>KK499992.1:273505-311824 GCA_000688715.1 Glossina pallidipes
ATATATACATATATATATATATATATATATATATATGTATATATTTATATATATATATATATGTATATATGTATATATTTATATATATATATGTGTGTATATATATATATGTATATATATATATATATATATGTATATAAATATTTTAATACACTTACACTTTTTGCCAAAGTTTTTTTAAAAACAACACTTTCAACAGTTTTGAATCATGGTCAACGGAATTAAAACGAAAAACCGGGTCAATAATGGATTTATATTATATTGTATTATATTATAGGATCTAAATAGTCAAAAGCAGTAAAAAAAAGAAAACAAAAATCAAAAAGACTACGAACACGTCAACGAAAAATTAAAATAATAAGAGAAGAAACAAAAAACCAAACAAAAGATTAATTAATAAATAATGGGAAACGATAGGAAAATATTTGAAAATTTAATTTTCGGATTTGTTTTTAAGTAATTTTGCGAATTGTGTGTAAATTTTATGCTGTGGTTGGGGCAGCCGTTGTTGGTGAATTTGAATTCGCATTGACGTTTGAGTTGTTCTTCGAGTGCCGCAGTTGCATTAGATAATGTCGCTGTGTCGGTTTATGCAGGGCTAATTGTGTCAAGGCATCATCAATTGAAAACCATTGCCGCTTACGACCAATGCTTCGAGAATCCTCCCACTCCTCCAATTCTTTAGTAACGGTCATAACAAAGACCTCAGTGCGATGCATGTGATCACGATTCTATATAAGAAAATCGAAAAAAATTTAACCAACTAATGTATAACCCATTCAAAGTATTATACAAATAATAATAAAAAAAATAATAAAAGAATCAAACCAACGAACCTCAAATACACCCAGACATCTGCCCAATTTACCTACCACGCCGGCTTCTTCTAGAACTTCCCTTACCGCTGTTACCGAAGGCTCCTCTTCAGGCTCGACTCCGCCACCTGGCACTATCCACAATTCGGGACGTCTCGAAGAGGTGACTAAAAGCACCTAAAATCAAACGTATTTATGAGAATTGAAAAGAATATAAAAAATTGAGAAAAATAATGGACACATTCAACCTTCTATACCCACCATATCGAAATATTCTTACTTAAGGGTATATTTGATAACCGGAATATAATTTGTAAATTGCTACCTCATTATTTATAAACATTCTTATGCAATAGGTATGCAAAAAACTATTTCGAATCGTTTTCGAAGGTTTTTTTGTTTTTTTTTTTTTTCTCAAAACACCGATTGTTAGTATTTTCATGTTGAAATATGAAATTCAACAAAGGATGCATGTTTCAGTATCAGTATCGGTTTTTCCGACTTTAATAATTACAACGATAGACAATCAAGTCTAGATGGACTTAAAATTGCGCATATGCTGATGCCTTCAAACATTATATACCTTATAAGATCGACATTTCTATATTTTTAAGCACTGCAAGCGATACAGTAAACTTAAGGACGTCTATCCCTCTTTGAGGGCGGGTTACGTTGAATATTCGTTATTTCAGTAATATATAGGATTTCTTCTTACAAGCATTTGTTTTTCTTTTTGCGGTACAGTCAGTCAAAATCAATATTTGCTTGGGATAAGTAGAGAAATTTGGCACTGGTCCCTACAATGCATAAGAATCAAAAGTTTGGGAATGATCTTGGAGAATGTCAAGTTATTCGTAAGACGAAGATTACACGCCATTCTCGGAAAGTAAGCTATTGATAAGAAAGGTTAGCATTAATGTTAAAATTAAAAAATTTCTAATCTGTGCTTTCAATATAAAGATTCCAGCTGGCGTAGACGCAATCATGTCACTGAAAAGAATATTCGCAATATTTTTTGATTGGTCTAATCTTGAATTTATGATTTTGTGAACAAAAAACCAAAATTACTAAGAGCATCACCGCTTGGCGTGCAACTACTTTCTAGTACAATGTTCCAAGGCGCGCAGTCACAGGACGTGCTACCTGAGAAGCGCGGAAAAGAAAACTAAACTGAAAAGCAAGCTCGAGTCGAGTTTTCTACTTAGAGATTACTTCTTCTTCTTCCCGTGTTCAAAGAGTTGCTAAACACTTTATAATCACCACCAAGAGATGGGCATACACTAGATGTGCATTCATTGCCATTCTGATTGATTCAGAAGTACTCAACAAGAGACTCGTTATAAATTGCAATAAATCCCGGAACTTTATTTATCAACATCGTCTCGTTCAAGAGTAATGCAATCGGTCAAATTCTCTTTTATAGAAGCACGCTTAAGTTACGGGCAAGAACCTTATCTTTAGCACAAATTTTTTTCCTTGGAGCATTCTCTTCGGATTCGCCAGGAGATAGAAATCGTGGGAATGGAGATATTCAGAATACCGTGGATGAGACAGCAATTCGAGTCAGGCTTCAGTTCATGCCATTATAGCAAACCATTTTGATTCGCTGTAAGTATCCTATCCACGCTATTCTTTCCTATCCAAAATTTCGAATGCACTGCCTCTTTGTGGCTGCTTTAGGATGTCAGCCGTCTATTGCATCATTTTTGGATTTTAAATCAGCAAACAATTGACGAACTGTGATTATTTTCGAAGAGGAACAGCTGTCGTAACACTTTTTAAGTTAATGTTAAACTTGAATGCTGTTTCTTCCCGCGTCAGAAAGCAATGTCTAATCAGTACATAAAGTTCACGCTTCCCTAAGACTTATAAATTGCCAAAACGGCGTCAAAAGTTTTCGCAGATACCATTCGTGGCTTGGATTCACTATTTCGAAAAACAATATAAATTTTCTGTTAAAGACGACATTAATTTGTCAGCCACGGAAATCCGATTTAACAGTGTTCGCCTATTTGAATTGTCTTTTGGAGTTCAAAAAATTGAGAGGTAAAACTGAAAGTTCGCATGTACATTAGACGCTGGCCACAGATGACGTTTGAAAATAGGCGTCAACCTCACAAAAAAACTTACAAACTATTTACAAGAGCCATCTACACGCGTTCTCAATCGATTCCCAATTAACAAAATACTTTGCAAAATTTGTATATTCGTTCGATTTGGTGGATATTTAAAATTCGGTTTAACAAGAATTTAATTTTTTTTAAATTAATTAAGTTCGCCTTTATTTATTATGGTGGCTGATAGTTAATATTAAAATTAAAATTCGACATACGGCTTATCGGTGACTAGCCGAACTAAGACTGGTGGCATCAACAGACTTCGTCTAACGAGAATTAACGAGAACTGTAGTTAAGGTAGAAAAAACTGCGCGCCCTGTAGTGAATTTCAAAAGAGTGAACTGCACCAAAGTCACGAATTATGTTGATAAACAAAAAGGAATCAATGAACAATATGCGACACGTTACAGGAAGGGAGTTAAACTCTTTTTCCGAAGATTAAATAGGGAACTATCTTTACGGTCAGTGAGCTAAGAACTCGATCGATCGCAGTGGCAGCGTACTGCTAGTTAATTACCCTACACTATGGGGTCAAGGCCATTACGAAAACCGTTTTCGCGTTATCTCGCGATCAATCTCTATGGATTCTTGGTCCTCACTGTATCATTCTATCTCCCCCGCCCTTGCCTGAGATTAGGGATTCGCATGTCGTCTTCGTGGGGCTTTATAACGTAGCATGTCTTGCGAAAAAACCGTCGCATTTTTCCCATCTTTCCGTGTCCATTAACCTAATCGCTCCGCCATATTTCTATTTCCGGAGATCTAACAAGCTTGTTTCCCAAACATGGCCAAATAAGGAATCGTCGCTTATGTCTTGCGCATGCGTTGTCTGTTTGTTAGTTGAGATGTCAAAAATAAATCCATAAATTTCCATAGCCAGTGAAAAATTGGGTTGGGAAGAAATTAAATTGTCCGTGTTTCCTCTCCACCCATTGGTCTACGTTTGGCATGAGGGTGTAGGTCCATCTTTCTTCGGAGTCGTTTCCCCATCGCTGCTGCCATTCTGTCAGCATGCGCTGTCGGATAGCAGTCTCAAGTTTGCAGACATCGCTATCCTTTCCTTTGCCAGTAGTTCTATGGATGCGTAACTGCTCCTTCAATAGTGGCTCGATGGGCAATATTCCTGTCAAGGTTGCTGCCGTTGACGTGCGGTATGTATACGGTATGTATGTACGTACGTATGTATTTATATACATGTGGGTTTCTGCGCGCCTATATAGAGTTTTTCATCGCTTCAGCTGGAGCAGTCTCCTAATTTAACACAAGTCAACTTTATTTAAATATTTTACGCATCTATTTCGAACTCATTCCGGTTTACTACTCAAAATCTTTCAATCTTATCTTATAACAGAACTTCCGTTGATAGGTACAGACACAGCTATACAAAATTTTTTACCTCAGCTTCGGCATCGGAACGAACGCAAATGCAAGCCGCACGTCTACGAAATCCATCTTTATCATAGATGCGTGTTGAATTGGGTTTCTCCTTAACCATCTGAAATGAAAAACAAAAGTTTTTCCTTTTAGACAACGGCAATGAATTCAAAGTACTTTTAATTAAAGGTAAATCGAGACTTAAAGTTAGTTGCTCGCTGACGAAAATGGTATTTTAAGTGCTGGAATAAATTACATTTTAAATGACTTCTTTTCTCTGTCTCTCTCTCTCTCTCTCTCTCTCTTTATCATACACATGAAAATATTTTGTTTCAAATTTCTCCTTTTCGCAACGACACATGGTTATGCTGATTCGGAAAGAGGTTGAAAAGCGAGCATCTCGCTGATGGAGCCGGTCTGCACGAGAGAACACGCTGGGATCGCACAGGCATTATGCAAAAACAACAACAAACGAAAAGTTGAAGTTAAACATTAAAAATAGTTTTTATAGAGAAAAAATGTTACATGTCACCTGTTAGTCGGATGGAAAGAAAGGCAAACTTGAAATCAGAAAATCGCGAAAATGTTTACGTGTACTGAACTTGAACGAAACCGCGATTAAAAGTTTCGCAAGTGCAGTCGGCATGGCTGTGAAACAAAGTGCAATAACAGTAATAAGTCATGAAGCATACATTCCATCCTTGATGTACTAAGAAGAACAGCGGAAAGTTTCATTTCGTACTCCGGTCGTCCGTCATTCGGTTTCTTTACGTACTTAACTCATCATTAGCAACAAATCTTGCGATACATGCAGTAAAAAGGCGTCTCGGTTCACCAGTGATCCACAACAAGAAAATGAAAAGAGAAATTCTGCAGATTAAAGCAAAATTGAAGCAAATTGATCGCTTATCAAACTTTGATTTCCTCGAAGGTAAAATTCTTATATATGGCCATGGCAGCATGACCTCATGGCTTAAAGCCTTTATTAAGAGAATATTGGTTTTCCTTAATGCACATAAAAACTTTTTATTTTTATACCCTACCGTACTGATGGCACAAGGGTGCATTAAGTTTGTGTGGAACTATGAAACACGTAGAAAGACATGAGATGGACCCGCTCGTAATCATTTTCTGACTCGATTTAAGCTTGTATGTCTGTCTGTCCCTCTGTCCCCCTGATTTGTTTTCGTGTGTACAACTTACGGACCGCAATTTTTGAGATAGTTTTATAAAATTAAGTACACTAATCTGTCTTCACCCAAGTACAAATGTTATAGATCTGAACGCTTCTGATCCGATCAGTTTTTCGACCACTTTCTATGGAAATTGCTTTACTTTGGAAAGTTGCCATGCCTTACTGTAGGGTTTTTCATTGTTTTGTTTTTTTCGTCTAAATAAATTTTCAATATCAATTCTTAATTTTTAAGGGTAGTAGGGTGAAAGCACACTCAGAATAAAAAAAATTGTTTTTTTTTTTTTTACTTACATTTATTGCATGTTAAGTCATATTAAAAAACAGCAGTTTGCAAAATGAGATGAAAGAAAATTTAATTTTGGTAAAGACGTAATGATATGCACCCACACACACACGTACACTTGTAGAAATCCATTAAAAGTTATAAAAACAAAGTTGTTTTTAAATGAAAACTAAATACTGACAATTTTAGCTCTATAAAGCTTCTTATCTGATCATACGCGAAGCACTAAATTCTCTTATCTCGCCTATAAGTACATATATATAAAATAAAATATAAATAGTGAATATATACACACATATATGCATATATAATACACTTGTGTAATTGTCATATTTTGATACATTGTGTATAAATAAGCTTTTGCAAGCACATCCACACGCTTTAGTTAAAGTTTTATGCGTTAATTGCTTTTCATGACAAAAATGATGGCATTTTTTTTTTTTTTTTTTTTGAGAATCGGAAACTGGAGAAAAAATATTATTTAGAAAAAAAAAACAACCAAACAAAAAATCAAGTTTTGTCACTCTTTGCGGTTATTACTTGGCGTCATTTTGAAGCATTTCATTCATTTGGTTTATTTCAATTTACCTCATAACATGCTTTTACTTGTACTTCTTAAGATGTACGTCCATTCTTCTGCATAACATTGTAAAAATTCAAAAGCTTTTAGAGATATATTTTAAATATATATTTATATATTTAATAATTTTTTTTTTATGAAAAATTCTCTCTCTTCCCGCCCATTCACTATCAAGAGAATTCAATTTGCGTACTTATCCTACATTCAGTTGCATATTCACTTTATATTCGAACTATTTCACCAGTGGACGATCTCTTCTTATATTAAAACTCAATATCTTTTCGCGTGTATATTACAAACAAATAAAATGCTGAGAATGATTTAAACGATTTAGGATTATAGGGTTTTTGAATGAGAGCAAAATAAGCGATTGCTTATTGTAAAAATGAGAAACATGTAAAAACGTTACAGTCGGCCACGATCAATAATAATGATTGATTGACCTTAAATACAGTTACTCATATAATGATTTCTCCAAATAAATCTCTATATGGGAAGTGGTCGTATGAATAGTCCTTGGATCAATTTGCACGATTTGCACAATACGGAAAGGAAGAAAAGTCTACATATAAAGTATGTAGGGATCGAATCACTTCATAATAGTCGAATGATAAGAAGATCCACTACTTACCATCGCGTCCATCGTATCACTCTTGACACTGAAATTGCAATGAATAGCTTCTTTCTTTTTTTTTTTTTTTGGTTTACTACAAGCATCTTTGTTTTCATTCATAAAGCAAAACCCTGCCACTTTTATATTGAACTCGAACAAAAACACCACTTCTCTATATGGCAACATACTAAAACACAATCGAAAAAGGAAGTGAGCACAACGTTGGACTAAGTCATTTCACTTTACTGATCAGACGTTGCGCCATCATACTACAATTTACACCAATCCCTAGTACATGTTCGAAGCAATGAGATGATCTTGGAACCAAAATTAGAAATTAACGCAACACCGCTCTCTCTCTCTCTCTCTCTCTCTAATAGAATTTTTTTGGATAACTCCTGGTTCCCCTTTGTAATACACAGGAATATGGGTAAAGATCGTGAATTCATTTAGTTGTGGCAGTTCCTCCTTTTGTCCATCGTCTGAAACTTGTCATATATACCTTTAGTTAGTTAATAGCCGGCGATCGGTTACGGTCACAGCTGCACTTAGTCTGACTTAGTCTCTATAAGGTATATTGAAATAACATTTAGCACACTTGATGGCATTTGGAAAAATCAGTTTATGAAAGCTTCGACCCTCGCAACTGACAGTGCAACTGACATATACGTCCATGTATATAGTTTATAGTTTTTTACTTTATGCGCATTGGTTGGAATATGTGTGGACAAGAAAAATAAGCACGATAGGTGGATATACGACTTCTTTACTTTTCGAGATTGAAAGATCAGTTTGTGAAGGCTTAGATCGATCAATTGACGCAACCGTCATAGAAACAAACATATTTTAAAATTGGATCTTATAAAATCATCTTAAAGCGAATGAAACTTTTTCCGCCGATATCACTTTGTAACAACTGGCCTAAGGCATTTGACATATTCAATTGGTAGTGTTTGCATATTGACACCCTACACAACTTGTGGTGTACAATTTGTATTATTAATTATTAATATTGCGGACGTACGGAACGTCCAGAAGACCCATGTTTGATTACATCGAACGATTCAGGGTCATTTCTTCAATCGATCCAAGCTTCTTCGTTCCTCTGATGTTGGTGTATGTGTGTTTTTGAGTTCAAACGACAAGTCTCAATTTTTGAGATATTTTGGTAGACTGACGTGCTGTAACTCAATGACGAACGCAATTCGAAATGGTTCGGATCGTTCTACTTGGAGATCGTTCGTGGAGATCGTGAATTTCTCATAGAAAACCTTAGCTTGAAAAGTCATTATATCCAAGAAAAAAAAAAGTCGAATTATCATTGTTAAGAAATAAATGAAGTTTGCTAAATTGGGATTACGTCATATGATGTTTTGAGCATCGTCCAAGCCAGCACCTTGGAATTGTGCCTTTGCATAGAAATAATGAGTAATATTTGGTACCTCATTACCAAACCAAGTGAATAACCGTGCCAAGCGACATGATGTAGGGTATTTAAGCAAGGGATTTGCCCGACTATAATGTTTTTATTTGTTTTATTTACATACAAACGCTTTTACTACTGTTTAGAATAATATTATTAATGACTTAATAATAATGCGCTTTATAAATGTAGCAAAGTGATATTTTGAATAAAGTTTTCATATAATAATCACGTGACCACTTAAATTACTTATTTGTTTATTTGTTTATTTATTTACTATTTTTTATTTTTTTATTGTTATTATTATTTCCTTTTTATTTTCGTAATCACTACTGAAAATGAATATGAATGAAATCCGTTTTGAGTTTTTTACTTTGTTCTTGGCTTCGAATGCACATTTCACACACGCACATTTTCAACCGCATCTGCTAACCTATGATGACATTTAATAAACAGAACGATGACACGTATTAGTTCGCCCCTTTACAAATAGCGTCTTTTCCAGTTTTTCAATTTCTACAAACTTTCGATTCTGTTACAATGTCATCCCTTGTCGTTGACTTAATTGCGACACTCTACTGAGTCTACTGACATAACTCACAGACTTCCTTAATTCCATGGGATTACATAATATGGAAGTACATAACGGTTGGATTCGATGACTTTGACTTTTCTCTACATAGAGCAACAATTTTCAGCGCATTTCGACGCTAATCATGGAATGCTCAAAATTCTTCTTTTTCCAAATTCATTACTCTTGTTGATTATTTGAAGAAATTTGCTGCCGAAGCCCACCAAACAGGCTCAGAGGCTTATGATGATGCTGCTCCATCCAAAATGACATCTTTTGGCCACTTGTTGCAAGAGTTGTCCAGTATGCACTGTTGTAGCTCGAATGGAATGCTCTGCCGTGCTCAGCATACTCACATGGTGCCTCGTGATTATCACTTGTTCAGATCAGTACAGCATGGCTTGGCTGGCACGCGTGTCCGTAAAGTTGAAGAGGTGCGAAAATGGATCAGCGGATAGATAGCTGTCGCCTAACCAACATAAGTTCTTTCGACATGACATCGTCATGTTGCCAAAAATATTGGAAAATGTTGTAGAATATGATGGCAACTATTTTCATTAATATACATTCGGGCAAATTTTCCGCAATAAATACCCTTTTCAAGCGATAAAATGATCAACATTTTTGCAAACATCTATTAGAATAGAAATAAAAAGGATCCGTCGAGAATATATCAGAAATTACATGTTTTTATTACTAACTTAGCCTCTGCAATACGAACAGTGGTGGAAAGAAAGCCTTGTAATAAGAATACGGGACAAAAAGTTGCTAGAAAACAATTGGTGCACTGAAGTGCCATTCATTAACAAAGAAACTTAACGATTCGTATACCTTACCGTACATGGTTGTTTCTTATTTCCTAGTCATTCCAAGGCAAGTATTATACAATTTTTCTTGCTTTTTGATTCTTCTATCCGTTATTTATGCACTTCATCTTCTCAAGCGAACAGCAAACAATATAAACTTGATTAAATCCGACTAGTGTATAGACAAGTCGCTCATTATCGACATATTCTCATTCGTTCACTACTACTGCTTTCTATATATACATATAGATTTGTTTTCTTTTGGCCGTTTGTCTGCCATGCTCTAATAAAGCAATAAGTAAATATACGACAAGAAACATGTGCAGGGTTCAGTTTATAGCAAAGTCTGCGTTTTATTGGTTATTTTTGTTTTGGATAAAATGAATACTTTTGTGGACACGACTACCAGGCACATTAAACGTAAAACTATTTCGTCTTTATTCCAAATCTTATCTAATAATAATGTCATGCCTAGCTTACAATAGATGAATGATATATTTGTGATGCATAATAACAAGCCTTGAAGACCCCATAAAGTATATATATATATCTATATATACATCTAATCTAATTTCTAATCAATATCTTGAGACATCAAAGTCAAGTTTTGTGCTGAATAAACTTCATTTGCGGTAAGTTTTGATTTACTTTTTCAATTTAAAGATTCCTGCAGCTTGCGTACGTACATTGATTGCTTGTTGAAGCATATGATGAGCCTGCTTTGAATGAGAGAAGTTGTCGTGAATGGTTTCGGAAGCTTAAAAAAAACGATGAGTGTGTCGTGGAGGACAAAGAACGCTGAGGAAGGCCGAAGGTGCACGAAGGCACTTTGGAATTTGAAATTGGAAGTATTATTGAAGGAAGATTCATCCCAACTCAATAAGCATTTTCACGCCATTTAAAAAAAAAAACAAAATTTTAGTTCCATATGAACTGAAGCCGATTTCGCATGGGTAGAATGTTGCTTTTGCCAGACGTAACAAAAAGCGTTTCGTCCATCGTCAAGTCACTTGTGATGAAAAGTGGATCCACTACGACAGTCAAATCGAATATTGGTGGAAACAAACTCATGCTGTTTATATGGTGGGACACAAGCTTGATGTCGTGTGTTATGAGCTGCTCAAACCGAGCGAGACCATAACTGGAGCTGTCCATCGAACACAATTACTGCGATTGAGACGAGCACTTATCGAAAAACGCGCCAAGACAGGACGAAATTATTCTCCTACATGACAATACTCGTCCGCACGTCATGGCGCCGATCACAACTTATATGGAAAAACTTAATTGGGAAGTCCTTCGCTTCCGATCACTTGTTCCGATCGGTACTCTGCCGAGCTCTGTCTGAGAGAGCACTGCATTGTCTCATATGAAGGTTTTAAAGATTCATCTATTCGTGTATAGTCATGGTATCCGAATGCTGCCGTGAAGATGTCGAGAAGTAGTGGCTGGTGGCAGACAATAATTTGAATAAAACGTAATGTTATGTTCTTTTACAATAAATTCCTCACTTTTGAAACTTATTTGTACTTGTAATAAATTTCGGGCGTAAAATTAGAAAATCTTTACTTTAGAGCTGGAACTTGAATGTCACATTTCTCTCTTACGTATTGAACTCGAAGTAAGATTAAAAATACAAAAAAAAAAAAAACTGTACACAATATAAATAATACATTACTATAGATGCAATCAGACGACCAGAGTCGAACTTTTTTTACTGGAGCATCTTTTCGAGATTTGCCAACAGACAATAGCCGCCTGGAATGAAATTCGGAGATTCTGGGTAAATGCAATATCCATTTGGAAAACGGCTCTTGGAACTCTACTTTTCGATCATCTTGATGCTTTCGGCAGTAGTCACCTCTCCTGAGCTTCCATTACGTTGAGCATTATCAATGCTCGGACGACCTCGTTTAAAATCGGCAAACCGCCAAGAAATTGTTGTTTTCGACAGAGAACAGTTGTTGGGAGACTTTTCAAGCCAATGCTAAGTTTGAAAGGTATATTCTCCCGTGAAAAAGGAACATTTAATCAGATTTTTCTGTTGTCCAAATGATATTGCAAGTAATGTTAATATCAAGTCTCTGTCACTTATAAAAAAAACGGTCGAAATACTCGTGGGTCGGCTCTTTCTAAAAACAATATCAATTTTTTATTAAAGACACCACGAGCGTCTCAATCCCGGGAATTACTAACCGATGTGTTATATGAGCCTTAGTTCATACCAAGGGCTGCTATATCGTGCAAATGCTATAATACGATGGCATCGCGTTTACAATACACGTTTGATAGAGTCTTGAACTTGATTATTATTATTATTTTTTTTTTTTATAAAGACCCATTGGGAAGAAAACAGAAAGAAATAGGGAGATGGTAGCCGCAGCCTAGTCGCTAGGTACTCAATTGATAAGTGTTATGTCGTTATCCGCTGAGAGCTCACTCCAGCTACGATCAAAGAAACTTCTCTTGAGATTTGAATCCGCGAACACTAAGTTGGTAGTCGCGGTTCTTACCTACTCGACTACTCAGACAGGTAATATGGAACTTTTCCAAAATTTTTCCCTTCGTACCGAGTCAGTTCCTTTTTTACATTTTTGTAATACATATACATTTATATATATATATATGTATCAAATTTTTTTTTTGTTAAAATTTCATCTTATGTAACAAAGTTTATTAAAAGTTAATACAGTTTATGAAATTTTTTTGATAATTTTTAATAACTTTTGCAATCTTTATCCCGTATTCCATTTTCAACACCGAAAGCTTGTTTCTTGCGACATATACGCACACATGTTGTATCAACACGTGCGTAAGGGAAAAATGCAACGGCGGCATTACAAGCCATCGCACAGGATGGTGAAAGAGAAATTTTGATAAGTTATCTCATAGAGACAATTGAAATCCTTGCCAGACTCAGGGACCCTTTTAACAATTTGGATCTCATTAATTAAGACGTCCTTTTGGCCTTCATACATACATAGCTAGATATATCGTATCGTGCCTACATTGGCAGCATAATAAATTTAAGAGTGAATATCCCAAAGTAATAAATTAGAGGGCAACAATGTTTATATTAAAGTACGATCGCTTCAATTTGCTGCGCACAATAGATATAGAAGCAACCAACGCCCTGATACATTAATTCTGATCATAACCGTATAGCGCAAAAAATTTGGTTGCACCTAAAATTGTGTTTTCTGCCTCTTTCCTAGTATTTGTATTTCATTCAAAATAATTTTTCTAAAAGGATTATATGCATCACGAAAGAACTCGGGGGGAAGATTTTTACTGAATAGAATCTATTTCAAGCATCGGTAAATTAAAACTTATTGCAAAGTGCAGTTTTGATTAGGATGAGCTTTGTTCATACCGTTTATTCGTAAGAACTGAAAAGTTTTAGATTAGACTCAGTTAATTCTAAATTCTAGGTTAACTGCTAATAGCTTATTCCTACCCATTGGTACTTAGGTTTGTCTACTTATCAAACAAAATAAGCAATTTTTAATAACAAGTATGGTTATGAGTTATGTAAAGTAGATCCCTCGTAATTTTGGAAATTGTGGACTTCCTTAATTTATATGTGGATTGTTTTTGGCTTTAGCTTTGATTTGGCTTACCTTCTGGTATGTTTTTAAATCCAAAAATATAAGTAAAGCGGGAATATGTACAAAACTGCAACTGCTCGCTTCAGGAAATTCGAGGAGCTATGGATATGAAGCGAGTAGATAATTGCTCGCAACAAACGTTTATAGAAAAATTGCTTGCTTGACACACACACACAGACACACCTCCGTGGCATGAACCATAAAATGATTAACAATCGCGTTGAATTGGATAAAAGGAGGAAGAAATTTAATCGAAAAAAAAGCAATAATAAAAAACAAACAAACAAACAAATCAACAAAATTAAGAGAAACAAAAGTTTTGTTGTTGCTGTTTGATTGAAAATTAACTTTGAAAGTCAAGCATTTTTGTGTTGGTGGTTGTTGTTGCTGCTGTTTGGTGGGGGTGGCTATTTGTATTTATTAGATTTGATGTATAACTAAATAGCTGTGCAAGCCGTGTTGGCAGCAAACGAAGTAAATCCACAGTGCCAAGCGTTTAAATTTGATTTAAGAGTCTGCCTTGATATCAGTTGCAGTAAGTAAAAATCAGACGGCCAGTTATTATAGCCAGTCTATTGGATAATTACTGCTAAACACCTTCACAAAGGCGAAACTATGCTGAGGAAACAGGGACTTGGCGTTTTTGTTGATTAAACAGCTGCTTTCAAGTTTTCACTGCAGACATTCTTTGCTCATATTTTGCTTAATCATGAAAAGAATTTCAGGGCAAATGCGCTTAACAGATTATGATGCTTTTTTCCGTGGATCTCTTTTGTTTAAAATTTTGCTTGCTTGTCACGGTTTACCAACGAAAATGCACATTTTCTTTTTTGCATAATTTTCACGATAATTCAGCATAAATCACACGTGCATAATTCAGCATTTGGCATCAAAATAAATCGCACGTCATCGTAATTTTACATTCGACCCGTTTTTATATGGTTTACAGATAATATTTCAATTGATCAGCAAACGGAAATTTCTCACTGATTAACCGGAAATTTTAATGGCTTTAATTAAACTGCTCTGCAGCCGGCAGCCTAAAAAACTTCCTTAAAATGTTTTTCCTAATGAAAAATTGGAAAAATTTTCTCTCTTCCACTACGCTTTCTACTTGATGGTAACAGAGTTGCCAACACAAAAATTTAATATTATTAAAATAGGGATGAAGAGAACAATACATAAAATTTTATATTTTAATTATAAAAGCTATACAATTAAATAGTCCAGGACTATTAGATTTTCTCACGACTGTATCAAATGTATAGTTCGACACAATTTTTTGCCTAAATAAAATGTATTCATCTTAACACTTTGGAATATGATTGGTTTGATTTCTAGAAAAGATTAAAGCAAAAACTATTCTAAATATTTTCAATTTTTGGTAATTTATTTCAAATTTTCATATCATTAATATATGTAAGCGTTAGCAGCCATATCAACGGATTACGTGATGCGGAACGTAGAGAGGGACCTTCAATTCGGTTAGACTCTGTATATGAAAATGCCGTAAAAAGTTAATTTATATGAATGCTTCATAAGCATTGTAATAACATAAATTTCAATATTTTCCTGAGCATATATATTATGTTCCCATCAAAAATATTTACATATCAGAAGCTATAAACAATACGTAACTCATTTTATAAAAGAAACTTCTTAAAGGATAATCATATGTGAAATATTTAACTTTCGCCTTAGTTTTCAGGAATTTGTGCTATACAGAAAATGGCAGCCAAAGTTAAATTTTTCATACGTTATCGATACCTAAGTCTTACTATATATTAATGAATTAAAATATACCGCCACATTTCTAATAACGTATTAATAAATTACGATATGGCAGAATTAAAGGTAACGGCAACCCATACATTCACCTTATCATTTTATTTACTGTTTGTAAAGCGGTTACCGTGTGTGTTTTGTTGTTGCATTTGCTTGGCTAATGCTTCAATATAAAGTTTGTTAAATTTTGCGAGAAGTAAAAATGGGCCACCCTTACTTTCCTTAACCAATAGACGGAATTTTGCAACGTTGTGCAACAAAAATAATTATACATAAATAATGTTAACGTTTTGTTGTAAACGTTGGTATTGTGAATTTTCTTTTCAATTCTAATATTTTTCAATATGCTAGTTCGTATTACTTGTAAAATATATAATCCCTCTATTACTCCCTTGACTTGAAATCAGTGGGATATTTTGAATCAATAAAAAATGAGAGCAACGGACACTGAGATGCGCTGCTATAAATAGTAGTAGATAATCATAACAGATAAAAAAAAAATAATAAGAAATGCCGTTATTGTAGATAAAGAAATATTTCATAGATAAAAAGTCATGTTTGGTATTAAATAATGAAAAGCTCCCATCTCTATTTGATGGGCTTCGTGATGACAAGCAATAGAAAGCTTTTAATGATTTGCCTACCAGCAATTTGAAATTTTCATTTCGTTATTAGCAAAACAACAAAAAAAAAATGATACTTTACAAAATATATAATGAGATTGTGATCATTTTTTTAAAATTGTAACATTGATTTTCGTTTAAAAAGACAAGTCTCATTAAAAATCTCATTGTAATAAAAATGTGACTTCAAAGTCCCAGTAATCAGAGTAATATATATTGACTCTTTTTAAAACTGTATATCATTAAATACGAATGTTTTTAAAAATTAACTTAAAAATATTCCCATCTTCTACCTATCTTTAAAATACAAGTGAACATACAAAAGCCGTGTGCCTTTTCTTCATAAAAACGTTTCGAAAAAAGGAAGGAAATTATAAGCGCTTTTTATTTTTAAACGTAATTTTGTATTTATTATTGCAAAATAAATTACAATCTATTGTGATAAATGCTAAGTAATCAAAAGTATTAAAGTTTAACTGATAAAATAATGAATATAAGAATATATAAAATAATTAAAAAAAAAAAAATTTTTTTTTATGTGATGAGCTTTTTCGAAAAATTTTTCAACGTTATACATATTCAAATTTAAAATTTGTAAGGGGGAGCAAAATTTACAGGTACATATTTGGGGATAAGGATTTAAGCAAAAGGGCTTTTAAACATGTTAGGTAATCTTTCAAAAGTTATTTGTTAGTAATTGACCGGAAATGTTTTTTATTTATTTGGTTTCTTTATTCTCTCGACGCTGCGTAGTATTGAAGATGAAAGATGAAGAAGAAGATTTACGAGTATTTCAATATTCTTGGCAAATGTTTGGCCTGAACGTACAGTGTTCATTCGCATATATTCATAAAGAAAGAGGAGCGTCTTACGAGGAAATTATGCGATCTTCAAGCAGACTATGGAATGTCTACAGTACTAAGAACTAATAGGTTGTAGACAGAAGAGTCTAATTAAAAGTCTATTTTTTTCTGCTGGCCACTGCCACGACTCTCAACATAATACAAAACCTTGTAAGCTGTATTTATGTTGTATGAATAAGATTGTAGCAACATTTTAATACTAACATTGTTATATTGTAAGCTTTCCAAAGTAATAAAATGTTACCTATGAAGTGAAAATTGGACAGGCACTAACAGGATCTCATTTTTCAAGCACGTTCTGAGAAAAATCATGAAATATTGTATTTGTTATATTAATATATATATATTATTATATATATATATATTAATATTTGTTATATTAATATATATATATATATATAATAGTTTTATTATGCTTATCTTATTAATAGTTAAGCTTACCGTAATTATTTTAAATGATATAATTTTATAAATGATTTCAAATTATTGCATTCACAAAAGTATACACATAATGTGTTAGCTACTGTAAGTTGCTTATAAAGCTCCCGCTTATATATGATATTTGATACTTATTTTTACAGCTTTGTGCGAAAATAAGTGAAACCCATTTTTTTTCTGGAAAGTGCCGTTAGTTTAGTTTTGCCCAGTGATCTTTGCCGACGAGTCCTTATTAGCTTTGATGCAAGTGAAAGTGGAAATGAAGTCACAAATAATCCTGTTAGTTACTGCGCCATCATTGTTTTCTTGTTTTTTAAATGCTTTTTTCTTCTAAGTGAAAGGCAAAGAAGAACAACTATAAATGGAAATTAAAAAAAATTCTCATCGAAGGTAAATTCCATAAATTCCAATTAGTTGAAAAGTTTTTTCGATGTTTTACGATAACATTTCTATTCTGTTTTCTCTTTTTTTCTAACTTGCAGGTATGTAGAGTACGAGCGCGCATATGTATATGAATGCTTGCTCGCGTTTGTCAATGTTTTGTTGTCCACCCACTTTGTGCTATCAGTTTACGTTTTTTACGTACATAAATATTTCGTATTTCTGGGTACTTTACTTGGCCCGCCAGCCAAACAAGTTTGATATCGTATTATATATATATTTTTTATTTGCTTTTCTTTTTCATGTGCAGTCTAATCTGTTTAAGTAACAACTATAAAGATTTTTGGTTTTGCGCAGCGAACGTAACATTCTCGATGTTGCGAATTTTCCCAAGCTCTAGTTAAGTCTCGTGTTTGTCCAATGGGCATGTATTTGCATTTGCATTTGCATTTGCATTAGTCGCCACCTTAAGCTTATGAATTCAGGCAGATAGCAATAATGGCTTAGGCTACAATGCCTTTAAAACAAAATATTCTTTGGCACACTTGGATGTTTCGCTTTATTTTTTTCAATGTGGTGCGTTGTTTATGTTCCATTACCTTTAAGGTCGTTTATTACCTGTTGGTTCTATTGGTTCTCTTTTTCTTATATACACATGTGTGTATGTGCATATATATGTATATATATATATATATATATGTGTATATGACTTTTTTGTTTTTATTTGCTACGGTCGATTGTTGCAAACAAAAAAAAAAAAAATTATTCTTTAATGAAATTATTCAGGACAAGATATCAAAAACTGACACTGGTTGTCTTTGTAAATTTTATGCAGTGCAATTCGCCAATAGTGAGTGTACTAAGTTTTCTAGTATGTTTGTGACACATGAAAGCAGTTAAGAAATAAATTTCACACTTTTTACTAGCATAAGATTCTAATAAGATTCTATATAAATTAAATTTGAATATGTAAACGTGGCTGTTCGTCCATTTTGCATTCAATCTAAACAAGACTGGGGTGCGAGCGAAAATTTTCTTCTATTTTTATTAATAACTACAGACATCGATTTGCGATTTCTTAGTTGAAAGGCGTTGAAAGGCATTGAACATGTTCTTGTCGAAAGTGGTTTAAGTGCTTTTTAAAGGTCTTTTCGTGTATTTGCTTAAGCTAGTGGATGCATAAAATTCATCTCGATATGTATAAAGCTTTTGTATTCCTTATGCTTTTTTTGTCGTTATTTATTGTCTTTATGGTTAATTAATGTTTTATTGAATACAAGTGCTTTTATATAAATATTATTAAAGCTCTCATTATATATTATTTATAAGGTTATTGTCTGAAAATTGATTTCTTCCAATTATGTGTGGCCAATATTGTCACCATCACACGTATTGTAGTACATTGTGTATATGACCAGCATTTGCTGGATTTATTTATGGTTAAATGTATGATTTCTATTGACATATGTTGGTTCATTTTAATAACGAAACCTATGATTATTGTTATTTATGTTCGAATTGTATTTAAATTATTTATCACATTTGTCGCGACATGCATATATGTATATACAATATATATATATTTATATATAAATGTGTATGTGTTTATTGAAGTGTAAGGTCACTGTTGCATGAATAAATATTGTTACGATCATGTTAAGTTTGTGTAAATGCGGTTGCGAATTGAAATAAAATTTTGTGTTTGGTCAAGTAAGTCAAACTGTATATGTATATATGTAATTTTCTCAAAAATCTTTTATGGATTTGCAATTGTAAAGATTTAGAAGCGAGACCATAATTTCACAAAAGGATTAACCAGTTTTTGCACTTATGAGAGTAAAGTTTTTCCTCAAAATAGTTTGTGTGACCCATCTTTCAAGGAGCACGCGAAGAAGCCGGTAATTGAAAGATATTGAGTTAGCATACGAGATAATTATATATTGTTTCATATCTCTACACATCTCTTCATATCTAACAGTGAAAGCCGTTAAATAAATCCTTGCTCCCACCGCAGTACTTCTTTTAAATGAGCAGCCTCTCAGGACAAGTCCATTGTGTCTCCAATTGTTTGCGAGCACCATTATGATCAGGAAAGGTAACATAGTATGCTTAGTAATGAGAAGGCCTTGGTAGACTCCATTGATTAGCTTAGAATATGCTCTTTACTTTTTCATAAAGTACTGAAATGAAATTTCTGTAATTATTATAGAACTTTGCAATAGCATCAAACCTTAATTAAAAATCTGCACAACATTACATACGCATATGGTGGAATACATACACACGCGCAGTTACGAACAGTTAAAGTGCATCAAAAAGCAAATCGGATAGAAGATGCGATTATTAATTACTTAATTAAAAGCATATTCAAGCAGCAGGGGAGTGGAGATCGCGGACGCAGCTTTAAAAGGACTGTAATAAAGGTTCTATATATACATTTTAACCCTTCATTCTTACTTCCTGTCGATACGCATAAGAAAAGGTTTTCTTTTTTCATTTTTGAAAGAATCGTTTAATCAGGTATTTCAGAATGCAGAGTTACAAAAGAACATAAGCATTCACACATCTTTACTGGAAAGTTACATTTAATGCAATAACCGACCAATCTAAGTCATTACTATTATAATAAGAGGTGTTATCAAATAATGTTAAGTACAGTCATATGAGATATAACAGTATATAGTGCTCTCTACCTCTTTCGCGCGTTTAAGTTTCGATTTATTCGCATTTTTTGTTCAAAAGGAATGTCAGTCAAATCGATCCAATGAAACTGATTGGAAACCTCCGAAGAGTAAGGTCTCCTTTCATCAGTGCAAGATTCTGGGTTATCTTAGCTGAGTTCGTTCGACGTAAAAGCTTTTAGGGAACTGTTACAGATCAAGTTTGAAAAAAAGTGTCACCACCCATCCCACAATCACACATACAAACGCAATGGGAAAAACAATTTCAAGAATTAAAGTCTCTAGGATGGCTAAAAAATGAAGCCTCAAAATCCTCAGACTGATCTATTCACACGACTATTATGGATGGATTTCACTGATACATCTGACGTTAATCTAACTTCATTACTTCTTAATATCGTATGGTAATTGCTTAGGTGCCATAGGTTCTAGTAGATAGATAAGAAAAATCTTATATTTTGCAAGATTTTTTTCAGTTGCTAACCGGCATTGCATTCGTAACGATAAGCTTAATATATCCCTCTGATTGTGAGCAAAAATAAAATTATGTATATGTATGTGCGTGTGCGTGTGTGTGCGTGTGCGTGTGTGAATACGTATGTCTGTCTGTTGCACACTCCAACTTATTTTGCATTCTTCTACACTTTAATCTAGCGCGAGAAACGCTACCATTTTTGGTAATCACTTAGCACATGTGGAGAATTTTGTAGTCAAATACAGATTTTTACAAGCGATTACAACATATAGTCGACAACAACAACACCAATAACAACGACAACAATAATAAGAAAAACATACCTATAACATGCGCGTTGCTTGCGTTGCGCGAGCGAAGGTACCAACTGTTTGGCGGTCCATAGAAAGGCCTGCAATCAAATTGATTTGCGGGTCTTTGTACGTTGTAATAATATGCGGCTGGTGGCGGCGTGTGAAAAAATTTTCCGAAACAGAAGCTAAAGCTTGAAACAACTTTAACAACAAACTTTTGTTCGACCTTAACTGGTAGATAAAACGCGGTTTATTTAAAACGAAGAGTATGCGAGAAAAAGGACAAAAAAAAAAATCATTAATTAATTTCGTATGCATTGAAAAAAGCCATTATACCATTTAGAAGTTTGCTGGCGAGTCAGCGCATAAGCAGACTACGCGATAGAGGGAGAGGGACAGCGTGTGCTACGCTCAACATGTGTGCAATCAGTGCGCTTAACAATGATCAGGCTAAGTTAAACTAAACTGAACTAAGCTAAGTTAAGCTAAGCTAAGCTAAGCGAAGCCAAGCCAAGCCAAGTCAAGTTAAGTCAAGTCAAGTTAAGCCACGCCACGCCGCGCCAGGCCAGGCCAGGCCAGGCCAGGCCGAGCCGATTTGATTGTGTTGATTTGTTAGATCATGCATTACCGCCAACAAATATACTAACCGAATAGTTGCATGAATGTTTGCATGCTTGTACCTGTATGCCATTGAAAAATAGCGACTGCTGCTAAAGTCAGTTAGTGGTTTCAAGATGATAAGACCCGTTCACCCGTTCGTTTGCTTGCAAAGTGTAGTTCGATTTCTATACATTCACCACAAAAGTTGCTGTTTATTTATTCATTTATTTGTTTATTTGTTAGCTTGTGTCTTAAAACTGTTGCTGTGCTACACTATTATCATTGCTGCTGCTAATGTTTATTCTTTTACTTTATATTTTTATCGCGATTATATCATCTAAATTTGCTTCTAATGCACGTTCTATCTTAAATTCGCATGCATTCATATGCACCCGTTGTACAAGTGAATATCTTTGCGCATGTGTACCCTTGTACGCGTATGTTCGGAGAACATTTTCAACACATGCTTGTCAGTCAATAACTTGTATTGCATTCATTGTCTGCATATAAATTAATGAAGTGCCGAAATGTACAGCATCCCACTGTGAGATTAACAACTTTGCGCATATTTTTGCGCGTGTGTTTGACTGTATACTTTTTACGCAAGCTTTCTTCTTTCGATTCTAGCACAGCTTTCTTCTTTTATTGCCTCTAATGCAAAATATTGATCGAAATCTTGTTTTTATCTTCGCTATATCAATATTAGTTTATTGAGTCTGTTGGGGCCAGAAAGGTTAATAATAAATGCATAATGCATACGAACAGAGTTGTAATTGGCCACAGTTGCCTGGAGCAGTGTTTCCAAAAATGTGATCTTTTTCATCTTCTTCTTCTTTTTTGTTAATATCGTTCTTAGCACATTTCTAACAATTCAATTCGGATTTTTCGATTCTTTCCTTCAAGTTTTAATGTTGTGCTTAGGGGTAGATGTGACCGCCAACGAATCGGTACATATATCGTCGTGTCCATTGCAAAACTCATGTGCGTAAGACAGAGAGAGAGAGAGAGAGAGAGAGTGAATGAGTGAGTAGGTGAGAGAGAGAGAGAGAGAGAGAGAGAGAGAGAAAGAGAGAGAGAGAGAGAGAGAGAGAGAGAGATAAAAACTTTTGCGAAATTCCCCCGTTACTCGTTCGTACTTGCGATACCTAAACCGAACCGCCCGCAAAAAATTTACGAACAATAAGTTATGTCGATATGAAATTTGTGTCGAATATATATTAAAAAATTTGAGAAAAAATTAACAAAAAACTTCATACGACGAATAGGACAAATACGCCTTTACTTGCCCTTATGATGGAGTGGCTTTTTCAAAATATTTCTACCGCATTAAAACACATATCGAAAACAATATTACGCATATATATGTATATATATATATATATATATATATTGGTCTCCCATTTTTTCTGTCGTTTTAAAGAAAATCAGTTAAATCTTCTTATGAATTCACTGACGATAACCTAGAAATCATGTATAAGTGTTTTATATGTTGCAGTTTACAGTGAGACAAGGCCGACCATTGCGTTTAGTATTAGGTGCTTGCATCTATTTTGATCACCATCACCATAAGCTTCTATTAATGAAAGTGCTCGATGAGCCTCGGACGCAGTTTTGTTCATATCACATAACAAAGTAATGAATGCCGAAAATGCAATTATGAGAGTTCCATGATTAGTATCGGAATACGCTGAATAATCAATAATATTAAATGGAAAATTGTTACTTTACCGTTGCGTACACGCGTACATTCGCGTTACTTGATCATTTTCACCAATAGATGCCGCTGATCAAAATACATGTAAGCACCTATTGCTATTCTTCATTTATCTTTGTCATAAAATATCAAGACTTATATCGTGCTGAGATAAAAGTGCTCATCTCTCATGAGAAAACTGCCTTATAAAGAACGTTCCAAAAAAAAAAAAATAGACTTACGTAGTTCAAACTTATCGCAATAAATTTTTTATGTCAAATAATTACTTTTACCATAAGAAACAAAAAATCAAACCATCAACAAAAGACAAAGTATTTAGTCGGTACAATATAGCAATAAATCACTACCAAATCGTGTAAAAATGTGAATGAAGACATTTACTATATATCTGACACGATACGATTGATACATCGAATGAATGCATCTTCGTTTCATTTATCAATCAACTATCACAGCAAATGGGAGCATTCTTATATTTGCTCGGCCTATTGACTTTAAGAGATATTTATCTTTATATGTTTGTTGAGATTTTCCGAACAGTACCGGTTATGGATCATTCTTAAACGGGATCTAAGACCATTAATTCTAACCAAAAAGAAAAAAATATTCCAAAGTTTAAGTTTTGTGTCTCAATTTTACGACGGTCCGATATCGAACAACTCCCAATAGGGTAGACAAACAGATAGCCGAAGAGATTAACGGACAAAGTATCTAAAATGGATTCAGTGTACATATCGAGTGCGTATATATATACTTTTATAGCACCCATTGTAAGATGAGGATACACTCATTGCAACACGCATTGTAACACGCAAAAGGAGGCTTCAGAGACCCTCTAAAGTATATATATTCTTGATCAGCGTGAAATCCTGAGTTGATTTGTCGATGTCCATCTGTCTGTGTGATGTGTGTTGTTGGCATTTCCCTGGTCGCAAAAATGAAGATATCGTCTTCAAATTTAGTAGAAATATTGAAAGTTTCTGCACGCAGGTTGGTATTGAAAATGGGCGAAATTGATTAGAACAAAAGCGCGCAATGAAGCGTAAACTGAACGCAACTCAACTTTTTTAACAAAAATTTTTGGATTTTTGCTCGTTACTCGGAAATTGTTAAAGTTAAAACCCTGTAATTTTCTACATTTACTTTACGAAACAGTGTACTCTTTAGCCCCGAAAATGGAACCAATCGGCCATGCCCACACAAAGCTAAACGACCAGCTAAATTTTAGTTTTTTCACTTTCTTGAGGTTTTATGCTTATTTACCATAAGGCAAACAAGACAAAAGGTTTAAAACTATTTCGTACATTCCTCAAATGAAGAAATTATTATCTGCCTAAAAATGGGTTAATTTTAAAATGAATATGGCAGACATCGCGAACTGGGGCATAAGTTTTTTCTTAGTAATACCAGCGATATGGGTATCAAATAAAAGAACTTGAAAAGGAGAATGCAAAAAGCGTAGTGTTGGGTATGCAAGATTCGGCCCCCGCCGAATATAACTTTCTTCGTTGTTTATATTGTCTATAAATGGTATTTTTGAATATCATAAACGGAAGCAAAAATTCACTGCCTCTTTATCTGCTTTTCGATGTCGGGCATGAAAATGAAATTCTTTTACAACGTCCAGAGAGAGACAGAGACACAAAGAGAGAGAGAGAGAGAGAGAGAGAGAGAGAGAGAGAGAGAGAGAGAGAGAGAGAAATTCGATTCAATTAAAATGCGATTTTATAAAACGCCAACCAAGAAGAAGAAGAAAAAGACGAGGAGAAAAAAAAAAGAAATAAAGAAAGCAAGAAAGCGTAAAAGCGCTTAACACTTATGCTTCACAGATTTTCTTAAGATTTCCAAAAACTGAAAATGAAAATAAGTCATAAAGAAGCGGCACACAAACACTCGTTCATGTACGTTCATTACGCTCGTACATAAATTCTATATGTATGTGCCCGCAAAAAGGCAAGACAGCAATAAACTGTGACAGTGGTAATTCATAATTCATTTCTCTTAAGATTAAGGCGTTGGTGGGGTATGGTACTCTGGTTGGATTGGATGATTGTGGTGACGAGAACGGTGACGGTGGCGGTGGCATAATGTGACCCTGCTGGCATATGTGTTTATGTGCATAATTGAAATTCAAAGACCATATAAAAACGCCAAAATCTTTTATGAAAAACTCGAGCAAAAAGAAAACCAGTAAGAAAAATAATAAAAATAAGAATAGGATTCCGCCACGAAGTTGTGTAGCCAAAGACAAAAACAAAATACCGCCACAAAGTGAAACCGAAGTGAAATGCATTAAGAAAATAAAAGCAATTTCTTTTGTTTTAGAAGGAGCAAAAGTCGAACAAGAAGGAGAAGAATACCAAGCCAAAAACCAATGTGTCGCGACGCCAAACGTCATGTTACCCAGTAACCATTTGTAAAAAAAAAAGAAAAAAGACAAAGAAAAGTAAGTAAACGCACTCTCACATATTTGTGCAGACATGAGGCAACAAATGCGTGCTTCTTTGTATAAATGTTATTAAAATGCATTTGTGTGTATTTTGTGTATATTTACAAACGCACTTACACAGCCACGCATATAACATATATACATATATATACATATTTAGCTCCACCAGCTCTTGTAACTATCGATCGACCAACCTACAGACCGAGCGACTAAAATGTGTTCCGTTTTTGTATGTACAAGGACAAGCGCCACCATAAGTAGTTACATTAAAAGTGTAAAGGAGAAAAACTAAAGGGATAGGAAAAGCATAAGCATTTTATCTCAGTAAAAATGATGATTTGAAGTCCACTCGGTATTGGTAGCGCTTTCTTGTATTGTTTCTGCATTGTTTTTTTTTATGTATATACATATATATATACATATATATACACATATATATATATTGTTATGTTTTTCTTTTTTGGAAACGAACCAAGTAATGGATTTTGTTTTACGTGTCTATCCTGAGCCTCCTTTTCCATTTACAGTGAAAGCTTAGGGACGGTTTTTCAAACAAAGATGATACACTTCGCTTGCGTTCTTCTTACGTTTAACAGAATTGAAATATATACGAACCGATAGATAGATAGCAATGCAGAGGGGGCGACATGTACAATAAAAACCAGCCCAATAAATCATCAAAAGCATGCAGCGTGTGAAATTTAGTTCTTTGCTTGCTTTCAAATGTTCAAACGAATTGCACGTGATGCTTAAGTATACAGTGGGTTCTATTCCAAAGTTCGTGGAATAATTTTTAAAAAACTTGAAAGTAGAAAAAATGGCCATAAATGAAAAAAAGAGAACGATAAAAAAAAAAGAGAGAGAGAGAGAGAGAGAGAGAGAGAGAGAGAGAGGGGGAGATTGAGAGAGAGATTGAGAGAGAGAGAGAGAGAGATGTCTCTAGGTGTTTTACTTGGATACACTGCCGAGAAGGTGTAAGTCCACGGTGGTCGATAATACACAAAACGTGAAAATGCCCACTCACCGCTCCGATGATGACTAGTCCTCGAGGGCCAGAGGAGATACGTTCATGGACGTATCATCTCCCCTCATGGTGAGCCTCAGTCCTATGCAAAAACTCTGTGTTTCTTTAAGTCAATCACCTGTTGGCTATGCAACTCCGACCAGAAGCTTTTTATATGATTTGGGCTAACCACAATCATCACGAAGCTGCAAGATTGCTTCGCGGTACCCGTGGTACCAGAAATAAAAGAGAAGCAACCGATGAAAGAGGAAAAAAACAAAAATCTCTGGACAGACTTTGCATTAGGTATCATATGATCTCAAGCTCGGTATGAGATCGAATCTGCGGATGAAGTTGCAGAGTGTAGAACCAGTCGATATAATGCACATGGACAAGAAAGCCTATCCCTGCCTCTTTCCTTTATAAGGGAAACTACTCCCAGGGAAA
The DNA here is from genome assembly GCA_000688715.1 of Glossina pallidipes. NCBI lineage: Eukaryota > Metazoa > Arthropoda > Insecta > Diptera > Glossinidae > Glossina > Glossina pallidipes. The sequence goes on from KK499992.1 coordinate 300,643, forward strand.
AGAAATGTGCGCAAACCTCAAAATCGAGTTTAGGGGAAAATAGCAATGCAGAGAAACGTGGAAACGGGTTTTCACCATTCTAGCACAAGAGAAAGAGGGGTAGCTTCTGGCAAGACATAAAGAGCCTTATGTAGCTCACCCCCCAGGCAGTGAGTGCATGTGAATATCCAACGCCAGATAAATCGGTCTAAAGTTTGACCAGAGTTGCCTAAATCTCGTCCAATAGCATGGCACCTCAGGAAAATCCAAAGAGCAAACGCTCTCAGTGCAACGCACGTTTCAGGAGTAGAGAGAGCTAGACTATAATCAATGTTATTACTCATTTGTTGTTCTCCCATAGTCTCTAAATCTCTGAATTCAAAGCGATGCGGGCATTCCCCCAGAGTACATGTTTGCAACATTCAAACTGGTTGCCGTATCGACAAACCATAGTTTCTGAACGGCCTCCTTCATGGAACAACGCATTCAGAGATCTGTGACTCGTAAGCAGAAGAGAGATAGAGAGAGAGAGAGAGAGAAAGAGAGCGTGCGAGAGAAAGAGGAGAAGAACACGGCTCAACCCTTCAGGCATTGAGAAATATAGAGAGAATGTCGTCATTCGTTTTGTGCACATCTGGGAAATAAATAAATTCTATGGTCGGCTTATGATTCTCGGTACCGAATATGAACTCTACCGTAATTTTATTATGTTATTGAACAGTAATTTGGGCATCGATAGATTTTCATTCGACAGCAAAAAAAGAGCAGACTTTATCGACGGTTGTAAAGTCTCTATTCTAAACTCTATTACAGCGAGCCTATAACCCATCGTTCTCGACTTTATTCATTATCGAGAACCATAAACTGATTCCCAGTCGTTAATAATACTCTTTTTTGTATAAATAAAATGTTATTACACTAAATTTCTTGAAGCGAACCTCAATGCTCCACTTGTCGAGACCGTTGCGATCATCATAAATCGAACATATCCATAAAATGTTGGGGGACTAGACTTTCAAATTAGATTTTTATAAGTTAAGTGCGAACGTTCTTCGACCGTTTATCGTTTAACGTCGTCACGTGTTAGTTTTTAATGCATAATGCAGTAGTAACGAAAGAAACTGAAACAAATGTGATGACAACAAGAACAATATGAAAATGAGAAGTCGCGTGAGTATGCGAAAAGATGCGTTTTCTATGCGTTTTTTATTTTCGCTTTTCAACGACAATGATCACTGTGATTGCCATCTCCGTATTTATACGGAAGTGAAAATGTTCAATTGTTTCAACAGTTAAGTGAAATGTTAAAATAGGTATTTTATTTATTTATTTACTCAATATCGTTTTTGTGCACAACGTTTAAAAGAATACAAAAGGAAGACGATAAAAAAAAAAAGTTCAAGAACATTACGCATTGACCTTAGGACGAATCTTCGACACGCAACAATTTCAAAGTAGGCGTGTTTTCAATGTAGGCGTGTCAATTCGCCAAATGTTTAATTGAACCTAAAGAAATATCTGTATCAGTTGTAAATTATATTTATATAAAGGTTTTGTAATATTGGGGGCGTTGTGGTTGTGAGCAGATCCCATATGTTTTGAAAACCTGTTATTTTGACACCAACTAATCAACGTATACGGCAAACTTTAATTCCCTATATTAATTTTTATGATCGTGAGTTCTTCAATGACAGATGGGCAGACGAATGATTAAATGATTAAATCGGTTCAGAATTTTACATTGATCAAGCATATACCTATCAATAGTATTGTAATGTGTGTTTGTGTGCGCCGCAAACGAAAGGATAAATTTAAAATGCCGGCACTTTTCGGAGGTGGGTATGAAAAAAATATAAAGAAGGCAAAAGAAAAAAATCAACCAACGAATAATTAAATAAATCACCAAAGCTGACAATAAATCGCTCACACAATTATGACAGTTCAGGATAAGAGTACGACAAGTAGAAGAAAGTATACTCGTAATAATAAATGTAATGCAAGGCGAAGAGCAGGGACATTTAGTTTTCGTTCTTGCGTTTTTTTTTTTCCCCTCTTCTTCTTCCCCGTCTTCTACTTATCTTCACTTCTTTTTTTTTACTGCTTGTCGTTTAGCAGCAAACATATGAAAGCCTTTTATGGTTGTGTCATTGTAATTGCAATTATGTGAATGTATATATATATATATGTATATATATATATGTATATATTTATTGGATAGCGTGTATATATGCGTCTATGCGCAGAAGTGCACAATTTAGCGGAGTAGGCCGCTCGCTCTCAGTTATGAATGCCAACCAAATAAATCACCGCACAAATGATGAAATTATTATTTATGTACCTTGTGCTCCAGTTAAGTTTATTTAGTTTGTGTATATAAAGTTTGTGTATTTCTTTCTCTTTTTGCATTGTGGTGCTTTTTTTACCTGAACGCATAGTTTAAAGACAGCCGGCCGCTTGGCCTGCCGTTGTCGCAATGCAACCGGTAGCAGTCTAACACGGGTTGAATGTGCAACAACAAAAACTTTTTTCCATTTATTTATTTATTCGTTTTTTTTAATATGTTGGCCAAAGACTACATTCGTTTAGTTTTGTTGTGTTGTTGTTTTTTTACCTCCTTTTTTTTTAACCAGAGGCGCTGAAGTCTCGCACTTACTGTGAGATAATGTTGTTGTTTTTGTTTAACATCTAGTGTTATGGTTGTTGTTATATTTATTTGAAGGTAAAAATTCTGCAAATACAGCCGGGCATATAATACACACACAAACACACATACACATACACACACACACACACANTAGTGTTATGGTTGTTGTTATATTTATTTGAAGGTAAAAATTCTGCAAATACAGCCGGGCATATAATACACACACAAACACACATACACACACACACACACACACACACACACACACACACACACACACACACAGGTATACATGAAATTATTCCTGGCTTACTTTTGGTTGGGCCAAACCGGCCAACACTTGTTGCATGCTGTACATACAGCAAGAGCATCAGCAGCAGTACGAACATATGTACGGGCTTTTCCACAACACACATTCCACCTTCTCTTTCACCCACTGCCTTAGATGTATTATTATTAGCTTGCGAATCACCTTTGCTTTGCTTTGTTGTTCTTGTTGTATTGAACTTTTGCTTTACATGCATACATAAATACATAATTTTGATTCATGGGCTTTTAGGTGAATAAATGTACGTTTGTCGGTTCTTATATATATATATGTATGCTCGTACGCATATACATACATACATACATACATACATACATTCATCTATACAAGACAGACACATACTTCATGTGTATCATTGTTTGCCTGCACAGATTCTTCATTGAGAAAATTAATAAATTATGAGTATTTATGTGCTGTCTCAGTAGTGACAGTACGACAGACACACAAAGTGATAAAAATTAGCATAAAAATTCATGTTGCTTTTACTCTTGTCATATTGCTTTGTGTACATTTTGTTATAAATAAGCCCTCTCTCTCTCTCTCTCTCTCTCTCTCTTCTTCTCCCTCTTCCTCCCTCTTTATGTATATAAGATATATGTACGGGCAAAAATACGTAAATGTATGTATATATATAATCTAAAGTCTAATATAATATACAATCTGTTGTCTTCGTTTATGTATACTGTTTGCAAATATTAAGTCATAAACGTTGCTGCCTTTGTTGTTGTTGCTGGTTGCTGTTGGTAGTTGGTTTGCATGCAATATTTTCAATTTTTTTTCCTTTCTCTCTCTCTCTCTCTCTCTCTCTCTCTTTCTCCCTCTTTCTCTTTGTCTTTTTCTTTCTCCATCTTTTCTTTTTCTTCTTTTCTTATAAATTGTCTGAACTTGTCCCATTGAATGGAAAATTGTCTATGGCCATGGTTTATGATTAATGGTTTGATTTTATGCAAAATTTTTTTGTTATATTTTTGTTTTTTACTTCTGCGTCTTTATATTAAACCAAAAAGGTAAATAATACTCGATAACATTTCTTGATGTTAAAATTGTTGTTGTTGCTGTTGTTGTTATTGCTGTTGCTATTGCTGTCGTTCTTGTTATTTTCAATTTTATCGCAGTAAGAAGATGTTTATGTTTATTACATAACTTGAAAATAATGTTAAAATATTTTTTTATTTTGTTTTTTAAATATTTAAAAGAAATTATAACAAAACGATGACAATTTATTGAATTAAAGCAACCGAAAAAGTATTTTTCCTTAAAATCTGAGTGACCGAGCAGAGAGAAGAGCTCGACTCATAACTCAATGGTCTTAGGTTCAAATTTCAAGTGCGGTGGAGTTTTCAGTAAAGCTGACGGCCTTAGTGGCTAGTCCTTTATGACTTTGGTCTTACAATATCTTACATCTCTGGCTAAATTAATTATAACAATTATAATGAAAGTAATTATTGCTTTTATGTAGCGAAGAGATGCAAAATGTGCAAACTTTTGTATACGCGAAAGCTATTCAGATAAGTCGATCAAAATTTTCGCGTCAATAAACGCGGTTAGGTTTTAAATTAAAGCATCGCAAAGTCATTTAAGGAAGTTTTTGTGTTCATCGTTGAGTACGGTTCACGCCCTTTGATTCGTTTCTTTATAGAGTAAACATCATCGTAACGATAATCAAGGGATCTGTTGCAAAGAACTAATTGTTTTTGGCTGATCATCAAGCAAATTCGAATTGATATGAAAATTATTTTTAGGTGATGGCAAAGTTAACTTTTCGGTCGATTTGTGACACCATTTTATTTTTAAATCCATCATCGCGTCATTTTGTAAAAACATTTGCAAATCCAAGAAGGAAGCTGGAAACAAGACCCCGCAAAGTGTATACGTTCTTGATCTTGAGCGTCAGGTTTTGAATCCCTTCCCTTTTTTTATGATCATTATGATGGGTATAAAAGGCTCGATCACGATCGAACATAATTTTCTTATTTGGTTTTTCTTTCCTTTTTTTATTTCTCATTTTATACTCAGCTAACAGTAAAGAGTTTCAAGAACGCAACTGCTTCAGGATTCAATGCAATGAATGGAAAGTTCTTGCTTGTTGGCGGAGACAATTTCGACGAATCCTTTAAACTCATCATTATCAAACGAAGCTGTGTGCTTTTATACACATCACTGTTATTCTGCAAAAGATTGAAAAAAAAAGAAAAATATAAATTTGTCTACTCCGTAATACCGGGTCGGTGTGCCTGATTATTATTTGTATTTTCGTAGAGTAATTTTGTGGACATTTATATCGAGCGTATCTATTGAAGATACGAAAAGCAAAGGTATCCTTAATTTATGGAAGCGTCGTAGGAAGGTTTTTTGAAAAGTTTAAATCATTCTCAAATTATTTTGGGAGTTTGTCGGGGGTGCTTTCCTTGTGACCACAGATATTACACAGTTGGGCACACGGACGGATGGACGAACTAAGAGATGGATACGTTTAGGTGCTTTCCGAATTTGAAGCTGGCCAAGAATTTATATACTTTTTGGAGCTTTTGAAGCTCGCTGCTGCACGTTATAAAGCCGGTGGAAAAATGATTGCATTTTGATACACTACAATATTGTCTAGACGTGATCAATTTTTCCCACCTTTGACATACAGGTGTTACAACATCGCCCATTCAAATTTATGTGCATTTATTTGCTGTAGTTTATGAGTAATGAGAAAGAAAGCAATTTTTTATTTCCATTGAAAGACAGATGTGTTCTTAGCTTACATGGTAGGACAGGCGTGTCCTACGATCTATTTGGCCCATTTTCAATAAAATTCTATGTGCTAGAAGATCCAACGTTTCTGAAGTCGATATATGCGTTTTTGCAGCCAGAAGAATGTTCACAACAGACACTATGCAGATGGACAGACGGGCATACTTAAATCGATTCAAAGTTAATGGGGGACTCCTTCCCAGCTTACTTCTGTGTGTTGCAAACGTTTTGACAAAATCATGATTCTTCGGTGATGGATATAAAAATTGTATTAATGTAAACTGTTATAGAGCAACATTGCGTTCCGTCGAAAATAATAATTTGTTGACGGTTTGGTGACTTTAATAAGATGTCATACAGACAGCAATGTTGGCGAAAAGATGTCCTTACATCAGAAAACATTACAAAAACTCTTAAAATTATTACTGATTACCGAAAAATTATGTTGCGAGAGATAGAGGACATCGTAGAGATCTCATTGTGTATCGTGAAAGTTCAGGCGAGAGAAAGTTACTCACAATGAAACAACTGCGAACTGCTACGATGGCTAAAGCGGCATGAATTGAAGTTTGAATTACTTCGTCACGCATCGTATATTCTTTAAATCTGGCCTTAGCAACTGTTATCTGCTTGCAAACCCCAAAGGGATGGTCCAGGTGAAAAAATGCTTCCAGTTTTTTGTTGTACTTGTTATGTGTAAACTTAACGCGAAATCATTAAGCGCAAGGTGGTCTTCATGGATAGGAATGAATTCAGGATAAAAACGTTGACCTTCAATATTGGTTAGGGTAAGAGAGGTTGAGATTACGTTGCGACTTTAGTTCTTCTTTCGCAATTTCTTCTTCTTTCTTCTTTCTTTACATTGATTAGAATTTATCGGTAAAGGAGGGCGAATTTTAGTGGAAAAAATGATCGATTTTTAATTATTCCTATAAGATGTTCTCGTCCATTGTTGTTATGAATGATCGATCGATCGACTTTGGTAATGCCCAACAACTGAATATATAAATTACATAATAGTGAACCAATTTGAATGTTGTTACCCGAATTTTATATCGATTTCGTTTTATATTAAAGCAATTTTTCCTTTTAATCATTCAGGAGTTTTCGTGCGTGTTATGCAAGCAGTTCTTACTTTCAATATTGAATAACTGAATGATATTGTGTCGAGAAGTGAAAACGTTATCAGTTCAGTATTTATTCATTTATTTATTTATATGTTTATTTGTTTATTTATTTATTTTCTTAAGTCGCTATTAAAAAGCTTTTGTCGCGTTTACAATCCGTAACTAAACACCACCACCACGTAAATACATAAAAATACATATCCCCGATATCGGCCTGTACTGCGCTTTCGACATGAAATCCTTATATGATGCCCTTCTATGCTATGCTATGTATGGCACTATGCTGGGCTATCCGTTTGTGGTTAACCAACAACTATAGCACAAACAACGAAAATTGTCTGCTTCTACGTGCAGCTCATTGAATTGTTTTTCATTCTTTTTCCCGATTTTTGTCTTTTTTGTTGTTGTTGTTGTTTTCACTCTTGCACGTATATGGCAAATCTGTGTATGCTGCATAGGACGGATGCTGTATGGTTGTATGTCCGGCAACATTATCGGATTGTGTTATTCAAGCTGTAAACTTGTAACACTTCACAGCAGGTAATAGACACTATCAGTGATGGTTTTGTGGTCTTTCTTTTTCTTTGTGTATGAGTGCGTATGCATCTGTATGTTTATGCGCTTATATGTGTGTAATATGAGTGTAAGAGTAAAGTGTAATCGCGTGCAACAGTAACTGCCGCCCACTATTTGTGTTAATACGCTACAGAAAAAAAAGGTAGAAAACTACAACAGCACACAAAAATAACAACTACAACAACTATCTGGCAATATAAAACCCACTACTAAAAAACGACGACTTGACATTTACACGCATATATATATATATATATAGAAAGCTATATGCACATACATTCAACTTAACAATTGATACTTATTTGCATATCTAGGAATTGAAATTATTTTGTATACACAGGTTGTAAGCTCTTCGTAGTGGTTACGGAGGTTATTTATTAAATACACTGGCTTGGGAATATATTGCATATTTAAGTGGCAATCGTATGAAATTTTTATGAGACGGTGGAAAAGATCTATTTAACACTGTGTTTGTACGATGAAATGTTTCTCTCTTTCTTTAATTATAAACTTGAAAACAATCTTCCATATCCATGAGTCTGATCTCATATAGAAAGATTTTGTTTTCATACCTTTATAATGAAGCGGGAAAAAGAATGCAAGAGAGACAGAATTAAATAGTTTGATGGGGAGAGAGGGAGAGAGGATGAACGAGCGAAAGAGCGAGCTGTCCTCTATAAAAATGAATCTCTCATACACACTTTCGATATTCGACAAGTGCAATAATTGCAGCATTGATGGCTGACGATGATGATAAAGTATCTATAGTTCGACTTGAGTTCTTTTTGCTTATTGAAATTATTTTTGTTAAATTTTTTATTTTTTTTATTTTCTCAAATAGCTGCATTCATTGATTGTCAAGTATTGAATGTTAAGCGTGTTTGTGCGGTGGTAGAAGCTGGTGTGGTAGCCTTATGCAAAAAAATAACAACAAGTTGGTTTCTTTTTTCATTAAATCACCCACCTGCTGTAGCAATAGCTTCTGCTGTAACTCCTGTTGCATGTCATCCGATGCGTACGAAGAGCGTATAAGCTACGCATAAGCAACCAGCAGCAGTTCGCATACGTTGCGAAAAATAATAGAAGAGGGGAAGAAGTAGAAGTGAAGGGGGTAACGAATTGAAAAAGGAGAGAAGCACCAAATAATTCGTGCTTTGGCAATGGCATCATCATCATCATCATCACCATCATCATCATCATCATCATCATCATCATCGTTATTAACGTTTTAATATGTATATGCATACGTTCAGTTCATTCATTCATTCAGTAAGTCAGCTAGTCAGTCAGTCAGTCAGTCAGTCAGTCAGTCAGTCAGTCATTCACTCACCTAGTCAGCCAGTCAGTTAGTTATTCAGACTGTGTGAACAGGCGTGATGCATGCGTAGTAAAATTGTCGGTGTAGCACTGCCAGTGTTTTTGTTATTATGCTGGTAATAGTAAAGAAGAAGCTTATGATAAAGACCAGAATGCTGCATTGCATTGCCTTGTGTAAATGCTGTGTTGCGTTACACAAGAAAACCCATAAATATGTCCAAAGAGAGAAAGATCCACGCACTGCGGAAAATCGATCGTTTTTAATGACACCTTATCAAAGGAAACCAATCTTTTGACCATAATTTTATAGTTGTTGCTGCAGCTTGCCTGCTCTGCATACATAAACGTCTACCGTATAATGCGTTGGTTGGTTGCTGTCTGAATGGCTCGTTGCCTGTTCGTTTGGTTGCCTTTGGTTGCTTGGTCGGATGGCTTCGGTGGACAACTATCAACTTAAGTTAAGTCAACATGATGTACAATAAATATAAAGGAAGAGCAGAAATTCAAATACAAAATTCTTTCTTTACTTAAATTATATACTTAAAGTCCTTAAAAAATTGAAAATTGCAAAAAAAAAAAAAAAAAGAGGAAAAAAGAAGAAAAGCAGAAAAAATCCTTCTACACAATTATTTTCACCCTCCATAAATTTTATGCAGGCGCCATAGGTCCAATTTACTACAGAGTTGAGTGCCCACTAAATAAAACAAAGTTGCAAAAAAACTCCTCCCGAGCGAGCACATTTTGTATTACCCCCAAGTCTTGCTTCGCATTAGTTAACTAAATGAGCAAACATTTAAATCCTGCCCGTATAAAAAATACAAAATCCAAACCAAACCAAACCAAAAGTCATGATTTGTTTAATTTTTTTTCTGCTTCTGCTATTTGACTCGTTCCACGTTGCATTTGCTTTTTTTTGTTGTTGTTGTTGTTATTGCTTCGTTCTTTTTGCATTTTTTGGAAACGACTTAAAAAAAGTGCCCGTTTGCTTTTTTGTTTTTGTTCTTTTCTGCTGCTGTTAACACAAAATGTACTTAATGTTGCCAAAATATTTGTAATTGTCCATGAGGTCGTGGCGCTGGCTGTTTTTTTTTTTTTTTCTTTCCTCTCTTCTTTTCGGTTTTTTATTTGACTATTTATACACCGACAAGTTCATGAATTTAAATGAATATCAAAAAAAATTTTTATTTAACTTTTTTTCGCTTACTCTTTTAACGTAATTTGTACGACAACAGCAATAACAACAACGACATGAAAATCAAACTCGTCTTTTTAATAAGCTACACGTGTTGTAATAATTTGGTTTAGATTTGCAATCTGTATTAGTGTATCCTTCGTAAAGAAATAAAAAAACGCGAGAGCCTCGGGCTAATCGCGACAACATTTAAAACATGATCTCTCCAATTCTTTTCCTCTAACATCATTGAAGTATTTTCAAAACGTTGCAAAGAAATTTCGAGTCGGGCCGGGCTAATCGCATGTCACCCAAAAGTTTTGCCGCTTTTCCATATAAATGGAACCAAGATATATAGAAATGTTTTAGCAGGCGACCGCTGCTATAATTGTCCGCTGGTTCGCTAGCAGTCAGCTGGTTTTTTCTGCACTTGCTGACTGAAGTTCCATCAATTCGAGAAGGTTGTCATTGGCTTCATGGTAGGTATCCTGACAACAGTGAAACGATAAAGCTTGAGTATAAATTGTCTTCAGTTAAGATTGCGACATCTGGTGAGGCAGATTAATTGGCCAGACATTCAGAGAGGATAATATTATTTGGATTTACAGTAGTCGGTCTCGTCACAATCATAGGTCTCTTAAAAAACTTGACCGACACGCTACATTTAAGCAATATTTACGTCAAGGCGGTCGTCCTTATATTCAACGACTTTTATGGAAGCTTTCATTAGAAGAAGCTCCCTAATTCTCCAGAAGCAAGCTCTTTATTTCTCCACGTTTGAAACAATATGTAGAGGCACGCGGGTGCAATATAGTTATGATTTCAGTATACCTTGTTGTACAACTGAATGTTATTTTAATTAACGGCGCAGAGTGGATATTGAATAATATCCTTAAGTAACGGCTGCCTTCAAGAGTTTTTGTATTCAGTTCATCCGAAAGATGTGCTTAATACTGTCCTGTTGCCTAAACGACTTGATGATAATCGAACAATGAATGAAATCCCACAAGTTTTCTTTGATTGATTCATTGATTGACATTTTGGCTGTGCGTTGGTGATGAGCAGTTAAGGTCAGATCATTCTGCAGTTTCTTGTTCCAAAGCAATTCCAACGAAACGTGCGTGATCTTAACAACATGCCAAAAAGTCCATTGTCTATTGAGTGTATTGCGTAAGCGTATCAGGTATAAAATTATTAATATCTTCACTTGCTTTTGCACTTTATTAATACCTAAGCTCGTCTAAGTCTCTCTTAATGCATTTATTAAGTTTATGCAAAAAAAAAACCAACCACCAGAAGGA
>KK499992.1:311924-328193 GCA_000688715.1 Glossina pallidipes
AAAATTTTTTTTAAAAATTTTTTTATTTTTTAAAAAAAAAAAAAAAAAAAAAAAAAAAAAAAAAAAAAAAAAAAAAAAAAAAAAAAAAAAAAAAACAAAATAAATAGCACACACACCCAAGCTTACTTGAAAACGATATTTTTTTGCAATAGAGATGGGCTTCAACTTCTACTAAACGCAAAATGTTGTTCAGTTTTATGCGTAAAATGCGAATGTCACTTAGTCTGTTGGCGAGCTTTTGCAAATTGTTCGATTCCTGTAGGAAGGGGTGAAAACAATCATTCCTGATTAAGAGATGGAAAATTCTGAATCAAAGCTTAATATGTCAAAACGGAATATATTTTGTCAACGATGTTACTAACTTTCATATGAATTGTCATGATTTGGATGAATGTGTAAAAAAATAAGAATAATGTCCTGCATAGAGTTGAGGCATAGAGGTGGCACTTTTAAGAGATGTTTTTTTTTTTTTTTTTTGCCAAACTTACTCGAACTGAAAATCATGTTGATATTAGGGCTTCATGTATGATAATACGAACATCGTTTTTTATCGTTATTTAATTAGCCTTTCGGGCGAAGGCTTATGTCAAATTTGCCCTAAAGAAAGTAGAGGACTTTCCGTTTTGTTGTGCTTTGTTTACTGCTTGTCACTTATCTGCACTGCTTATCGTAACTACTAATATCTATTTTGTGTCTCATTTAAAGTTGATCTCTTTTTCTATTTTATTTAACATTAGTTTAGTTTCATTTTATATGCTAATTTTAACAACATTATGCATAAAAATGTCTTTAAAAGTTCGAACAATAAAAGTTACACTTGAAAATTTTGCTACACATCCAGAGACCTCTACGGTGGTATAATACTATCACCCTCTTTTCACTCCGCTGCACCATAAAATCGATTCGCTTACGGTTCAGTGGCAATTCAGTCATTGCCAAACTTTTATCGCACCAATAATGTTGTTGTGCGAGAAGTTGTATTATTGTCTAAGGACAAGCCAAAGTAGTAAGTAACAGCAGCATGACAACCGTCAGAAATAGTAGTAGCAACAATAACGATAATACAACAACAACAACAACAAAAAATGCCAGCAATAGCAACAGCAAGTACACATCAAATCGAGTCCATTTAACTAATAAAAATCTTATTCATTCAGGGCATACATGACAGGATATTGGCGGCGGAAGTCCGACCATTTTTTGTTATGTGATTTTAATATGCAAAAAAGAAAAGAAATACGAATCAGTAATAGAGGAGAAACACAATGACTGCAATTGTTAGAGAAGAGAGACATTGAAATTTTTTTTTTTCTTTTACTTTTTATATCAAAACATTGAGATAGAACTGCGTATAGGACATGATGTTTTCTGCTTTTTTGCTACTTTGGCTATTTTAAAATTCTGTTTGAGAACACAAAAAATAAATAAATAAATAAATAAATAATAAAAAAAGAAAGGAAGAAAAACATACAGACAGCTTGAGCCGAAGTGTTTGACACCATCGAGCATCTTTAGAGCAACTAACAAAAATATATACGGAAGTAAGACAATTTTGAGCGAAATATATAAATATATTTTCAATTTACGAGCAGTCGATTCGTGTACTCGATAACAATTTTCCAAAATTGCTTCTCTCTCACTTTTTCACCATTCAGTCGTTATTTGAAGAGTGCTTCTGGAAGGGTAGAAAATTTCGATGTTTTCTTTGTGCTCAAACATAAATATATGCCATAAAGCATAAGCACCCGCTTAAGCATGGGCAAGTTTTAAACTCATTTTTGAAAAGATACCTTCATTTCTTTTTCTATTCGGGTAAACTTAGGATTAAGCTGACTTTTACTGACATTCAGAGTACAATGTCGATTTGAAAGGCATAAAATCTATATCAATTAAGTACATATTGATTAACTCCTCGCTATGGAGCCTAATTCAATCTGCTGTTTAAAACGAGTATCGAAGGTGTGTTGTTCTTGGTTATTTCATTATTCTGCCCTCATCCCACTCTTCGGCTGCACTTGAATTCTGCCGTTATGGCCAATCACGAGTTATAAGAGAAAACGAAATGTTTGTCTATCATAGTGACTTTGTGACTTTTCATCAAATTTGATATCCCGAAGTAAAGGACAGGGTACAACTGCCAATTTTATGTTAAAACAGGAAGCAAACTTACATTACATTACATTAACATTGTCATCTGCCACCAGATTACGTTTGCTTCACATCGTTTTGCTTACTCTCCAAGGTCAATTTTATGCTAAAGGAGAGCATTTAGATAAATAAAAAAAAAACTTCATGATTAAAAGAAAAAAAAAGAAAAAAAAAATACATAATGAGTGCGCATTGGTAACTCCTGTTAGTTAAGATGAGCAATTAACGAGCGCGTTGGAGTATACTTGCGGCAGAGTAGTAAGTTTTATAGTGCAACCAAAATGTACAGCCGTACTCTGGCTATTGTTATCTTTCAGCTCGCATCAAATATAGGCATGTGTTTGCCTGTTATCGTCCCTGCTTTTATACGCATCCCCAAAGGATGCTTTTGTCAAGACATTTCCAACACCCAGAAGGAAGCTTCAGAGATCTCATAAAGTTTATATATTTTTGGTCGGCATCGAATTTTGAATCGATTTAAGCATGTCCGTCTGTCCCTTTGTTCAACTGCACAAGTTGATAAATACTCTCCTGTGCATAGTAATATTAATATAAATTTGCAAAAGGCTTTGAAAATGCCCCAAACCCGTCAAAGGGCCGGAAACAAAAGTTTCCGTGTTTTGTGCATGTTCCTCATAATGCACAACACACCACGTTGTATAAACTTACACTCTTATTTCACAAATAGAGAAGAACCGCTGCGCCTATACAATATTATAGGGTACAAAATGTAGTTATTTTTTCCTCTTAGTCTAACAGTGATGGGTATAAAAGAGTCGATCAGGACTGAATATAATTATCTTAAGTATTTTGTATCAAATTTCGTACTTTGAAGCGAAAGCGCGATAACAAAACCTTCTAATATAGATGTGGCACTAAGACGGGCTTGTTAACAAAATTAATTGTACCCGTATTCTACATTCGATAATTCGTATAAGTTATTCTCTTATAATGTTTTAGCGAACTTTTACGCTTCAATCCAATGAAATTGATTAATAAATAAATGAATAAAAAAGAAAAGTTAAGTTCTTTTTATAGGGCTACCTTTGCTTAAGAATATTGCAAATATTTTTCATGCTTTAATTTTTAAAAATTTTCTCTTTTTACCGCTGCCTTGCATCCTATTATTATGATAAAAATAATTAGCGACTTGCTCGTGGGTAGAGTACGGACAGGTCATGCCATTCTTGAAGTCACCACATTTATGCTTAAAGGTGAGAATACCAAAAAAGCGTGAAAGGTTTTACCGTTGTTTGGCAGAAATCTATGATGTATCGGTGATTGTGCTCAGACTAAGGCGATTAGAATTTGCCGCACATGCGGTTAATTAATTGCAATATAATAGAAAAAAAAAGAGTCATCGAATTCCTGGCATTCAATTAACCTGGAAATATATATTTTATAGCTCTTGAAATTGTGCGACGATTCACTCAATCGAATCAAACACTCATTATCGAGACACTTCTGGTATGATTCGTGCAACACAGAGCATAATATGAAAAAGAAAAACTATGTATTTTTATTATTATAATGAGGAATTCACTCTAGGACTAAAACAATAGGATGAACCAATAGCAACCAAGACCATCGGCTTTGCCAGTTTTAAAAGGTAGACTAGAAGGCTAGTCCCGTAGCTTTAATAAAGTTAAACATTTTATTGATATTATGTCCTCCAGGTACTTTCGGGATGCCCATAGGGTTAGCCGCTCCGAAAACGAGTTTTCGAATATGAGAACTGTTTCCGCATTCACACAGTATGTGTTAAATCGTACGATTATATCCACAATGGCAAATTCGACGATTCATTGATGTCTGGCCATGGTATGACCATCGGAGTCGGATTCTCACAAATGTTTTGATCATGATTTTGATGGAAGTTGATTGGATATACGAGTGGAACGAGATTTAGATTAAGTTCCGAGTAGTGTGGATTGTAGCACTGTCGAGTTGTTTCGTCAATTTTCTGGTTGAAGTTCAAACTTGTTTACTGTTCCGCCAATAATTGAGCTGCAGATTTGGCTGCGTAGTCTGAGACCAATATGACTTGGCCTACCTTGACATAAAAAATTGTAATTTTCTCCCCGTAGATGGAAATGGTGTTGTTAACGGTGTTCCACTTGGAATTTGGAAGGGTTACGGGTAGTTTTTAGGACCGACATACTAACTGCGATGATAACCGTTTTACGTTTAGGTGTGTGAGCAAGGTTTGTGGCTTGAAGAATAGCTGCACTTTCGGTTGTAAATTTTGACGCGCCTTCGTTCCGAATATGATTAATTTCCATCAGTCTTGTGGAATCTATAACTGCATGGGAAAGGGATAGGTCATCACTCCTAGAACAGTCGGTCGAAAGAAGATGTAAATCATTATTTATGAGCTTAACTCTTTTGAAGAATGATTTTCAAGTGCTTCAAAATCTTGTATAACATTGTACAACTAGGTCTTGGGAAATCGAAAATTTTACTTGAAGAGTATTTCAGATCAGATCGCTATTCCGTCTCAAAACTTTTAACAATCTTTTACGACCCGTCTAATCCAGCGGCATTGTATTCGCATAAAGTTTTAACATTTGAGAAAATTAATTTTATCAAGTTTTTTTGCATCTATCTGTCTACCTTTACTGACTTTTTAAAAAATCACCATAAACTATTGCGAGCATATTTCTCATCTTTTTTCTCTTCTTAAACGGCTTCATAAAGAACATTTTTTGTGGTCAGCTCAAGAGGTGGTATGAAATTTGTGAAATGATCTCTAGATGTCTTAGAGTCATGAAATGCATTTCAGGTTTGTTAGTGATATGCGTTGTGACTTGTGACGTTTTTGCGATGTTACTCAGAGTACGGCTGTTGGTCAAAGTTTTGTCTTTTAATCAGGATCCTTTGCAAATTGTGAAAACTTTTTCAATAAAATTTTCATTTGTAACTTTATATGCTCTCTCTTCTTCTAATTGTGTCCACAAGTAAATGTCTTGTGATATCCTGGACACTTTAGCTGTACGCGAAAGTGTTGATGATGAATAAAATGAATTTTTTGATATTAAATCCTTGATATTAAATTAGAAGAACATCTCTACCATGCTTCAATGAAGCAGTGTTCTATAGTAACGTGAGCAAAGCGATCGAATTATTAGAAAAAAAAAAACCTCGATAACAGAATTCTACGTTATAAGGATGGATAGTAAGCAGACTAACGGAAACTCGAATAATCAGATATTTTGAAATTTTTATTTAAATTTTTATAGTTGATGTCGTTTTGTAATCAAATGGACCGATAGATCTAGGAATCGGACGAGTGATTGCCGCACGTGGCTTCGTAACTGTAGCGTTAGCATTTGTTACATATCGAATGAGAAAATTAATATAATCTCTAAGAGCATATTAAAGCAAAAGAAAAAAAGAAAATAGGAGTCGAAAATGCATTTTGTTTATATAAATATTTGGCACAGCATACTATTATACGAATTATAATGTTTTGGAACTCTTTAAAGTTACATTTAATAAAATTTTATTATTTAATTGAGTTATAATTATTTTTATAAATTTACGGGTGGGCTTCTTCTAGAGATGTTTTTGCAAATGAATAAAGAAAAAAAAAAAGAAGCATTTAACAAATACACAAACGCACGTATTTATATATATGCACATCAATAGATAGATTTCAGAGATATGCGAACAAACAGATAATTAACAGTTTGCTGCAGCAAAAATTGTTTTCATATAAATAAAATAATGATGCTGATAATTGTGTTGCCATGCAATACTTAATCAACGACACAATCGATTGCCAAAACTAATTTGTAATAAATTTATTCAATTCGTTACGTTCGGACAGACGAAACGGTAGAAACCGACAGACTAAGCTGAGGCTGAGCAAGCATATGGCTGATGCTGCTTATATATTGTAGGTGCTATATGGCATAATGATGGCCAAATGACTCATCATTATCATCGTCAACATCCTCGCTAACACAGTAAGAGTAAAAATACGACCGTGGTCGCATGGTGGGGCGGACATCGACTCGACTTATGTTAACATAAACCAAACGTTATGACATGTTAAGCAATTAAATTAATTTCAGTTGATTTTGCTTTAAAGTTAAGTTTCGTGCAACATCGTCGATGTAAAGACATGCATAACTACATGCACAAACACTCATACATTTCATACATTTATAATATTTTGTTTTTGTTGTTTTTATTTGTCGTTTATGAAACACTATATAAACTACAGACTAATTTAATTGCTAAGTAGATATATGTTTGTGTGTGCTTAACACTCTACCACTACTACTGCTTGCTATAGAGAGAGAGAGAGAGAGAGCGAACAGTAATACAAACAAAAACAAACAAATAAATGAATGAGAAACAAAAAAAAGAAAGAAAAAGCTGATACTTGCAGTCTGTGTGACGACGTGACAACATTTGCTACACCATTGCTTCGACTGTTAACCGCATGTTGCAGCTCATTGTGTGCCTTGCTTTTCAAATTGGGCCAGGCTATGTCGGTTGGGTGGCAGTATAGTGGTGCTGGTGGTGCTGGTGGTGATGGTGGTGATGGTGGTGATGGTGGTGGTGCTCGTCGTTCTTCTCTCTTTTCAATTTCGCTTATATACATATAAATGTGAAATAATTTTTTTCTTCTTCTTTTTATATAAAAATAGATGTGAAAATTACCTTTTGATCATTAACCACTCATAACATTAATTATGACAATAATATAATGATAATTATGATGATTATTAAGTCTATCTATCGCTACATGTGTTATTTATTCGTTCATAAGATGTTGATGATGGTGGTGGCACTTGTGGTGTTAATTATATCAAATATGTTTGTTTGTCCATTTGATGTGAGTGGATGAGTATTTTGTATTTTATGTTCATTAGTATTTGTAATGTTGTATCAATTATATTTTACAAGGTTGTTGCCGTTCCCGTTCCCGTTGCCGTTGCCGTTGCCGCTGCTCTTGCTGTTACTGTTGTTCGTTAAGTTTATTAATACCGCATATTTATCATTAATGATAAAATAAAACGTGGACGAGTAAGATGACTTCTTTACAATAATGGAATTGATAGAAACACTGAAATAAAGGTGTAATCTTTTAACTCTATTTCAAGCAGGAAAATGATAGTTCAACACTTTAGTATTTAGTCCGGGTTATGTTAAGTAAAGTAAAGAAGTCTTAACTTTGCCTGTTCGATTAAGAACAGAGTATAATTAAAATATGGTTTGAAATTTTTCTAGCAAATGCGTACATATTTAAAGCCACGAATTAATCGAATCGATTTCTATCCAATGCAGATTTTCTGCACACATGCTTTGCACTGCTTGTACCTTAGCAGTTTCTTAAGAACTATATCTTACATATAACCGCGAGTGTGATACCAGCATGAATTGTCTGCTTTCCGCCGATCTATTCCTGCCTCAATAGCAAGATTAATTCAATTACTTATTTTCGGCTCTTTGTCAACAGCAGACAGCTATTCAAAGCTGCTAAAACACCCGCAATGAATATAATTATTCCCGTCTTCCATTTGAAAAAGGTTTTGCTATCGTTTGATAAGACAAAATGAGAAAAATTTGCATTACGTGCGATCGCTTATCGGGTAAAATTTGCTGATTTTTGAAATATGAGAGAGAGAGCCATGAGAAGCGTGGCGATTTAATTAAGTTACGCAACAACAAATGTTGTTTTAAATACTTTCACACTGCACTATATCTGATTGGATGCTTAACAAATAATGCCAACCAAAAAGCTTGATGTTCTTCTAAGTGCATCAATAAATTATATAATTTTTAGAAAGCACCCTCTAAACCCTCTAGCGACGCTGTCCTTCTTGTTTGCAATACAATATGAAAATTGCAATTTTTTTTGTGTTGTGGTAACTCTTTTTCCCACGAAAAGGAAAATTGATCAATGCTTTGCTAATTTTAAATGAGATCGTATCGACATCAGTATTCCTGATTACGTTAGAAAGCGTCACAATTCTCCGCAAATTATTCTCGCTGACATCCTGAAAATGTCAAGGTGTTCACTGTGTATCGAAAGAAGTCAATGTGTTCATTATTCTGCATGAAAATTTAAACGTGGGAAGGCCGTCTTCCACGTGAGTATCATTTTTCATCTTAGTGAAACAAATGCACGAAGTCATAAGACGATGGTCGCTTCAATGGTCGAATTGCATAAATTGAAGTGCGAACGTCTGCTCCATCCGCCGTAGTCTTTAAAAGATTTGTATCAAATGACGAGCTCCGGCACCGGCACTCCAGCATCTTTTAAAGATATTGACAAGCTTTTCCCCAAAAAGAAGCAATGGAAGCATTTGAATGGTTTTATCATTTCTGAAGGAGAATTTATTCATAAACAAAGTCGAGCTATACAAGAAGGGGATTTTTCACTTAGCTCCAGTACTTGTTGATCGACTTATTATCCCATTGATTGTATTACTTTTGGACGGGAATTTGTTGTTGTTGTTGTGGTTGTTCTCAAGTAAGTTTAATTCGAAAGTCAAGATAAAATGCTTAACACTTAATGATGTGTAAGCACTACCTTCTTAGATGATGAACGACAGAGACGTAAGTCTCTCTATAATTCGTCATGTACTATGGAGGAGAATTTCGCTTCACGGACCGGTTTTAAATGCTGGTTTTCTTCGAGTGACATGGACAACCATCAAAGGGGAGATTCTTAAGCAAAGTTCAGACATCATTAACCACTTTTACTTTGTAATGATTTAATTCAAGAAGAGTCAACACCTTGCTCTGGCTACAATTTTCATGAAATCATTTAAAAGGTAAGTGAGCCTGAAGATTAAAATATTTTTTTTTGCATGTGTATCTTTCATGGCAACTGATAGGACACTGACAACGTAGTGCGTTAATCTAACGTGGCAAATATTGTCTCCAGTTGTCATCCATCCGTATGAAATGGATTTAAGTTGCGAGCTTTTGATGCATAAGTCAAATTGTGAAACGGTTTCGTACATTAAAACTGAGACGCCAGTAAAGTTAAAATAACAGAACTGAGGATAATTGTAATAAAGGATGTCCCAAAATTTATACAAGATTAGAATTAAATAGAAAACAATTTTTGTTTTATTGGGTGGTTATGGGTGGTATAGCATATCGGACAAACGGCCTCCACATACGTATGCCTTTATCGAAATTTTCCGCGACCAATTTGCATAAATGTGACTGAGTTTTGTCGATGCAATCTTGAATCTCCTGCTTCAATGCGCGGTTGGTTGTGGGCTTCTTGGCATAGACTTGTAATTTCAAATAATCCCAGGATATAGGAAGAAATTTAGCGGCGTTAAATCACATGATGGCAGTTGGCAAAGTTAAATCGATATTACGGCTATATTTTGTATGAATTTTGTGAACTGTGGTCGCTAAATTTTCATTACTTTGGAAGTATTGTTCAACAAGGAGAACGTGTCGCTGTCTCATGTAATGCTTCTTTTTTATTAACCCTAAACTGTCAGCTGTCGAACTAGCCACTGATTATGTATCTTTTAGTTGACTGGTTCTTTTTGGAAGGCGTACCTTAAGAACCATTTGGCTGAAGGTTATGTACGGCTATCGTGATGTGAGATCAGCTGTCGAACTAGCCACCGATTATATATCTTTCAGTTAACTACCTCTCTTTTGGAAGGCGTACCTTGACCATCAGTTGGTTGAGAGTTATGTATGGCTATCGCGATTTAGTTCCAAAAAAATAATGGGGAAGTGATGGGCAGATGTAAAATAATGAACAACATAATCATGCAAATGTAAATAAAAACAAAATGATGTAAAATGAAGCGATACACTAAGCAACTTTAATATAAAAAACAAAAAAAAATTAAAAATTGCAAATAAATAGTTGCTATTTTCGGGCAACGTAAGAGATTTTGAAGCGTCCAGTAGAACCCTCCTACGTCTTAAAAGCCTCTTTTTCCGTCAATCTCCATGTTCTTCTACCGCCAAATAACATAATACGAGCAAAGGAAATATTCCGTCTGATGTGTATTTTTCACCAGTGCTCGGGTCACACTAGAGGATCTGAAGCGTCCAGCAGAAGCCTTCTACGTCTTAAAAGCCTCTTTTCCGTTCAATCTCCTCTGCCGCCAAGTAACATAACATGAGGAAAGGCAACATTCCGCCTAATATCTGTATATTTCTCAGCAGTACTTGATTATTTAGTAACAACATTTTACTTACCCTTTTTTTTCGTTTCGTTTAGTAAAATGGATTAGGCGTGTTGTTGATAACACCAATATATTCAGTATATTCAATGACGACCTTTGATTATTTGTTGATCCTTTGCACTTTATCAATGTTAGCGATAGTGTATGACGAAGCACGAAAAGATTGACGATACAGAATTGATTATGAGGCTTGACGAATTAAAAGTGTTAGTTAGATAATCCGACAGAAAAGCAAAAAAGAAAACAATTAATTTACTTACCATTCACAAATTTAAAATTTTTATTTTGGTTGAGTTGTTCGTAGGTAAGCAATTTTGTTTGGAATTTATTTTATTTTCAATTTAGAGCTGGTCTCTTTTATAAGTGCAGGGGGCTAATCATGTAAGCAATTTTGCTGCTGATTATCGTGAAATCCGCTCTCTGAGTTACGTCATATCTGGCGAGAATAATGTTGCTGTCGCTGAGATCAAATTTTCATTTCTATTGAGTATAAACTAAACAAACTTACCACAAATCTCTCTTTTGGAGTTGCATTTGTTGCAGGCGATAATGACGTAGTCGTTGGTCGGCAGGAGAATTTAATAATGTTGGCAAATTTGCTGCTGATTATCGTCAAATCCGCTCTCTGAGTTACGTCAAATCTGGCGACAATAATGTTGCTGTGGCTGAGATCAAATTTTCATTAGTATTGAGTATAAACTAAACAAACTTACCACAAATCTCTCTTTGGGAGTTGTCTTTGTAAAAAAACAGCTGCGAAAGAAAAATATAAACATGGATTAGAAAATGAATTATTAGTTCAAAAATTCAGAAAAATTAAAATAAAGTCAAGCGTGCTCTAAACTTGATTTGTGAATTGTGAGGAAAAGGAAAAAAAAAAAGAAAGTTGGTAAAAGGAAGTACAATTTTTTTTTAAATGATCAGATTAAATTAAGGAATTTTAACTAATGTATGCATTTCCAGCACGTGGGATCTGTAACTTCTTTTTACGGGCGTTCACTAGAAAGGAGAATACGGACAACTGCGACACACCAGAGAGGATCCACATGAGACCGGTGAGAAAGGCTTTCACCCCTGTGAGCGAGTTCATCTGGAAAACGATTGGACTCTTCCGCAGGAAATGCGGCAGAGGTGCTACAATCCAAAGAAGCTGGGAAGCGTCGCACAACATTTGCATCCATTACAAAGTGGAACGATATTATTTGAATACTCCAGCCCTAACCACTTAAATTGAGGCAGTCGGGTGAGGAAGTTGGAGGACTGCTGGCACAAAATTTATATATATTATAAAAACCTTGAAAACATAAATAAAGTTTTAAAGTCATAGCTCGCACTAAAATGTATGCAAAAACAACTAAGAACATTATAGTCGTCCGTTAAATACCCTACACCACATTGCCTTAACTTTATTATAGAGTACAAAAAATACATCTTGTTTCGGTATAAAGGCATAATTTTAATTTTGATGTAACATTTATGGGGAAGCGGTCTTAAAAGGCAACCTAATGTAGTACAAGTTTAATCTTTACATAGGGCAGGCTCTAAAAATAGGCGTAGGTGGTTTTTTTTTTGACTAACGTAATTTCTACAAATTTTCTTTTTATTTCATTTCGCACGATTGTCATTGTTGACCATATGTAGCTTGTTTGCACAAAACATAGAAACGTCAATTTGGCTCTCATTTTTTATGCATCTCTCATACTAATGAAAAATTTGTCGGAAAGTATTGGAAAGTCCGCGTTAATAGTACATGATTAGCCTCTTGGCGATAATCAATTGTATACAAAAAGGAAAAAAACAGGACGATAGTCACGGCGACAAAAGCCTGCTTGCACGATTACGAAAAGTGTCAGTGGCAGGTTGTGCTGCTGTCAATATGTATTTAATTATTGTTTGCTTTTTTTTGCACAGAAAATAGTGTTACTTTGGTTGCAGTTTATGGAAAAGTCAGATAAAGAATTCGACAAAACTGACGTAGAATTCCTATAGAACTGTCATTTCGAATTTGGTTTCGCTTGCGCCAAACGAACAAACAAAAGTAAGCAAAAGTAAGTTAAAAGTAAATTCTGATTTTCTTAATTAAAAAAAAAAATCAATAACAAAAACACGTTTCGAATAAAAATATTTATTGTTTTTTTTTCATAATAAGATTTTTTCAGTAAATAAAATTTTTTCTCTGCGTCACTGCAGGTTTCCTTCCATAAGTTTTTTCTTATCCTCAATAAAAGTTTCCTTTTTTTTATCCTACACATTACTTGTGGCACAAGGGTATATTAAGTTGGTGCGGATGTACGCAACATTCAGAAGGACTTGAGATTGACTCGCATTTTGTTACACTGATCAATTCAGAATCAGATTCTAAACCGATTTAAGTTTGTCTGTCCATCTGTGAGTTTTATTTTTTTGCGTTCAACTTATACGCCATAATTTTTGAGATGTTTTGCTGCAACTTAGTACAGTGACGTATTTTGGTCCAACGACAAACGCTGCTGAAAGTAGTTCAGGTCGGACTACTTTCTTGAGCACTTGTCATACAATATCTTATTTTAAGAATACGTTATATGAATAACTGCAGAATGGTGTAGGGTATTTTATGGTCGATCGTGGCTCAGTGTAGTGTTTTTACTTCTTTATAATAGCATATGGTTTTTCTCTACTATTGGGGCTATTGTTTTTATTCGTCAAGCCAAAACTTGATACACATTTACAAAGGTACACAGATTTGCTTCAATTCTATATAGAAATACATTTTTATTGTGAATTCGGTAAAGAGCGCTACAAAAACATCACTAATGCTAGATAATGTTTGTTCATTGCTTATCTATTCCATTAATTTCTAATACGGCTGCGAGATCTTATAGACCAGATAGACGTTAACAAACCTGAATTAGCGTAACAAACGATCTCTACGTAAATAAATCGCCAGGATATGTGCAAAGGTTTATATGAAAAAAAGTCGATGGAAAACGCAGATTTGAACTCCGTCTTGCAAACACACCGTACACCATCGATCGTTTGACTTTACCAAGATGCTATTACACTTCTCTCTTTTTATATTTAGGTGATATTATTATTATATTAGTTTTGATACTAATTTCTTTTCAAATCAATCTTTAAGGCCTCATGGAAAGCCTGCTAACTTTTGTCGAGATTTATTAACCGTGACACCATATGTTTAATGCAATTTCTGTACAAATTCTTTTACACAGAATCTATTTATTAACAAAAGAACAAACAATAACTGACATTCTTGAACAGCAACAAAACAATACAACACAACACATCAACATCACATAAAGCTTAATAATTCACTTGACACGTTCAACAACTTTTATTTGACCAAAAAGCGAAAAAGAAAAAAAAAGAAAAAGAGAAAAAAGCAAGGGAAACAAGAAGACCATCAAAAAGTAACTCCTTTGACAAGCTCTAGAAAGTATAGAAAAATGGCAGCAAGAAGAAAAAAACATTTTTAAAGAAGTGTCATGTTTAGAAACTGCCAAACGAGGTCGTCACTTTGCCTTACTGAAGTCGCGTAATATACATGCATATTTTATAAGTTGTGTAGGGCAAAAACCAAAAAAGAAAAAACAACAACAACAAAAAAGACAGGCTGAGCTACGTGTAGTGCCGTATACCAAGCCAAGAAAGAAGGAAGGGTGAGAGATAGAGAAAAGGGTAGAAAATCTAGGGAATTTTCTCGTATGGAGACCATTTCAAGTACAGTGATCTGTGAACGTAAAAGAAGTCAAATATTGTTAGTGGCAACCGCAATATGCCATTTGGGAGGCCGTAATGGCCAGTCCTTCTTACTAACAATAGTCAGTCAGTAGAAAACTTGCAGTATGTTAACGAATTTTTCGTATATATTTTCTTTTTGTGCTTTCTTTTTCACTATATTATCCTTACGTGCGGTTGTCATATGGAGAATACACGTAAGTAAGGATATCTTAGCAAAACCAAACTCAATTGTGGCGTGCAAGCAGAAATGAGACTAAGCTTTAGTGAAAAAAAATAAGAAAAAAAAACAAAAAAAATAAAAAATGAAAAGAAGAACATCTCTTTCCCTTTTATTTTTTTTTTATTTTATTTGTTGTTATTGCTGTTGTTAAGGTTATTGTTATTATTGTTGTTGGTGTTGTTGTTTCTGTTGTTGTTGTTGTTGTTGTTGTCGTTGTTGTTGGAAAAACCCCATTTGAAGTGAATATTTGAATTGTTGACTTTGGTTTCGTGAGGCTAACAAGGACTCTGTGGATTTGCTAGGTTTGTTTGCGTTCGTTTTTTGTTTTCTTATTTGGTGGCGGCGATGGTGGACCATGTCAGAGATATACTATACAACGTATACCATGAAATTGGTACAAAGTGGTTATGGTAGTAACAGAAACAGAGAAGTAAACGAAGCAGACGAAGAAGAAGAAAAATAAAAACAGAAATAATATAACAACTAAGAATGAACTGGAGAAAATATGCTGCACTGCAGCACGTCACTACGTGGTTAGCAAATTTATTATGGTAAACGGAAGTTTGAGAAAATAAGCAGCAGCATGAGTAACATAACGAAACAAAAAAACAAAAAAAAAAAAAAAAAACAAAAAAACTAACTGCTATGAATATTTAGTTTTTGGCTTGCCAGGCACCATAACATAGCCGGGACCTTTTACACTTGCCAACATTTACAACGGCGATGATAATAATAACAACAACAATAACAGCAACAAAACATAAACAATTTGTTTCTTTAACAATATCAATATATCTTCAGCATTGGGAAGGAAGTTTACCGCAAATGATGCAAAAGACTTTCAATGAAATTTCAAGTACATAAACAATTTCATTATTCAATAAAAGTTTTATAAAATAGTTAAGAAAAATTCATATTATTAAGGAGCTTAATTAAGTTAGTTCTTGTGTTTATTAATCGCTTAGCAAAAGAAAAACAATTTCAATATTTTATGCTTTATGGTTTAGTGTTGCAAGCAAGCTTTAGATAACCAAGTCATAAGTCACTCATAAGTCTCTTCCTATTGGAGTTTCGCGCTGGAAATTGAAAACATATTATTATTCTAAGCAAGCTGTTTAATGACCTCCAACGAATTGATTGATTTCATTGCTTAAATATTCGCTTGATATTCACGAAATCATGATTCACAATCAATTCGTACATCATATCGATGGCACAACGCCTCATAGTATAGGGTGTTCAAATTAGAAAACCTTTTCTGCGCTCGATTAATAAACTGTAATGTCTTATCGATAGTTAGAGGAAAAGGTCCCGGCTTAGATTGTTTATTCCCTTTGATCATTAAGTTTTATTGTTCAAATCACAAAAGTAAGACGCTTTATGATAGTTTATGATAGATAGCAAGCTATCGTGTGCCTTTAATGTTTAGTGAATTCATAGCTTCATTAAAGAAATGTTTTTTCTTTGTCAACAGTTTCTTCAACAATTTCTGCATCATTAGATATATTAGATGGATTTGGAATATATTCCAAGGCAGACACCCTTGATCTTACAAATCAAAGAAACTCCTTCTTATACTTGTTTCCTGTGTCATAAATAATTAATTTAAGAGAACATTATTTCTATAAATATTTTTTGTTTATTTTTTTCTTGTTGTTATAAATCTTCATATTTCGAAGAAAATAGTGAACCTTATCGGTGCAAATTGCCTTAGTAAATGGGAACAGATTGTTGATAAAATTTGCTTCACTTGCGTAATCGTGGCGGATAATATTACACGGGAGAAAGAGATTTATAAACGACTACGTCCGGTATTAGCAATTAAACTTTGCTTGCATGTCTCCCATAGGTTTAGATGAATTTTGTCATCGAATTTAGTAGTTGAGTGAAATGATCTGCATCGAATGCTGCACACGCGCGTTCATCTACAAAATGAATACAATGCAAGAAACAAGAGAGAGAGAGAGAGAGAGAGAG
>KK499992.1:328247-355747 GCA_000688715.1 Glossina pallidipes
TAAAAAAAAAATAAAGAAAGAGAAAAAAGAGAGAGAGAGAGAGAGAGAGAGAGAGAGAGAGAGAGAGAGAACATTGTCCTGTAAACTATGTCAAGCTCTTCATATCAATTTGCAAGCACTAACTGGAAATAGTTTTCCCAAGTTTAGAATGCTCGCCAGAATAAGAAAGTTCTCGTCTAATTTCATTATTAAATTATTTGGCCTAACAAACAAACAACATGAGTGTATTAAAGCGAAAAAGATAGACATAGTTAATATACTGGTCGCCTATCGCACGGAGTTAGTTTATACTCTAATATCTAATAGTAAAGCGCGCTCTTGATCGGATCTGCCTTTATAGATTTTTTCTTGTAATTCGCTTTTCTGCACATAATCTACAAGAGAAAGGAAGCCTTAATGTTTGAATGAAGACAAGAAATTTAGTTGAAATTATTAATGACGAATTATGGAATGGTAGAACAATTGAAAGCTAAAGTGATCGATCAAGTAACGATCTAATAATAATTGAAATATATTTTAATATTAAAATAGATGTGTGTGAAAATCTTTAACTAGTTGCTTGTGTAAATGTAATAGAAGAATAGAATAGAATTTAACTAAATCGATGATGGGCATACTTCCCATTTTATATATCAACTAATAGAAAAAAAGTTTTTGCTTAAATAAAGAATTATGTTCTTTATACGACGAGTTGTTCTCTCTGATTGTCTACGGCTATAACAGACTGACTGCTGCTTTTACTGGTTGGTGGTAGCAACAGTAGCAAAGACTGCCCTAATAATGTCTGCTTACGTTCATAAGTGTATGCATTAATGCTTGTGTGTGGTATGAATTGTATATAATTCTGACCTAACATTTTGCGATATTGTATTGTATTGTTTATGTGTGTTTGTGTGTAATATTTGGCAAATGTTGCCGAAAAATATTTGTAGGTGCCCAACGTGTTTTATACAATGCTGTAAGGTCATAATTTCTTGCTGCGTTATGCATGTGTGTATATACCTTTATGAATGTATGTGTGATTATAATACAATACAAAACTTGTGCAACGTTTGAATTTCCGTTTTAAGCAAAAGAAATGTACTGCAGAAGCATCAGAAGCAGTAGTATTCAGAGCACAAGTTGATGTTTCTTGTTTACAGAGCTTAAAATAGGTAGAAAAAGGAAAAAAAAAAACGAAGAGAAAAAAAAATCCAGAAGAAGTGATGCTTGCCGAGCACAATGGAGGCTTGAAAACGAAACAATACTCAACCAAGAAATAAAAACAAAAAATGAAGAAACAACAATAATACAAAAAAAAAAAGCAATGATGCTAACACACAAATTCGGGCGACACAGCATATGTACTAAATGCATAAGAATAAGTGTGTGTGCTGGTGTGTATGTATGTATGTATGTGCGTTACTAAATAAAATGAATGAATGTATGGACTGCATACGTAACAATGTCAAGTTTTAAGAGTAACTGCTGCCGCCTGGAATGTATAAAACGGCAACCAAAGAATAACGGACTATAAAGCACGGACTACAATTGAGTAGGGAGTGCAAATGTAAGTATGTATGTATGTATGTATGTATATATGTAGGCTTATATGTGTCTGTATTTTTGTATGCGTTATACACGAAGTACAATTTATATCACCAAACGTGTGGTATTAACACAACGAAAACAACAGCAACACAACTGAAATTGTAGTGCATGTGAAATTGAAAAGATACACATGAAAAGCAACGCATAGCATCGCGTAGGTATATATATATATATATATATGTATATATATATGTATATATTTGATCGCACGTGTATATGTGGTTTGTGTGCAAGCATATATCTGTATAAGTGACGATTTGTGAGGATGAAAATTTGATTGTGTAACCAAAATATGTTCTTCTTTCGTCCGTTCGTGAATTTGTGCCTCAAGTCGTAATTTGTCTTCGCACATGGACACATACCCCGACATACTCATGGACAAACACCCAAAGCAAGCAACCGTTTATCCGAGGAAGAAAAAAAGAGGGTTCATAAATCTTAAAAGATAGTTTTTTAATAAAACGAAAACACATATGGAAATGAACAGCAGGAGCGGCCGGGATGAGTGCAACATTTCTCTTTACGTTCGACTTTAACTTTTCCGTTTTGTTAAAGTGAAAAAATCAAATAATCTTGATGTAAGCTTACACACACACACACATACACACACACACAGGCACACTTAAACAATGTGGCATATGGAACGTGTCCTAGTCTATTTTAGAACGGCACTAAATTCTCGTTATGCTTATTTAGAGATTTTCATGTGTTACTCTGTGAAATCTATAAACTGAATACAAAATTATTGTTGCAGCAATTTTGCGAAACAAAACGAAACCAATGCAGGCGTATTCTTTTATGTCATCCCAAGCGGGTGTTTGCGGGCGAATTATCCTTTCAATTTATTTTGGCATATGTGCTGTAAAAAGAACACAAACACATATACACTCACACACACACACACACATACACGAAGGCTTCCATTGATATTTGTTTCTTTTTTTTATTCATTTCTAGTTTTCTTGCAAACGTTTGCCAATGAAATTTTGCTTAAACTCGTAAGAAGTCTTGACGTTGAATCTTGAAATTTCCTTTAGTGGAAGCTTCTTTGGCTTATATATAAACAAAAAGACGTTTGTATATTTATATATATGTATGCGTTTTATATGAGGCCATGTACATATTCACTTATTCTCTTGTGTAAAGGACGAAGTGAAACTGGGTATTGGTGTATATGTGTACGCGTGCACCGGCAGGCATATGTTATTTTTATACTGTTTAGTATGCATCAAAGTACATTTTCGAGTTTTTTATGTTATACATTTTATCTTTTATTTCGTTTTCCATACTTTATTCCTTTTGCCATCAAGGCAAAATTGATTTATATTGAAATGTTAAAAACTACTCATCCAATATTTTCTACTGTACTATATGTATATACATATGAACGAACATACAGTACATTTACGAAATTACGAAAATTTTCAGTGAGTAAATTTTAAATGTTTAAGAAACTTTTCAAATAAATTAGGCTTATCTTCTGTTATCCCTTTCAAATTTAATCACATTATGTTTGCAACGCAGCTGGGAAAGACGAAATCTGGTTTCTTGCATAAAACTATGTCACTAATCGTTGTTTGCGGTGAGCGATCTTCAATGGTTTCATAAATATAAAAATAGAGTAACCCCGTCAAATATAATTTATTGCGCTTTTTATTTAGTCTAGTCGTCCGTGTTTACTCCGCTAGTAGTCGTCGTTCGCTTGCAATCAAGAAAGCTGAGATGAAAAACTAAAACCTATTTCAATAGAGAAAATACTATAAGTAAAATTTTTCGCATCTTCCTTTTGAAAAACAAAAGTAAAATTAAAAATTGTGAAGTGGTTGTAAAACAAGGCCTAAAGTTAATGCAAATTGATAATCAACTAATAAATGTATCATTGCAGTCTCTTTCTTTTGAAGTAAGCTAAAATGACATGAACATGACAAGTGAATTTGAACGTCGTCGTAGCATGACAGATGACGATCATCGTTATGAGCACACAGTAAGTAAAACGTCTGAATAAATAGTTGTGTGATATGACTATCGATTATGCACAACTGTCTCCAACTACGTTGATTATGACGATCTCAATTGAGTGGCCATTTCATAGAGTAAAGACAGCCATTTTGTTTCTCCTTTTTTTTTTAGAGATAGAAGGCGGGTTGCATGTTTGTGCATGTTTCCCTTGACACTGAGAACATCTCGAATGTCGCGGAAAATTGTTGCAGGCAATTCGTTTCGAACGCGGAAATCGTAGGAGGGAATGTTAAAATTATAGCCAATGGTGCAACTCCTTTAACAACCAAAAGTATCTTTTCCAGAACTATCCTCTATTCTTGCTTCTTGAGAACGGCTGGCCTCAGTTCAAATCGTACTTGATGGGATGACGGTTTTATGTCTATCGTACTCTTTCCGTACTCTACATCCCAGTTCCATATTATAAAACCCCTGGCTTACATATTCATATTCTCTTTTATAATCTTCCCTTTCCCTTTTTTGTTCTTTTGAACTTTTAGCAAAAATTTTTAATTTCTGGAGAGAAAATTCCCATTTTTCCAATTATTTTCAAAAAAATCGATCTCAACAAAAGCAAAGTTACTACACTTAAACTTATTTCCTATTTTACTGTCCAATTATTCTTTTCAGTTCTCCTACTATCCTCTACAGATTTCAAGAAAGCAATGGACTTTATCTGGCATAATGGCGTCACTTCTGCCCTACGTATTATTTCCCTATCTATCTTATTAAGTTAGTTGAACACATCGCAGTGAAAGTTAACAAGTGTAAGAGCAGTGCCTGAAGGCGTTCCACATTTGCTCTCGTTCACCAATTCACCCGCAAGTTTAAAGCTATCAAATCTGCGGAAATTGATTTCTATGATGATGACAGTGCTTCCATTTGCGCTGGAGAATTACCAAACGCTGTCGTCAAAAAACTTACCAAAGCACTTTTCTTCAGCTTTCAATTTAAATTTTTTATTTTTAAAATAAATGAAACCAACTCTTGGATTATAGTTTTTCACATCAATTAATATGTTGAAAGGATTCCTTCACTAATTTTGTTAAGATTTCAGAAAATCAAAGGAATATCTTTTTTGAAATCTGCAAAATATCTTGGAAAGTCTTTCTTGAAAATGAACTTTGATTTGATAAACATATTGCTAATGCGTGCTTTAAAGCTGTTAGCTGTCGTAAGTTACTTTTGTCCAATCTTAAATCGTCCGTATAAATTAAGAACTTAACGCCATTGTAAATTTTTCGAAAAAGAAATTTGTTCTTAATTTTTTTCCTACTGATTCGTTACATTAAAGGAATTTTTCCTTGAAATTTCGTATTTTTTTACTAAGCATTCTGAAAAGATTACTTGCGTCTGTGTTGCTCAGGTACTACAGCCCAATGCCATATACGCCATTCTAATACATCAGCAGATGTCCTTCATTTAGAAGCATTTTCAAAACAAAAACACGCTAAGCCCACCATTAAGGCTGAAAGCGAGTCGGAAGCTTTCAATGCTTCTTACAAGAAATTAAAAGTTTACGATATAGTTTTCGAGTTTGGTTACGAACTACGACTATAGAATTACGAAAATTTGTTGCACTTTTCTCCATCACATCGCAACATGTGAAGGTTCTGTGTTTGACAGACAATTTATCTTTGACAGATGCAGCGACGGAGGCAGGAAAGAAAATGAGGAAAACTATGAAAACAGGAAAAGGTATTTTTATGAGCTGTAGAGTAATAGAAAAAGAACCCAAAAAGAAAAAAAAATTTCATAATAAACAGGCATGTCTCGAACATGCTTTAAAGCTTCACTTTCAAATACAATTTTGGCAAACGGCGGTCAGTATAACACAAACAATTTTTATTCTTTTCATTCGAACTGTTTCCACTAGTTTTAAAGCACGATTCGTATTCGTATTTGAAAGATATAGAATTTGCTCCATAGGATTTTTAAATAGGTCGAAAAATTAGGAAATTGGTTGGCAACCTCATCATGTGGAACTAAAAAATTGTTGTTCAGCTGCTTAAGGTTTCTAAAAAGGTGCATTTTCCTAGCTATATATTTCTATGTGCACCGTGATCCACTCCTTGAAAATTCTTTATTGCTGTGTATGAATTGCAGTGTTTTTCCTGTTTTGTGCTTGGAGGCTGATAAGTGCCTGTAGATATGTCACATCGCTGTGCTCCCTCTTCTTATTTTGCTTGTTTGTGTTGTGGTGATCTGTCGAGTCTTAGTTGGCAGTATTCGAGCATGTCTTGCTGTTTGTGCAAGAATAGGCTTAAAAAGGCGCAACTAACTTTCATCTGTACCCAATGTGGTAAATGGTATCGTACGGATACGGATGGTATCATAAGCGTTTCCGCGGGAGGATTTACTACCTCAGCAGCTTCAGCAGGCAGTCGACCAAATCACATAAGGTTTCAAGAGTTCTCTGGTATCGTCGACGAGAAGATTAAGAATGCAGGGATCAAAATCGAGGAGAAGATTAACTCACGCATTAACGACTTGCAAGCGGCTATCAAAGTGATGGAGGATGAGCTAGAAAAAAAAATCAATTCTTGGAAATAATGCAGAACCGATGTTCTTGGCATTATAGTCGTATTGACATTCACACATCAATTTGCTGGCTCACCGCGCACTGGTGCACGTGATTAAAAGGACGGATTGCCTTATTTGATATGTTTGTCGTAAGTGAAACTTTGCTAAAGGACTATGTTTCTGACGCTGTTGCACTTTTTCCACGGTATAATTTACCTAGAAATGGTCGACCTGTTTCCAGAGGTGGAGGTGGAGGTATATATCTCGGGTAAACTACCCTTAAGTGTAGTTTTTCAAGTCATTGAGGAGGGGATCAGCGAATCTCTTTTCGTTGAACTGAGTCTACAGTATAATAAATTGATGGTTGGTTTTGTCTATTTACCCAGAGGAGATATGTCCGTTTTCATATGTCCGTTGCGCAGTGACCGGTTTGTTATGTACTCCAATATTGTAATAACTGGAGAGCTTAATTGTGATTTATTTCACTTGCGCAAAGCCTTTAACATACATTATATAATTGTTTACTGACTCATTTCGATATTCAGCAACAATCCATTTCACTTATCGATTACTTTGTCATAAGTGAAAATTTAACTTCTGCGCATCACTCGTTAATCTAATTATCGCTTTCTGTCAACCTCATCATAGTGGAATACGATATTATAAAAAGTTTAATAAGGCGAATATTAACGCAACCATTAGTTATTTACGGGGAGTTGATTTTAGTCCAATATATTCTGCAAATTGCGCCGACATTCAGCTTGACTTTCTAACGAGTATATTGTACAACATGTCACATCTTATTTCCGATTCTAAATATTCATCTGGTAATGGTACCGTTAACTGGGCCTATTCACGTAGCATCTTGTGCGAAAGATTCGAAAATATCTTCGGTCTCTTGCGATGCTATTGACTGATCAAGCGTATCCTAACTTCCTCGCAAGTGCTAACTCTAAGCAAATGTGACATATGCTCCATAATAAAGGTATATTGACAGACCCTAATGAAGGAGATGCAAACGATTTTAATCAGTTTTTCGTGCAAAACGAAGTAGGTGTCCGTCATTCACTATTATTTTTCAATAGAGACAGCGATTTCTCTTTCCCATTTCAGAATGTGAATGAAAACATTCTGTGTAATGCTGCTCGAAAAGTAACACCTATCTCAGTTGGGTTTGATGGAGTACCTACCAAACTTTTTAACTTGATCTTTACCTACATATCTAACCATTTATTTTAGGTCTTGAATATGATACTAACGACCTAAAAATTTCCCAATAAGTGGAAAATAACTCGAATGAGACTCATTTCTAAACAGGGCTCTTCTTCTGCACATAATAATCTTCGGCCGATTAAGACCCTACCCGGCCTTTCCAAGGTTACGAAGCATATTATGAACTAACCACTTGGTTCGTTCTTGAATAACAGTAATGGTCTGCATGATGCCAACTCGGCTTTTGGCCTGGTCGTTGTACCTCGAAACTTTCAATATCCGCCACGGAGTCCATTAGGGATAACATTGATGTTGGTAGAAGCTGTGTTCTTGTCATTCTCTCACTAACAAGAGCATATGATAGAGTCCCAAATCTGTCTTTTCTCGAAGTGCTTGTCAATTTATGTGGTCTATGGGACTATGTCTGGTGCATTGAAAAGTTCCATTTTGCGCCCTCCAATGGTTAATGTCATCGTAAATGATCCTGGAGATTTGGTTGATAACGATTGCGTTGCTTTTGTGCATGCAGATGACATCCTTCTGCTTTATAGACATAACACAAATAATTTTCATTCGGTCGAAAGCAATATTAACGAGTCTTCAGCAATTGTTAACTCTTCGATGACAGATAGCGTGCTTTGCTTCAGTAAGATTAAAGTCTTATTCTTCACTTCTCGCCGTACTGGGTCATTCAACACCAATAAAAAAATACCTGGGTATTCCAATGTCTTCGAGTAACCCTTGAGAATGTCTTTGCTAAAGTTTGTCTTACGCTCCGAAAGCTATGCAATGTAAATGTATATCTGATTCTAAAGGTTAAATTTGCCATTGCGCGTTCCCTCCTCACGACGTAGTATAACCTAGACAGGTTTCAAAGTAATTGTTAGCCACGCTTTGTTTATAATGTCAAACTTAGAGACCACATCTCCTTTTTCGTTCGTGCTTTCTTAAAATTCTCCTTTTCCGATTATCTAAAATTCAGCTTGCTCCCCAAGCCTTTTAATTGAACGAGTGCAGTTCTCTAGATCAAATAGAAGCCCTTTCATATTAATACCACGTTTGTCTAATTCATCAGCCAAACGGCCCTTTACTGCTCGTGTTAGTAAATGTTGAATGAATGCCTTAGCAGTTAGTCTGATATCTTTTGATGATTCCTTGAGTATGTTTAGAAGAAAGTTGACAGTGACAGCTGACAGTGCGGATGATTAGGGACTTTGTGTAGCAAGACGATTACATTAGCGGCGGTCTAGCTGACCTGCGTACTCACTTATGTTATCGTTTCCTATGTTCCTTATGTAACTGGGGAATAGGTCTATGGCTTTATAATTACTTTGTAAATGAAAAAAAAAAGAAAATATTTAATTTTAAATATGAATATAGCTAAAAAGTCCTACGTCCCACTCCAGATATAGAATTGGCTACTAAGTATTTTTTTTCAGTTTTTTTAATTCAAAATTTGACCAGTTACGCTGCAAACTTGAAGCTGAAGTTGTCTCCAGGAAATGATTGCGATAAGCGGTATATTATTACCCGTTTTTTTTTTTTTTTTTTTATTATTTATTATTATAATTTTCTTTTTCTTATTTCCTTTTTAGAAAGCAGCAAGGTGGGAGGGAAGAAGATTCAATAGTTTTTAATTGAGTTCAAGTTTAATTAGCTGAAATACTTGATTTACGAGACGGAGTACGTTAATGTTCATTTCGTTTAATAAAACTGATGTATCAATTTTACCGCTCAGCAGATCATACAAAAAGATTATACGTACAAAACAACAATCTGCGCTTTCATAGCGAGGATAAATCAATTAGTCTAACCCTATGTTCGTGAGATGGCACACAGCGCGACGAATTCCAATCAAGATTAGAGCAAATAAAATTGCTTCTGAAAAGGTCAAATTGCGTCTACATGGCATCGAAGCATATTCAAGTGCAGACTTGACCTGGTCTTATCTGAAGACATTTTTTTGTTACATAGATGTCCTTGAATCTCTTCCAGCATTGCTTAATGAAGCCTAGTAGACTTTTCGTTATATTAATTATAATGTCTAGATGTAGGTTTCAGCCAAGCTTGTTATCGGAAGACACGCGTAGACCACAAAATGAAAAGACTGCGTCCTATTTAATGTTATTAATAATTGTTTAGATTTATTCAAGTTCAAGGACAACGCCTGTAATAGCTGTGCACAGTCTACTTAACAACGCCTACATACATAAGATTTTTGTCACGTTGAACATCTGCAGGAATAACACAAGTTGAGTCTGAAAGGGATCCCTTTAGAAATTCATGAGGTTAAATTTCGAAATTATGACCTGTAAGGTGAGGGCGTCAGATAGAAGGACAAACAAACAAGCACATGTCTATTCCGAAATCGATACCGAGTCGATCGGTTTAATAAAATGTGAATTTATCTTAAAACCTTCCCGGTGCTACATAGGTCGACGCAAACGCAATGTGCCCTCTATCACAAATTACGTAGGGTATAAAAAAACCGTAAAACTAATTAAAAACAATGTTCCCAATTTTTTATTACAACATTAACAATAAAGAAAAAAGTCCAATAAATTTAACAATATACACTTAGATGCTTCTCCCACATAAGATGTGATATATATATGTACATATATATATATATATATATATATATATATACATGCGTATGCGTGTATGTGTGTGTGTATGTGTGTGTTCATTTGTATTCCCACAGTGGTCATATATTAAACAATTCCTTTATTTTATGGATTATTAAAAGGAACAAAATCAGATAAGAGAAAGAGCGATACCAACATACACATGCATTCACAAAACGCGTACACAACATAATAACCGCTTTTTTCTACACAAGCTAAAAAAATGGGTAAATAACAACTTCAATGCAAACGCACTCACATACATGTGCATAAACATGCGCACAACTATATGGTATGATCGTCATAATTTTTATGGCGATAAATGAGTCAAGATATCGAGTTGACAACATAAAAGTTACAGCATCGTCAACGTATTGTACATAATTAAATGTCGGCAATTAATCAAATGTATGTATGTGGTAGAAAATGTGCGTGTATATGCGTATATCTGTTCACTTGCACACATACACACATACATACATACATACAAACACCCATCTATACAAACACACAAATTCACACACACATACACAGGCATATGTATACATATATATATATATATATATATATATATAGTAACGTGCAAATAGAAGACGCGGTTTAAGGGGTAGAGCACAGAGTTTTTGGGAATAAAAGCAAAAATAAACAAAAAAAAAAAAAAAATGACTACGACGACCTCAGTGTTGAAGAACAATAAAAATAAATAAAATCCTGAAATTAATATGCGTCTACAACACAAGTTGAAATGGTTTAAAAAATAACAACCCAGCGAAGAGTAAAAGCAACAGCAGCAATAGCTACAGCAACCGCGGCAGCAGAAACAGTAACACATCAACTCATTAAAATATATGTTGAGTAGCAACAAACAAAATCAACAAACACTCATACAGTCACACTTACAGTCAGCTCACGCAAGCCTATATATTCATTTTAACCATTTAGCCTGATGGTTACCCAACCGCCGGCTAACCGTACGTTAAGTCTGTCCCGATGTCACATTCTCAGAATACATGTTTTATATTGTTGTTCTTGTTTTATCAAAGTCTCTATATAAACAAAGACAAACGGAAAAAAAGTCGTGGGAGCAATTATAATTATTTTTGGGATTTTAATGTCCCGCCAGATACAAGAGGACGACAAAGAACAGACAATAATAACAGCAACAGAAATAATATGTATATATATATATATATATAAATATACCAAATGCGGATTTACTACAAATAAATGTTCGTTACAAAATACTCTATATATATACCATATATATATACATACGTGGAATGCGTGTACGTATGGTTGAGTATGTGTCTTTGGTTTTAAGTGTGTGTAAATGAGCAGTTTATCATTGGACAGTGGACGGCAACAGCAACTGTGATTTTTATCTGTAACTCCAGCATAATAACAATAATTCTTAAAGTGGGGGAAGGTAAGCAGAAGCAGAAGCAACAGCAAAAATAGCAGCAGCAGTCGGAGCAGTAACACTTTATGCGAGTATCTGCTGGCTGGCGGTTAAACCGGCGGACATACGTACACTATCAACTATAGCTATAGCTATGAGTGTTTGCATTGAAGGATACTAAAAATGTTGGCTGGCATCTGAAAGCCACTGTCGCACAGTAACCAACGGTGCGTACAAGTTGTAAAATGATATCATAATATGCGCCATCAACGCATACGTAGGACAAAAAAAAATTTATAACTCATTTCGTTTGCTTATTCAATGTTATTGTTACCTTACCCACCATTCATCCTACTCTATACACCTTTATGCGGCACGAATCATACATACATTTTCGCCTGCTCAATACCTTTTTAAACCACTTACAGATCAAACGACAAAATCTGTTGGAATTGTTTCTGCTGTCTTTTGAATTTGTATTCTTCTTATCCACTTCTGCTACTTCTTTATCATCATCTTCCTGTTCATATATATATATATATATATATATATATATATATATAGAGCCTTAAAACAAATTTACACTTTTGTCTCTTGAATTTGTTTTCCTTCTTTTGCTCTCTTAATGCGTTTGGATTATTATTACTATTGTTGCTGTTGTTGGGGTGGTATTATTATTGTTGTCGGTTTTTTTTTCTTTTTTAAACGGCGCCACTTTATTAACCCTGACTTTTGTATAATGATCATCGAATAATGTAAGTATACTTGCTTCGACGATCCGTTTGCAACGTTACGATATATCCCTTAAATGCTTGCTCAGTAATAAGCGAGCTGGGGAAGTTCACCATCCAAATTATCGTTGTACGAATAACCTTTCATTTGTTGTCTTTTTTTCTTAGACAACTTACGAAAAGCAATGGAGTGAAAGACCAGGCTGAAACTGGCTGTCTACGTTTTCTAAACGATCTTCATCTACACAATGATGGAAAAATTCGTGGCTATTACATTAAGCGACTATAATAATCTCTAATCTGACAATAATCAATAATTTTACAGTAAGGATCTTCGTGTCACGTTCTTTTTTCCTTCCCATGGCCCTTAAGGGCAAAACAAAAAAAACTACTCCTCACTATTGCGCTCGTTATTCGCACTTGAGGAATTATAATAATTCCCGAATTATGGGTATGTGGTAGTCGCTTCAAAGTTATCTTATAGTTTTTGCTACTTGTTTCGCTTAATTTTTGTTAGTATGAATGTGTCTATAAACGAGCAGCTTTTTAAAATTGGCATCTGTTAAAAGTTGTGCCAATGATTTTTATTAAAGGCTCACTCTGTGTGTTAAAGTTCAACTCGTTGGACCCCCTACTAATGTGCCAATGAGCTGTTAATGTGCTGATGCAAAAAAAATAAATAATAAAAAATAAGAAAGAAAGAAAAAAAAAAAAAAAAGAGAAGCAAAACGGAAAACAACAAATATCGTATAAAGTCATATTTTTATACTTTGCCAACAGTTTTTTATACATATTCTTTTAAATTATTAAATTATAAATATTAAACCAAAAAAAAAAAAAAAAAAAATGTTTATGACTTTTACCTACAATTTTATTGATTACATATCTCTCTCATATGCTTTGCAAATATCAAAAGAGAAGCCGACCGAATATATCTGCATATTCAAGATCGGGCCACCTAGTGGTAAAATTAGTTTAACCCTAAATGAATAAAATTGAAAAGAATTATTAAAAAAGGCAGCAAGCAAAGGTGAAAATAAAAAAAAAAATTAATTTTTTCAAGGCAACCCGCGTACCCATCTAACAAGATGGCAAAAAGCTGTGCGGCAATCAGAATTTGGAGAGCGTGGAAAATCGCAATCTTCTCATGTGAGAAAGTTTCCTAGGTATGTGAAAACGAGCGGTTTTGTTTCACTTGCAAGTTCGATGCGATTCAGTCTGCGATCTAAGGTACTTTCAAACTTTTTCATCCTCCCTCTGCTATTAATAAAAAAAATTCTGTTCGCCTGCTAATCATTTTTCATGGAAATTTAACAAATTTTTGAATTACGTTCCAGTTACCACACCACAAACGATGATAATATTCTGAATCATTTGAAAATTGATCATACATAGGCCCACATATATATATAAAAATCATAAGCGTTTTTATGAAAGTTTTAGCAAAAAGAGAATTTAGTTAAAAGTTATTCATATCCACATCGCACCAAAAACAATAACGCATCGAATTTAAATTTTTTGTAATCTATATGTTGTTTTTTTATTTCGTACCGAATCTTATCTGACGAAAGTTAAAACGGGGATAGTTCGGAAACAACGTATGTATATACAGCCATACTGGCGACAGTCACTGCGTCGTGCTACGACGAAACGATAGTGTATGTGTTTTATGAGTTCTCTCACATTTCGTATTTAATGCAGCTTTTTTGTTGGGTCGTGGAATCCAACGATGATATCCTTGTTTTCATGGCATTCTTTTCTACGCAAGTATCAGAGTGCCGGTCTCGAAGCCGTGGTTGGTGTATTGATTATATCATTTTCTTTGACACTTGTTGATGAAAATGTCGTTGTGATGACGTTGTGTCGTTTGCCGTTAAGGAGACTACCGTGGTATCTGAAGCCGTCAGATACCATCTAACATTCGAGCATGTAGGGCATTAACTGGTGGTTGACATAGAATAAAAGTATTTGAAAGCCCGATTACCGTTGACAACTCGTAAAATTCAAATTTGATTTGTATACCGTAGCGTTTTTTCTTTCTTCAAATTTTCCAACTTTCCATCTCTTAACGATATCATTGAATCTATCAATCTAAAGTTAATTATTGCATTATCAGTTAAATAGTTAACATGAACATTTTTCGAACATTTTGGACACAGACCACCTTACGAAAGAGTTCGTGTTTTTTGTTTAATGTTTTGTTACAGAACAAAAGGTAAAAGAAATTCTTTACAGATAACTGATTACTCATGGGTATCCGTAATAAATTTCCTGATAGAGTGTATTTTCAAAGACATATCATTTATGCTCATTATCGGACTCGCCAAAGTCCATTAAAGCCACATTGCTTAACACACGTGATCTGCCTATGTCGTATTTAAACCAGCTTTATCCCTAAGAAGTCTTTCTGATTCGAAAATGAATTGTTGTCATCTATTTTGGTTGCCAAGCAATGTTGCAATGTTTGTGATGGCTTAGGGGTTCATTTGTAATTTGGTCCTGTACCGGTTGCGGGTGTGGCCCTGTGCTAATTGTGTGCTTCCCTTTCTTTCTTTTCCTTCTAATTTGTCTTACTATACTTTTACTAGTTTTAATAATAATTAATTTAAGATTTACTTTAAGA
Source organism: Glossina pallidipes (assembly GCA_000688715.1). Lineage (NCBI taxonomy): Eukaryota > Metazoa > Arthropoda > Insecta > Diptera > Glossinidae > Glossina > Glossina pallidipes. The sequence goes on from KK499992.1 coordinate 342,951, forward strand.
GGCATTTGAACTCGACTGTCATTTGTTTTTAATTGAGTTCCTGCATGTGAAGAATGCAAATAAATAAATAAGACTACTCCAGATTTTTGATACGTTTTAAAGGGCCTTAAAATACAAAGTATATCTGATATTTTAATGATATTTTGGTTCGCATATTTCTCACGTATAATGCTGAAGGACTGCATAAATGCGGTTTATTGGCGGGAGTTATTCCAAAAGAATGGCACCGTCGTCGCAATATTTTACGAAACGTGGCTGGATTTGCGTCAGTATCTTTTCGTTGCACTGTGCCTTTGCGTTCTTGTACCTATTACGAAAGGATATATATATATATATATATATAGCATCAAATTTTGAATCGATTTAAGCATGTCTGTTTATCCGTCTGTCCGTCTGTCCGTCTGTCCTTCTGTGTAATGTATGTTGTAAACATTATCCTGGCCCTAAAGTATTAAGGTATCGGCTTTAAATTTGGCAAAAACATGGTAAGTTCTTGCCCGCAGATTGGTATTGAAAATGGGCTAAATCGGTGGAAGGACATGCCTACAGTACCACGTAAACTTGGGAGCACTTGTGTTTTTCAAAAGGAATAAAAAATTGGTTTTTTGCTCATTACTAATGAACTATAGAAGATAAATGTACAAATTTTTGATGGCACATTCAATGGGCGGGTGCTGTAGCACCTGTACAAAAATGGAAACAATTGATCACGCCTACCTAATATTATAGAGTGTTAAAACTTAATTTTCTTTCAATACCTTTATGAAGCGCAGAAACTAGCCTCAAAAACCCTATAAAGTATATAAATTCTTGGCCAGTTCGTCTGTTCATCCGTCTGTCTGCACAACTGTACTTGTGGTACTTGTGGTAAACATTCTCCCGTTAGTGAAAATGTTTATATCGCCCACAAATTTGCAAAAGAATTTGGAAGTGATCTAAACTTTTCAAAGTACACACCTACACACGCCAGTCGGATGCAAACTTTTATTTTGAAAATAGAAAAAGTCAGCCGGGCCCACTCCATACTATAGAGCACGAAAATTTAGTTATATTTTTTTTTTTTTTTTATCTTCTTTGAGATAAGGGTGATGGGGCGAATATAATTTTCTTAAATATTTCATTGCACAGTGCTTTCTGGAAGACGGTAGACAGTCACAATCTTTATTATTTCTATTGTTACCGGTATTGCATAAATAAGTAATTAGTTCCAAATTAAAGCTACGAAGTAAAGAGCTAACTAACGACTGAAATTTTCGCTGAAAATTAATCGTCATAGCGTTTGCTCGATTATCGGTATACGTTTCGAGTAGTGTTGGAAACATCATTACATCGCATAAAATAGTGATAAAAACAATTAAATTTTACATTTTTAATTTAAAAAATAATGCTTGGCATACAAATGAATTTTAGCGTATACTGAAAATGTTTTATATAGCAGGGGAACGTGTTATAAGGTATTTGTATGTATGTCTATTACCCTGTTATGGTTGTGCGCAACATGAAGCATAAAAAGAATCGAAATTACTATGATTTTCAATCTTCATAAATATATAGATTTGTGTGTTTTAATAAAACATTTACTAAATTATTGAAATATGTATATAAGCTGATGTATGTATATATACGTATATATGCAATATATATATATATAGATAGGATCAATTTAAAGAAGGACGCTCGGTTGGGATAAGAAGCGCAAAAATCGCTTAATTCATTTACTTTCGCGTAATTGTTCTCTTCCCACCGACCAAAGCTAGGCGCATATAAGGCAACTAATAAATACTGATCTCGGCACAAAGTGTGTTTCGTTAAGCTTTATTATAGTTGCAGTGTATTATTAAATGTAAAACATCGCCATTCAATTATAGTTAATAATGTCGATTGTTTTTTATGAGTATTTGTGGATGTTTGCGATGATTAAATGCGACAACTTTATTAGTTAGCAATACAGTGTAACAACAAGTGACTAAAAAGTAAACCTACCCTCCGCCGTTTTAAGATATCCAAATCATAGATAGCTATACCAAAGGCAATCATGACGAGATTGACGTTGTTAATGATGATTGCTCTATGTAAAAATTATAAATAAATTGTGGCAATGATCTCTGTATGCACGTTAATATAATATACATATATAAGCATGAAAGTAATTACATAGACATTCCATAATAGCAACTATAACGATGAAGCAGGTGAGAAAGTTATATATACGTAAAAGGATTTGATATAAATGCTACTTGGACGTAATATATTTTATAACTGCATTTAATAAATTACGTGTAGTTAAGCAGAAAGCAAAAATTTCCAAATATTTTGAACATCAAGCTGATGTCCATCTGTAACGCAGCGATAATATTCAAAATAATGATGTTATATACCACAAATTCCTTCAAAACCGAATAATAATTTCTTAGTAATAAATGGGCAGCTTTTCCACGAAAATCCTAAGGCAAAATCTTGTGAATTCAATCCGCAGTAGGTTTAAGTAACCGCCAAATTTGCCAAAATTATAAAAGTAGATGTGTGCCACTATTACTTCTGCTGTAATCGTGACAAATCCACCAAAATGCTTCTTAACCTAAAGGTCGTCATGATGGATGTGTGAAGCATATTATGTTCAATGTACATTTACCTTTTTAGGAACGAATTATTTTCACAGAAAATTTAATTGCGTGGAAATAGTTTAGCCGCGTCTGCCTTCTTAGTGACGTTCATTTCTCCAAATTGTCTCTGTAACGCAAAGTATACAACATGTTGAGGACCTTTTCATATACATTTTAAACCTTGTGCCGATATTTAGAAATAAAAGTGTTTATTTTTAGCAGACATATATGTTTGGATTTTTAAATTCATTAACTGCACATTATGATTCTTATATCCCATTACCGATCAGTTGGGACCCACGTAACATCCGCAAAAGTATCCATTGGTGATGTTGTCAAGTTAATAAATTTTTCACGCATATAACCTTCTGTTCCAGTTTAGCTATGTCCTTTCGTCCGTTGCCTGTAAGTCGATGATAGGAAGACTCAAACGCGGCCAAATTAGGAAATTTTCTTCTTCCTCTTTGTCTTTCTGCTTAAAATAGAAATTTAACATTACGCCAACAACACCCAAACAATTTGACGAATTGAGAGGACCGAAAAGAAACGAACAAAGAAAGACGACAAGAATATATGTAATGCGAACAATTCAGCGTAAAACCAATTTGCATTTCTAGTAAGGCTATCGCTTACTAAATTGTTTTTTGAAAACCCTGTACAATATTGCAAATGTCCAGTCCTCAGGGGCGAGCATTTTATTCGAAACGATAATTTTTAATATTCCGCGGCAAGTTTAAATTGCGAGTATGTACTCTATGTGTGAGGCTCTAATAAAAGACATAAGTGAAGATTCGGTGCGAATGTGATTTCAAGGAAATTTTACTAATTAAAAGTAAAATGTGGGAATATGGCGTAGGACGCATCCGTTACGTATTAATGACGTTAATGATAACCTTAACAATTTGCTCTTGCCTTTTATTGGACCCATTTCTTGTGTTCTGCTTCTTACTCTCATCTAATGCAAATGTCAGATTAAATTTGTTTATGAATCCTTTCTATAACGATAACTCTTTATGGCAAAAATGATGATTACGCTTTAGATATGTGTGGTGGTTGTAATATCTTTTCTGCAGATTGTCTTACATTTTAGAGCGTATTTTTTGGGGGCTTCGGCTCAAAAAAAAAAAAAATAAAGAAAAAAATTAAACCAAAAAAAGAAAAATGAAGGGAAAAGCGAAATAATAAGAAAAACATCAAATCATACGCCATTATATCGGTTCGTGGATGGTTGACGTTGGATAAAATATATTCACAGACATAATAAAAATGCCAGAAAAGCAAATATCATATAATACGAAGGAGTAAATGTCCAGTCACTCAGGCAGTTATGTATGCGAATACCAATACAAACCTAACTAACTGATTGGATTGCACTGCCTCGGCAATAGTAGCAGCAGCAGCAGCAGCAGCAACAGAAGCAGAAGCAGCACCAGTATAGACCACTAAAGGAAAAAGAAGCCATATGAAGCCAACCCATACCAACTAACCGATCGTCGGAGCGACCGACCAGTCAACCAACCAACCAAATAAACAAACAGCATATGACTGGACAGACTGAATGATAACTGATTGAAAAGCTTAAAGACGACAAAATAATGTATTTGATGATGTTGTCGCGTTGTTGTTTTGTGCCGCTGTTTATTGTACTGGTAGTCTAGTGTTGTTTGTTGTGTGGTTAAAGCTGTTTAGTAGCTGCTTACATAGTTTATGTCAACAAAACATCATCCGGTTGGCCATGTGTGTGTGTGATTTTCTACTTACCGCCACATACGTACATATATTTTCAAATTCTTGATAGAGAGTTTGTTTTTTACTTATTTATGCATAAATAAAAAAAACAAAAAAAAAAAAACGAAAAGAAAAAGAAAGCAAAAAAACAACAAACACAATAGTAAATAGGCAGCACCATTATTATCGTCGTCAACGTTTCATTGCCAACCATTACCACCGCAAGGGGGTCTTAATGACCACAATGTGATCATTTTTATATTGTCGCTATATATATATATATATATATATATATGCACTTATATGTATCTCTCTCTCTCTCTCTCTCTCTCTGTGTGTGTGTGTGTGTATGTGTGTGTGTGTCTTTTTTTGTGCGTGCGTTTGTGTGTTAGCGCATGACTTAGTCGCCTTTGAAGATGAGAAATTTGCACTTGAACTTGCCATACACTCCTGCAATTCCTGCCCCTGCAACTGGCCAATATCAACACACACTACGCTAACTATTCGCACAATCACACACAACCATGTATGCTAACATATGCCATTAAATACGTACATAAAAAGTCATATATATTTATTTAAATATATTTATATGTAAGTATATGCATATGTATGCATGTATTTGTATTCATTGGCTGTTTGCCTCTTCTTTTGTTTATGATATTGTTGCAGTGATTTTCAGTTTTCTTTTTATTGTAATTTCTCTGTCACTTGCCGTTCGTATTATGTCTGACTGTCTGCATGCGTATGGGTTTATGTGTATGGTATGTGGATGCATGTGGTTGCATTGCCACTGCCATTACATTATGGGCGTTTGTATATTATTTTATAGACATCGTTGTGTCATTATTATTATTATCGTCATCTTTCCAACGTGGTTATCATGCTGAATACATAACTTATGTTAAAAAAAGAAGATGAGGCACAAAAAAAAAAAAAAACAAAAATAAATGAATAAAAAAAAAAAATAAATAAATAAATAGCAAATAAAAAATCGCACATACATACATGAAGTTAACTAAGAACTTTTACTCGGTGTCTATTTGTCTTCTCAACTATCCATCTAACTAAACAACCGACCAACCAACTAACAAACCATCCATCTATCTAAACCTAACATTCATCTATAGATTCATTCATATACATATTTGTGCGTCCGTCTGCCTGAATGTCTGTCCAGTCATCCTTTCATTCATTTTTATAATGCTACTGTTGTTGTTGCATTTGTTATAGTAGCAGCTATTAATTCATGCCGCGCAATTTATAACTTTTGGTTGTTTAACACATTAACAGCGTTTAGATAGATGTTCAGACATACATGCATACACATGTATGCACAATTTTAAACAGCAAACCCAGCAACAACAATAACAACAACAACAACAACAACAACAACAACAATAACATCAACGCAAATACATTTATACTTTGGCCGATTGTCTATTGTCGCCTGCACAGTGTTGTATTGCATGACGTTTGTCATGTCATGCCATGTTGCATCTATTTGCTGTTGCTTAGTGTTTGTTTTCTTGCTATTATTGTTGCTGCTTTGTTTTAGTTGGCGTATACATTTATTTAAAATTCATTCTTTTACTAGAAAGTGGAAGAATACTGGTTCTGTTACTGAGATTCTATCTGCTTTTTTTACATTTTTTTTTTTTTTTTTTTTTTTTTTACTTATACTCACACACGGACGCACATATATATGCATAAGGACAAAGATATACAAAATGAAAATGAAATTTTCGGACTTCAATCAAAGGGATCTTACGACTTGATAATGAACTTGAATTTTTTGGTTTTATACGTAGTGGCAAACTGCAGGACAACGCCAGGCATCACGTAGTGGGCGTTTATGAGAAATTTTATAAAAACGATTATAAAAATTTTAAAAGATCTCTTGGCATAACTGAAACATAACTTTTAAAAGGACAGAAATTTATTTATAAATGCTATCGTGCAGTATAAGCAAAAGTTTCAACGAAAATGTTACAAAAACACACTTGAAGTGCATATAAGCTCGGTCGAGTAGATAGTAGTTGAAGTTAGCGAAAAATATTTGCATAGAAAATGATGAGCGTAATAAATGCAGAGCAACTGTAGAAGTTAATGAACGCCACTTATTATTATAAAATAATTCAATTGTTTTAATAAGGGGCAAGTTGTTCAACTTCTGTTCAGCGCTAGGTGAGAAGAGTCGCATTCAAGGTAAACCGCAATAATCGATCTGGAAAAGAGATATAAGTAATAGTATAAGCGTCGAAGCATAGTTTGCTCGATGACACGCACACACAAATACGCATACGCAAAGCAATCTTTTAATTTTGAGGAGCAAGCAACATGTATTAAGGTAACGGTATCACCAACAGCATTTATGCAAAAGTACGACACACTACCAGCTCGATAATCGCACACCAAAACGCCACTCGTGGTTAAACTATTTCTCTTGGTTTGCAGGAGATTCGTATGTGACTGGTCGGTTTATTTACGTGCCCAGGCAGGTGGAATGAGCGTCTTTCGTGAGAATAATTTTTTTTTATTTTGTTTAATTAACCAGCAGTTCAGAGTAAGTTGCTGCAGTGACGTTCAGGACATGTTATTGGCAGGAGATGTGGGAGGGTAGTACTGTTATCTAATGACAAGTCGCGATAGCATGTTATGCGGTATACGAGCGAACTCAGCACGAGCGCGTGAGAACGTTGGGAAAGATGATTATTCCTATTAAAGGACTTAATGAGACAAATTTCTTTTATTTTAAACATAAGCACAACTTAGCCCAAATTAGGCCAAGGATATCGAGGGTGATGGCTCTCACCACCCATGAGCATCTAACTCGATCATGTGCAGATGATACAAATGGTGCGGATATCGTCTGCAATTGTTGTTTGCACCGCTGGGAAAATCATATCCCCCTGGCTGTTTTTTTCGACACTTTGAACAAGTGGTTTACCTACCGACCGTCATGTTGCATTTTCATGGCCAGAGCATCAAGGCTTGTCGATTCTTCTACATTCCCACTATCACTTTTCTTTTGCGGTAAGAAATAACATAGCGTTTTGCTTGCGTTGGAGTTTACACTTTTTGCCCGATTTCTTTTATATATTTTGGAAACGTCTCGATTTAGGATATTGCTCATAGCACAATGTTTTGTTTGCAACCACCCGCTGAACGGTCTTTCATTGAAAGGGAAGGGGTGACTCAGGGGTGCTCTCTGCAATGCAATGCTTAAATAGGGTTTTCTGTTATCCCGAGAAGGTTGTGTATAAACACTAGTGAGAGATATAGATAGAGAGATAGATAGATAGAGAGAGAGAGAGAGAGAGAGAGAGAGAGAGAGAGAGAGAGAGAGAAAGAGAAGAAGAACTAGAGCATTGTGTTTTGCTTAAAAACTCGAGATTTCGAAGTTTCACTATTTCAATATTTTGAAACTATATAACACTTATCACGACTGCTCTTAAATGACTATGAAAATACTAGTGAAGGGTGCTTGAAAATATTGGGGTCTATGAAATATATTTAAGTAAACCGATTTTTCTGTTCTGAATCATGTGAACATTTTTCGAAGATAAAAGCCAAAGTTATGTTGGAATGAAATCAGATCCGTGTTTAATCCGTCCGCGTTATCTAACGTGCATGGCGAATAGTCATCACATTTTCTTTCTCCGCAATTTTAAATTTGACATATAATTTTACCTTATGTTTCCTTTTCATAAACGTAACTGTCAAAATGATGAAATGAATTGAATGCATGAACCGTTTATTTCGAAAGTAAATCATGTTTGTTGTTAAAATATTCAAGTTGTCTTCTTCAGCATTCACAGTTTGGTTAGCATTTTTAGGTTCTTTCAAAACAAAGAGATCCGTTATACCTTGTAATTATATACAAATAAAAAAGTTGTAATAATTAACAATAGTTAAGCAATTCCTTTCAAAACAAATTCATAGAGATTTTCTGTTTTGCTTCAAATGCAAATGAATCGCTACTTTTTAGGAATCGTAGTTTATTTTCATCGATCTGGAAAATCATGAAAAGACGATTGCTGGAGAACCGTGCCGTCTATTCCGTCAATAGTTTCTTGATTCTTACTTTGAAGATCATTTGGTTTAGCCAAGCAAAAATAGGCAAAGTCTTGTCCGTGTCAATGTCGTTTCCGTTAAAATGATTTGATGTTATGTAATATCCGTTAAAAGATCGTCAATCACTCAATTGGGAAGTTTGAACGAGAAAATAATCAGGTTTAGTCTACGTTATCGAAATTTTTTCGTGTATCGGTTGGGACGGTGCGTGCACCAGATATATATACAATTTTCAACAATTTACAAAATATTTGCTGACATTCTTAGTAAATTGAAAATTACGTTTCCCACGTTTTAAAATATCTGAGGCGCACATAAAGGAAGTTCCTTAACGATGACATACTCGTATTACAACAAAAACTGAAATAATGTAGAAAAGAAATAAAACTACGTATAAAAGATTAAGCAAATGTCTCTAACGTAGTTGGAATTGAATATCTTGGAAGAAAAGAATAATAAAAAAAAAAAAAAAAAAAAAAAAAAAAAAAAAAAAAAAAAAAAAAAGAAAAGAAAAGAAAAGAAAAGAAAGAAAAAACTCAAATTCTATAACAACGTATGGGGATGAATGTGGAAGAGCTAAGCAAGTCAAGTAATTAGTAACAAGTCACAGTCAACATAACGATGCCACTTTATCAAGCAGTGACGAGCAGATTTCTTTTTCGTTTTTGCTGTTTCGCTCTACTCACACCGAATGAAATGAATAACATTAAAACGATAAGAAAAAAGAGAGACCATAACCAAAGACAAGCAACAGATGCTTGTTGTTGGTTGGCTTGCGTACATATACAAACATATGAAAGGATTGCGTTAAGGAATAACTATAAAAATGTAAACTAGTATGGGTGACAAAGTGCGCTTGTGTGTCCCCTAAGCAACATGTACCGCTAATATGTACGCCTACTCTAAGCCTAATGATGCGACAACCAACTGAACGCATAAACTGGATATGGCCGTAATAGAAACTGTATTTTGTTTTACAGAGAAATAAATGGACAGACAGACAAGCAAATAGACAGAAAAATGAAAAAAAAAGAGGAAAAAACTATCGATGCTCTGTGTATGTTATTGATATATACGTATACGTGTGCATAAAGCAGAGCACTTTGCATTAGCGACATAATTTATCACGCATAAGAAAGACAGACCAGCCAGCCAAAGAGTCCACTGATATAGTATGGCTGGGAAAGAAGCACCTGCTGTTATCCTACTGCATACACAGGGGCACGAGACGTACGCTCGCTCTCTTCGTAAGCTTTGACTTAACTGCGTGCCATTGCGTAAACTTGTAATGTATGCATGAGCCACAAAAAAAACCTAAACAAAAAACAAAAGCAGCACACAACACAAACGCACATGCATATATATATATATATATATATATATATATATATATATATGTATATATATGCATATATATATATATGAAAAGAAAACCAAAAAAGAAGATCAGTTCATCTCGTTTGTCTGCCTTGCTGCTGTTGCTGGATTGGTTGCTTGTCTTTTTTAAAGCAACAAGTGCAATTATTACAAAAATTTTTCTTCCAAGTGAAGCGAAACGAAAAAAAAAAAAAGAAAAAAACCATTCATTCTAGTTCACTGTTCATGCGTGGGGAGAACAGCTAAAGTAGCGATCAATGAACTAAAAACGTAAAAAATTACCGACGCATGACAATTATGGTGATTCCTTTTTCTCGAATCCATGGCAAGGGACGGCAAGGGACCTTGCTCAGGGAGAGTGCTGTGTTAAGTTTAGTTTTGTTAATGCTGACCATAAAGAAATTAGTGAACATTTCTAGGGTATAACTTGTCTTTAGGAAACCGCAACAATATTAATGGATTTCTCAAACGCAAAATATGTTATTGTTAATGGAGCTAAATAAATTTTAAATAAAATACAGAATTTATTTGAAATGCGACAGAAAAACCTGAAACGATTAAGATCTCCTTAGGTGCTTATATCCCAAAATTGCGGTCGAAGGACGAATTGTGCTCCATCTTCTACAGTCGGTCAATCTATTTAAAAATGTTATGCAATTTTAATGACGCGAATCCATTTATGTTGTATGTAGTGCAAAAAACGATACACTTTTTGACATGAACAACGTTCAACGATAAACGTGGAAATTTTACATTTCTCCCAACAATGAATGAAAATGGGAAAATTTGTGATACCTTCTTGGCAACGTGTTTTGTTCTACTGCCTTGTAATTCCCTCGTAATGATTGTTTTTGAAAGATTATTCTATTTTTCTTTTATAGATGAAAATTTTCATCGTACGTATCTATACGTTGTGCCGTTGTAAGTGTAAGTGTCTATCGCTCGAGTCAATTCAGAAATGTTTACAGTCTAAAATGCCGCATCAAAGACGAAGACACCTTCAGTATTTTCCTTGCTTCAATAAACTTGATTTTCTTTCCGATTCCTAATAAATTGTGCAAATTTTTGATTTACTTTGAATGAATGCTGCTCGTCTGCTCTTTGTAATTTGATATGGCGATTGCAATCAAGCTCAACGACAACAAATTTAATAAATTCGAAGTCACCGTAACACAGTCACTATGAACTTAAGAAAGTAAACGATATTCGCTTGAATAATTTTTTCTATTATGCGACTTTTTTGCGCTTTTTTTAATTTAATTTAATTGAAAATATTAAATTTTTCCTTTGCTGTGTTGATGTTGTTGTTGATGTTGTTGTTCTCAATAAGATTAAACTCTGTTTGGTGTAGTCCTTGCGATGTTAATTAAATGGATTGCTTAAGACTTTCGTACATAACTTTCGATATTCTCTCGATTAACTCAATGGTATTTGACTGATTTCGGATTTACAGATCGATCTAATTTTTAAAGATAAGAAATGTCTCATTAGATTAACTGATAAACAAAATGTTTATTCTGTTGCGACGTTACTGAGCGTGAAGTTATAGATAAGTTATAAAATTGTTCGTTTAAAGGGGTGAGTAGAAGAATATTTGCATGCAATTAATTAAAATCTAATCCCAATGAGTCCCTGTGGCGATCTAAGTAAAAACTGTTTGAAACAAAATTGTCATTCTAAACTAACCTAAATTACGGATAAATAGTTAAAATATAGAATATTTTTGCTTGATTCATTTTAATCCTTATCGTTTGCATACTGGGTTCGAGGTTTTACTTTAACATGCATTCTTGTTAAGTTTATGCATAGCTTTGCTTATTATTTGAAACAAGTTTGCTTAGTAAAGCATCAGCATCAGCATCAGCATCAGCATCAGCATCAGCAACAGCATCAGCATAAGCAGCAGCAAACGCATTAATAGCAGACAAAACGAGACGAGACACGACTACGCGTTTGTTTCGGTGTCCATTGTCGAATGACAGGTGCTCCATTTTCTTGATCTGTGTATTGGTAAAATGTTAGTTTATTTTCGCCGGGCAATGCTGCTGCAACGATAAACATATTGTAAATAAACATTTCGTTTGCTCGCGTTTATGAATTCGTGTTTGAAGGCGAGAAGAGAGTTAACTGATTGTAAAACATTTTCTGCTTTAATATAATGCGTGCTCCGCTGGCTTGATCGGTGCATGTATTGACGCGTACTTGAAAAACAATACCGAGATATTCCTGCCTTGCTTGCTTGGTTTTCTTATGTCTACGTACGTAGGTGACACTGTGATTATTTGGTTAGATTTCAGTTGTTGCAAGCTCCATGTATTCTGACTAAGTTCTCTTGCATGAATTGACATAAATAAATATTAAAATATGAATTTTTTTTTTTTTTCTTTTTGATTACTCATGTCCCCGAAATACATACAACATAGCAGAATGATTGTTAGCTGCCTATCTCTGCGCGCTTGCCTGGCATACCAGCCAGTTTAGTTTAGTGTTTATTCGGCGCAGCTATGTGCTGTGTTGACTGCATACCTTCCGATCCAATGCCAATTGAATTTAATGTTTAATAAATTGTAAAAAATTGTTTTAAACATTGCATATTTATTGAGTCGCCCTCTCTCTGGCACAAAGCGAAACTAATCGTGGACCTGTGTCAGCTAAGTGATTGTGCTTATGTGCAAAATCTACAATATGTGGATTTGTTTTGTTTGTATGTATATACATATATATATATATACGTACACCGTCGTCATTGTCGTCGTGCCAATTGAGTGTAATCTTAATCAAAGATTTAGATAATGCTCTTTTAGTTTAGTTAGGTAATAATTTATTGTTATATTGGCACCGGAGAGAACGAACGAATGGATTGCACAAATGGTTAGTTACCTGCTGTAATTGCAAATGCTAACTGTTCGGCGATCAGCGAACATCATATACTATACGTTATTATATATATAAATATGATATCTACACGAATACACGATCAAAAATATTATGTGGCATTACATTATAGATGGA
>KK499992.1:360747-421301 GCA_000688715.1 Glossina pallidipes
AACAACAACAACAATAAAAAAAGAAACAGAAACAGAAAAAGGGCCAAATATGATATAACGTAGCAAAAATACTAATTAGAGAACATGGCACGAGAAAAAACCCGAAAAATGTTGTAAAGATTATTTACAGCACGTTGTTCCAAATTTTCGTTTGTAGTCACTATGTGCGCTAGTTGTTTTGTCATTTAAACGACATAATATTATGTCTTGTATTAGCCGTGCATACAAATGCGGCGCACATGTAACGTGTACTCCTTAACCATCCGACATTCAGAATTGCGATATACACGCATGTATATGTATATGTTGTACACGTAGAGTACAACAATAGCACTATCATCAGAAATGTAGGTTTCTGATTATATACCCGGCTGTGTAGGGGGTATTAATTTTATCATTAAGTTTGTAAATCATTTCATCATTTACTTACACATCATTCCATATATTCTCTATATAAAACACAAACGTACTCATACATAAATTGACGAATTGACCTTTTCATGAGAATCACCGCAGAGAGCGATTAATAGATTAGGGCGTTATCCTTAATGCTTTTGTTTTGAATATCAGTCAGAATAAATTCAAAAGAAAAGTGATTTGCTTGCAAGAAAGCTTTTGCCATACACCTAAATGAGGTAATGAAGGGTTTATCGCCGAACTTGTGTTTTAAGGAAACTTTATAACTGTAAACAGAATTGTGTTGGTGCTTTAGAAAGATGAGTTGACGTGATTACGGGTATCATGGGATTCGTTTTAAACTAACTATAATCTCCTTTTCCCAGTCTATCTCTCTCTTGTTTTTTCCTTATTGTCCCTCTCGCTTATCTTCACTCACTTTGTGTTGTGACACGTTACTCAAATGTTTTATTAAAAACAATTTTTATTATTGTTATGTTTTGTTAAGAAGTACATGCTTCGCGTTAAAGCGTTTTTTGGTTACTCGTTCTATTCCTACTTTTTTTCTTTTTTTTTTAAGTCGCTTATTTTCAGGCAAACGTGTCTTATTGTTTGGGTTGAAATGAAAAAGAAAACAAATAAAAAAAAAAAAAAATTGTTAAAAATAGTAAGAGAAAAACTAATGCTCAACCAACAGCAACAACAGGAATAAGTTTGCAACAGCTGCATTTTAGTTGACAAGGAATATTGTCATCATTTTTTTCCCCTTTTTTTTTTTTTGTTTTTTTTTTTAAATTTGTCTAAATGTTGTTGAGTTTTTGTTTCGATTCTTTTCATCTTCATATTTGAACGAATTTTATTTGTTTGTAGTTGCAGTTGCGAATTGTTTGTTTTCATTTAAGAGTAGGCATGAGATTTTTAATTAATTTTTTCTTACCTTCATGCGAACATGTTGTCTAATAAATAGCTTTTGCATATGCAGACATGATATGTACCTGAGCGAGCAAAACAAAAAAACTGCAATGATTTCATTTATTTACAAAGTCAAAAGACGAACATTTCTGTCTTTGGCGCAAGCAAAAAATAAACTTTCAATTCCTCTATTTAGGGGTAGCATGCTCCAGTTGTGGTGTTCGGAACTACTAAGCAATCTACGCAGGTTTCGAGATAAGTCCTGAATGGCCCAATGGGAATATATTAGGTCGTCTATAAAGTTTTGATTGTTAGTAGTGTAACATTTTTTTGTGGTTTTAGTACCACCGGCTCGTTGCCCCCGACAATCTGCTTTCCTTGAAAACTAAGCATATTCAGAAAGCTCAATGTATACCGCGACATTGATCCAAAAGATGGCGTGTTCTTATTTTTTTGTGTTTAGCGTGCGGTTATACGTGTAACACGACGATGGTGTCGAAGAAGTGGGAGAAAAGACAGAGACAGAGAATTGCTGCAGGCAAACGATAAGTGTTCTGCCCTTTAGGAATGACATTCCACTGTAGTTGCAGCTTCATACGGTTAAATCGCACTGACATTTGAACACCGACTTGGTGGTCGTGACTTATCTATTCGACTATGCGGCAGCATTTGAAATTTTTTAAATCAATTTTCTCACGGGCTGTCGCAGAAGTACTCGATTTAGCTCTGTTAGCGTGATGTACAGAAAGTGGTATGCTCTCACAGTCGGGTCACTTGTAACGCGGTGTTCTCACAAAATCGACTTCTATATAACGCTCAACAAAAATTAGGACCTTTAACATGTGTCCTTATATCGCGCCCTTCATAAAAGAAAATTCCGAAAACTCTAATATCTTTATGTGTTAAGTTTCTATTGTTGGCACCGATGCGTTATTTTCCACTACAATAATAAGAGAGTTTCTCTTAGCTTATTCAAAGATTGCGTTCAATCGTGCTCGGATATATGCGTAATACAATTTATTTCACTTGTACTTTAAAACGTGGTACGGATGCATTTAATTTGTATTCATTTCGGATTTCTTATAATACGATTTCCGTATAACGCGCTATGATTTAATCTAATTCCTATTAACTTTATGTTTCTCGTAAGGCAAGTTCGACAGAATGCATTTCCTGAGTTGAATTCATTTTGAATAACATATGCCACGGTTTTCATACAACACGGTACGAATCATTTTGTACAAAACTTGACTGCACAACGTTCTCTCTGTTAACGTAAGATTACTAGATAGGACCGCTCCAATTGTCCAACGTGGCAAAGCTCATGCTTTCTTATATTAGCTGGTGGCTACCCTATCCATATCAAGGCGCGCACAGGTTGAGTGTTCTGCATGTCTGTAATTACCCATCGTTCTACTGTCCGTTCGTATCTAAGCATTTTAAATATGGTTTAAGTTTATTGCATATCATTAGCGATTTCTATGCGAAAATGGTTGAGAGTTGACTTGTGCGTGTGCGCGTGCGTGTGACGCGTAAGTTTTCAAATTATACGCTGTTAGGCCGAGTGAAGTTGTTTTCATTTTGAGCTTTAAGCCTGATATTTAGATTCGGTTAAAAGTTATTAGAGAAAATGTATTCGAAATTTCAGTTTTTCATAAATTTGTTTCGATTTGAAACAATAAAGCTGAGTGTCTAAACGACTTGTACGAGTTTTCAATATCTAACCGGTTGTACTGAAAACAGAACGTGAAGGTCTTGGGAAAATCCAATGACAGAGATATCCGACTCATGATCAATGATATAAATTTTTTGAAGGTCTCTGTGAAATGTATGCCTGGATGTTGGAAACAAAAATTACAAATCACAAATTACTTTGTGCTCACAGTTGGTAGGGAAGGGCAAAACTTGTTTGGAAATTCGCCGATCAGTAAAATTTGGAACTATAAAGATTATAACGATTTTTATTTTATATAATTTTCATTACTGATAATGCATTGTGTAGGTAGTATGAAGCTAACCAATAGCCAACTGTTGCGGATATTTCGCTCCGCGATTCTTCAATTTATTAAAGAGTCAATCTGAACTTCAATTTACCTCGTTTTGAAACAATCGCATTGAGTTAATGCTTAAACGTGCATATTTGCAACAATAAGAATACATGCACATGCATATAATAGCGAAAAACAGAAGTCTTGAAATAACACCCACCAAAAGAAGGTAAATAATCAACTATGCAGCAGTTAAATCACCGCCGTAAACCATACACTCACTCATGTCTTAAACTATCTATTTTATACAGCAGCTAGCGTGGTGGCTACTACCATATCTGACTTATCATATGGCAAGCGCACATAAAACACATAATAGCGCACAATGACCCCACTTGACTCAAGTAACGCCTGCTGACAGTGCTCAAAGTACTTGGTGAAGGTGCAAAGAAGCCAAATAGCAAATGAAACTATGGAATAATACAATCAAGCAGAAAAAATAAAAACAAAAACAACAATAAGAAAAAGAAGAACGACGAACAACACCGATGGATGATGCGGATGATGCCACTGCTGCCAGCCACCATTACTATTGTACGTTACAATTGAAACGTCCTCGGTAACCGCTGTCGTACAATAGCCGCTGCTGCTGCTTATGCTTGATAATTTTTCAATGGCTATAAAAACTATTGTGGATTTTCAGTTACGCCTGCGTGTCCATCAAGTGCATGCATGTAGTCGTTCATCTTACTGTACATGAGTTTCATTTTCATATATGGTTTTGGGAGTAGAACTACAATGGTTTGCTCATAGATCGAGTTAAGGAAACGGCCTGCAAGAGAACAAAAAAAAAAAAAAGAAAAAAAGAAAAAAAGAAAAGAGAAGCATTCTGTGAAAATTGAATTGAATGAACTTTAGTTCCATATACACAGCTACGCACACACACACACACACACATTCATTTTTACGTACATAGAAACCTATAATATATTTTATTATTCGCATTCATTTGATACGAGGCAGCAACAGTTATGGTGATTTTATTCTCTTGCCAAAGACCATAATAAACAGAACGGTGTAGAAGTGATATAATAAAAATTGAAGGTGGCGGTGGCGGCCGCTTTTATGCTTTCAAACAAACTAAGATCCTCTACAAGTTACCTTTACCGACACGGCACATATTATATATAGTTTTATTCGATTTCGTACGTACGTTTAAATATTTCTTAAACAAACACAACAAACGCAACAAACACAAGAAGAAAAATTGAAAATTTATTCTTCGCCTTAACAGACGATTGCAAATCGCATTGCTTCTCATACGGACACACGAAATTGTCAGATTATATAAGAATTGATCGTATTATATTATGTGTGTACGTTTAGTGTGTCTGTTATATTGTATGTGATGTGTTGTGTCCAATTGCGCATGTTCTTTTTATTTCATCTCTCGTCTTGTAGGTGATTTTTACTGTGCACACATGTCTGCGCACTTGCATTTCGTTTACATGATCTAGAATAAAAAGCTTTTTCAATTGTCTGTTTAGTTATTTTTACGTGTCTGTCCGTATCCATCCATCCTTTCGTTTGTTTGTATTGCTTGTACGGTTTGTTGGTTTGTAAGTTACTCAAAATGTTTTAACCACCAACACCATTTGCACTACACATTTTCAACCGATCATAGAGTTAAATGCATAAATGGCTTATGCACGTTTCCTTTCGTTTCCATTACGTTTTAAAACTTTTGCATCCGTTGACAGGTTCATGAAAAATTTATTACGAATTGTTTTTGCAAAAGGTGTTCATAAAACAAAGCTTCCTTCATTTTTATTGAAAATTCTCAAATCTCCGCCGAAGAAGGCATTTAGTATTTAGTAAACTTTATATGTATCGTGATCTTACTGTTAAACTGTTTATCTTATATATCGTGATATAACAATAACTGTGATTTTGATATATAATATACTCGACTCATTTAATTTACAGTTACTCAAGTGGATTTTACTGCTCTATTCGCAAACATACGCTGACATGCGAGAGCGATGCAAAAGTAAAGGGATTTCTTGCCTCCTTAACTTTTTGCATAACTCATCCAATTTGAATGAAAGGCAAAGGCAATGTAGTTTATTGCAATCGATTGCTGTTAACAGCGTTTCTTTATCCCTTTCTCCGATTCTTCTTTACCCATATCACCCCTTAACTCTTGTGAGATACCAAATGCTGCAGTGCACTTGTCCACTATTTCGCACATTCTGAAATCCTTTATGTAAACTTTCCCATTAAATTCTTCTTTTCAAATAAATTCTTTATATAATTTTTGTACCTAAGCAAAAAGAGGAAAGGATAGCATTTCGAACATTGAATATTTTTGTTAGAAAGTCAAGTCAAAACAGTCAAGCTTCGGTTAATTTGCAAAATTAATTTTGTTATTAATAATAATAATAATAAATATATAAAATGTTAGAGACTAAGTAGGAGTGGCTTATTATTGGAACTATCTTATAAACTCTAACGTACAGAGTTGAACAGACAAAAAATTGCAGGACACTACATGCAAATTTAGTTAATAATGGATATATATTAAGCTAGTTATTGCCAAGTTTATGCATCGTAGGCTATTGCGGCCAACACTGAGTTATCTTGATCCGGCCGCCGAAAACGTGAAAGGAGTAAGAAAAAGTAGCTTTCAATAAAAATAATTCTTTCTTAAGGCCGACTATTAAATATTCTTTCCTTAACAGAACCCTTTTAAGACGGGAGCCAAATTAAAATAATGCCTCACTAACTGCGGGTATGCAGGTTAAAGCCTGCTTTGAAAATATCTAACATCAGCGAAAGCCATATGCGGTAGACTTCACTTTACTTTATTATGGCGTTTATTTGAACAGTCCAACAATACGCTGGAGCGTTACATTTGAAAGTAGTGTAAGTGCATGCAATTAAGTGTTTGTTTTGGAAAGCGACAGGAATCTTTAGACTTTGTTGACTGATTTATTGATACATAGATTTTAATTTTCCCTCCATGCGGTCATATTGAAAATTCTTCGCGGTTTTTTCCTCGGGACAGTGTGGCTGCCTATAGATCGGGCAACACTATTCTGATTGTCTCAAACAACCATTTGCTTCAATGATGAAATTTCAGCTTACATTTTCTATGAAGATAGTTTTCTAATTCTTTGTTCATGTAAAAAGTTAGATTGAGTTGCAAATGCGTGAAGTATCTGAAGAAGTCCGCTATGTGATGCTTTTTTACTATAAAAAAGGTAAAACCGGTGCAAAAAAAAAAAAACATTTTTGTGAAGTGTACAATGAGAACGCTGTGAGTGAACGAAGGACTCAAGAGTGATTTACTCGCTTCCGTTCCGAAAATTTCAATGTCAAAGATGCATCTCGCAGTCACTGAAAAAATCGATGAAATGTTACAACTGGTGGAATAAGATCGGCAAACAAGCGGAGGCACTAAACCTCAACCACATGAGACTTTGGAATCATTTGAAAGGAGCAGGCTACAAAAAGAAGCTCGAAGCCGCGGAAAAAACTTCGGAGGCTTTTCAATATGGCCTGAGCCAAGTTGCGTTCTTATCCCTCAGTCACCCGGCATGGCTATTACGTATTCTTTGATTGGGGAGAAAGACAACATCGGGAAGCTTACAAGTTTTCGAAAGCATATTGACATTTCGTGTGTTTAGCGAGGCCTTTTTAACATATTTTTTACGAGATGGTGTTTTCGCATTACATCCAGCTAACTTTAAATCGGGTCACATGCTCATGGTGTATACTAAACTCTTAGCGGTATAGTATATTTTCTCCACATGTTTGCTATCTCGTCAACACAAGCTTGATACCAATCTGTCCACTTGATATAAAACTCCTCGTGCCCGCGCAGTCGTAACCAAACCGTATACACGATGTGGACTTGTAGCATATTTCCGACGCTTAGATGTGTTTTTTAAAATATATAGAACTAATCGTGCGATACAAACATGTTCTGTTTCTCGAGGGATTTGGAAATAGTATTACGCAGACGTTCACTTTATTCATTCTCTCAAAAGAAAAAAACTATTATGACGTGATGTGATATGTCACCAAAAACTTCTGAACGTTTATATAATCTTTTATTTATTATTTCCCCTCATTTAGTTTTCTCTGTCATTTAATATTTCTGCAGCACTTTATTAAAAGTAGATTTTCAGTTAATTTCTTTATTGTTGTTGTTTTTTTTTGTTTTTTATGTTCTTTCACTTTAATAAAATAATTATTATGACTAAAGCATATTTTAGCAGAAAAATTATTCTATAATTGCTCCAACACTTTAGCGTACACGTAACTAAAGCAAAGTACCGTGCATTTTACATCCACAATATCATAAATCAAATATAATTGCACCGACGCCACAATAAGTTCGCACGAAACTCCCAAAAACAAGCCAAGAAATATGTATAAAAAGAAACATAGAAAAAAAAAGTTAATTTGAAATATTGTACTTGCAACAAAATACCATAAATTCTTTGGAAGAAGTAAAGGAGCGAAGGAAAGGAAAGGAAAAAAAGAAACGAATCTAATGGATAAATGTGTTCATAAATTTTTCTTTTATTAAAATGAGAAAATGAAAAAAAAAGTCTGCAGATACATTTGGCAAAATAATCTAATGACAAATTTTTTTCTCTTCAACAAATTGCATAAAAACCAGTAAAAAAAATTCAATTCATCTTATAACGAATCTTGGTTGCCTAACAAAACTCTGCAAATCGATGAGAGCAAGTTTTATGTAACATCTCGTATCTAAGAGTCTGCGAAACGTTTGCACTCTTAAGCGAACGGATCGATTTCGAACTTTGTTAAGCCAAAACCAAGCACTAGAGCCACTAAAAATTGCTTGAAAAGCCGCATAGTACAATTGGAGTCGGAGTTGGAGCTAGAGTCAAATGACGACTTTAATCCGATAGGTTGCCTTTATAGTTGATCCTTACAAATGGAACAAGGAATCTAGTGCATCTCCTAACTTTAGGGTTCACTATAGAGAATTATAATGCATTTACCATAAGATTATTTTATTTTTTTATTTATTTATTTTTTTTTTAGTTCTACTTTCAATACGTTCATGATATATTTCTATGTACTGGTGACACTTTAAAAGTTATCAACATAAATAAAGTGACATTTAAAACGTGGGCAATGCTACAAACTCTATACCACACACATTCACACATTTTAGACGTGTGATAATATTTTTAATGCTTGTTAGTTTTCTGGTAAAAAAATTAATAGTTGGTATCAAAATTAATATAGCTGTCGCAATATTAGGTTGTTTGAAAGATATTGCTGCAGTTGACCACTTGCTTGCTTGCTTACTTGCTTGCTTGATCGAGCTCTAATCGCTGGAAGACTATTTCGTCATTGCTTATATAACTTCTTTTTTTTTGGTGAGTGTAGGATTTGAGTGTACGAATGAATTTCGATACACCTGTCCTTCTGCCTAACCCGCACTCGTGGTTTATGCAAACGTGCGTCTGAGAAGTTGCCAATGTCAGTTAAAGCTTAATATCAGATACCTGCCCAGACATTATGGAAAGTAATTGGAACTGTTTTCATTGTTTATACAACACTTTGTACAGTTTGTTTCCCGATTACTTTTTTCCACTTTTAAAATTCACAAAACTGGAGTCGATAACTCCTCTTACATTATGCATTGTCAAGGCAACTGCACACACAGAGGAGATCATGGAAATGGATAATCCGTCCTAAAAAGACAAGTGCACAGATATATAATGATGATCGTAAACATTTTGAGAAAAGTTGTCTCGCTCCAGTCGGGTATCGATTTTATGGCTTAAGGGAGATAACAACTCAAGATGTTAACTTGTTTCATAAATTCATTCGTATTTTGATTGAGGCTTAGGATATAGAACGTATCTGTTTCGGTAAGCTGCAACTTTCTTCAAAACTTTTCGTTCGGTTAGATGAGTTACTACCTAAATGTCCCGCTACTCTCAACGAGGAAGCACCCTATTTTCGTTAGATATGACTTCTGCTTTGCTCCTGGCGAGGTTTGTGGCCTTCCGCTAATCTTAAATTCGCAATTAGTGAGAGATAATTTTAGGGAAGAGAGGAAAATTAAGGAAACATCTATTCAATATTTGCTTTAACTGCGTTAAAAGCTGTGACAAATATTTTGCCTAAAACGCAGTCTTCTTAGCACGAGCTGTGCTGGAGCGTGCATTCTTTTTGATAGTTATTTGGTCGTATGGTTGTATGTTCAATTGTCCAATGCAATCGATGAAGTAGTAAAATATTAGGCGTAATATTATTCCAAAAAAGTGCGTAATACAGTCAAATAAGCGGGAACTTTGAAAAATGGACACAAGGTCATCTTTATGAACCACAAGAGGAGCGAATGCCTAACTTGCGAATATTATGAATATATGAAGAGCAAGTTCATCTTGCAGTGCTCCTTGTTTTAGTAATGCACGCTACACTGGGAATATATTCGTTACAGTAATTGCTTCTGTCGAAGAATTTAAATGCTAAATGCTCTCTAAATTTGCCCTGCTCTGGGTTGGATTCATTAAACAAAAAACTTTGTTTTGTTTTAACGAGATTTTATAAGCATTCACTGAATTCTAATCATTCGCAATAGAATTATTATACTCGCACTAACGCCATGAAATGGAACTTGTAAACGGTATTAACTTGGAAATGTTTCTTCATTTAAGCCACTTGTTCAGACCATTTGCGGCACAAGGGTATATTAAGCTTGTGCGGATGATTGGAACACCCAGAAGGATACCGATCGTTTCCGAAAATCTTATTCTAAGCTTACTTGTCTGTGTCCGCCTTTCCATCTGTCCATCTGTCAACTTAAAGGTGGCAATTTTTCAGACATTTTGATGAAATTTGGAACAATGACGTATTTTGGCCTAAGAACGAACGTTGATGAAAATGCTTCAGAACGTTGTATCGCTTTGGCTACTTTCCATCTAAGGCCATGTAATGCGAACGACATAGGGATAATTAATAATGGGTCGCGCCTTACTGCAGTGTGTGTTTTTATTTTGTTTTTAAGATTGAATTAGACAAAGGTCCTCAGACGGAAGAACGATTATATTTCAATTTGAACGCAATTGAAAAATTGGAAGCATTCCTGACCGTCTAATGGTCTAAGGTATAAATATATGCATATCTTTTATGCAAAAACATTTCAAAAATTTACAATTCCACTAATACATAAGAGAAAGAAAAAATAAAAATAAAAATAAAAATGAAAAAAGAAGAGAAAATCCAAGTGAACAGCACAGGTGTAAACTCGTACATATAAATATATTACAGTTGCATTTTTGCTGTTGTTGAAAATTATCTCTGCACAAGTGTTAAAAAGTCCGCCGTGTTACTGTTGTTGCTGCTGCTGTTGTTGTTGTTGTTGTTGTTGTTGTTGTTGTTGTTGTTGTTGCTGAAATTTACTTGAATGAAGATTGCCATAAAGATAGACTTGATAGCTTCCAGCATATTTAAGGCGTACTGTTGTTTTTCTTCTTCTTCATACATATATATATATATATATATATATATATATATATATATATATAAGAGAGAGAGAATATATATATGTATATACGGTGTGGGTCAATCTTACAAACAACAGCAGCAACAGGAACACAAGTTTAGCTTTAGGATTATTGAAATGGTATTTCGCGCTTATATATATTTTTTTCAACTTTACGGAAATTACTCAGAAAAGTATGAAAAAAAAAGATTAAATTAAAGAAAACTTGAGAAGTTAAGAAATCAACACAAATAACTTGAAAAAAAAAAAAAAGAACTGATTAAGATTTGTTCAGCATAACTTACGCAAACACTTGTTACTTCATGTAATTTAACACCATCATCATCGTCATCATCATCGCCATCATCATTATCATGATTGTTGCTACTATCATTATCGCCGTCATCATTACATTTCTACTGAATTAGTGAAACTTATTATAAATGCTTGAGAAGAGATGCGAACAACGAAGGACCATGCAGAACTAAAGTAGAATATATCTTATGTTTAAATTCTTTTATGCCGAGGTTATAAAGTGATTTAGAATTTAAACTTAATTTCACAGAATTTTATATGAAGGGAAGTCGCAACTAAAACAAAGAAAAGACAAAGCAAAAAAAAGAAAAGAAACAAATAAATAAAAACGAACACATGAGAAAACTTTGTCTTTATAACGAACGTATGTGCAAACGTAATTAGGACAAAGAGAGCTGAAGAGTTGCATATTAAATTTGCTTTTTATGATCTTTTCGAGGGCTTTACTCACTTTTACTTTACTTCACTATCTGCCATAGCTATGTAATAATATTTTTTTTTTTCATTATTTTGCTTCACTTGGAACTCAGATATAGCGATCGTATCTCGTAATGGAAATATCGTTCACATTTCAAATGTGTTACATAAATGCGAAATACTTTAGTGAAAAGTTATTGTATACGAAAGATACGTTATATCTCATTTCCTAGACGGGAGCAAAGATGGCGGTTGAAACAGTGCGGACACTAAAGTGATTATAATGTTATTTATTTGACCGACGAAGGCTGCTGAAGGCTGAAGAGGAACGTATCAAACGAAAAAATAGTCATGTTTGACGAAACTATTAAGCATACCTTTATATATTAAAAAAAAAACAACAAAAACAATCGTTTAAGTGACAACATCGGACTCTTTCTGCCAAGGCATTTTTAATCTAAAAATGTTCACATCAGAAGAATTATATTTTCAGACAAAACGTCTTTGAAGTTTTGAAATGCATCAAAGACGTATTTTTTTATACCTCACAACGTCTGCGGTAGCAGAGTATATTAAGTTTCTGCGGATATATATGACAACGGCAACGACTTGAGGTAGATTCGACTTTTATTGTATCGATCGACTCATCAATTGATTTTGAATCGATGTCTGTCTGTGTGTCCGATCGTCTAATGTCTGTCCGCATGCTTTTGCGTTCAACCTGAAGTTCGCAATTTTTGAGATACTTCGGTGAAACTTGCGACGAACTGAACTCCTTCTTCAACTATAATATCCATATAACGCCTTGCTTTGAAAAGTCGTTATACGAGTAAGCGAATAAAGCGAAGCAATAGAGGAGTGGAGAGACGTGGAGTGGAGGAAATGAAGAATTATATAGCGTTTTTTTCATAATTTCACACATCATTGGCTCTGGCGTACTATTCGCCGAAACATGTTCATGGAAACGGAGCACTGTGTCAGAATTGCGCAGCATAACAGGTTGCAAAATCGTAGAAGCGCGGACAAGAAAAATCTAAGGAAGACAGCAATTCCTAGGAAAACTTATGGGAAAAGAATTTGTCACTATGATGGCGTTGACTCTTCAACGACGGTGTGGAAAGACAAAAAGGTTGTCACTATGTTGTCCACTTACATTGGCTCGCAACTCGTACACAATGTTAAAACCGAAAGGTCGATGTCTCTTGCCCAAAAATAGTGGAAGGATGCAATACGCACATGGGAGGAGCGCACTTGATGTATAACTACTAAGGTCGTTATCATATAAGATCCAAAAGCCGCAAATGGTACCTACGCCTATTCAATCATCTATGGGATATTTCCGTAATGAATTCGCTGATTCTTATCAAAAAAAAATTCCATTGCAAGGGCATCCCAAACAAACAACTACCAAATCTTGCCCAGTTTCGTAATGATTTGGTCGATGCTCTCTACACGATGTCGTGTGAACGGCAATAAGAGAGATTGGCTTAGCTATGACTCATTAGAGCAAAGATTACCAGCGAAAAAACCTAGAGATTCGTCTCATCGTTTACTTTTCGTACACTCAAAGACGATGTTGCTCATTCACTGGCCTAGATTTTCAAATAGATTGACGTATAAAAATCAGCTATGTAAGGGTACCACACGCTGGTCATGTAGCAGATGCTATGTTCCTTTATGTTTAAATGCTAAAAATAATTGTTTCGTGGATTTTCATGTTCTGTAATGTAATGAGGGTATTATTTATGTGTGAAGTGTTATCTTATTGTACGCACGCACAATAGATTTGTAGAACTCAAGGAGTGATTGTTCGTGACGATGTAGAACAACATCAATCAATATATTTACTTGAAAGTTAAAGAAAAACTCTGATGTGGTGGTTTTTGTTTTTTCGTTTTGTGTTTCTCCCATTAACTTCACCCATTTCCCGATTAATTTCACATTTGGTTTATTAAAAATCAAAATTCACACAGTTAAGGGTTAACAGAGTGTTTTCGCATAGAAATGAAAAGAATGAAAGAGCAAACCGTTAAATGGCTGCTATTACCGCTTGCGATAACAGAAATACCAAGAGTCCTTGAGATTTCACTAGTTTTTAATTTGAAGCATTTCTTCGATGCTATATATATTTTAATTCTCTCCGGTATTACTATCGTTGGTTAGCTACAGTGTGCTGCTAAATTAAGAAAAAACAAAACTCTCACCTCTTTTGTGTGGATAAACCTGCACCATTTTCATGAAAAGGCATTACTTTTTTTTTTTTTTTTTGGTAACACAATGGTTACAGTTTTAGTTTATGGCATATGGTATGAATATCGAAAAATATATCTACCTATACTATATATGCGAGCAATGGCGAATTGAGAAATCCGTTATTGTTGGAAAATAAAGTGAGCAACAATTGGCCTTTTCAACTTTGATCGGCATTAAATTGTTCTATAAAACTAACGACTCTTTACACAACTCGAAGAAACTATTCTAAGAAAAAAAAAGAAAAGAAGAAGAAGAATACAAACACAAGAAATAATAGTTGTAATAATAATGAAACCAAACACCTACAACATTCTGCACCTTATGGGGATAAAATGAAAAAAAAAACAAAAAAAAATTAAGAGAATGGAGAATATAAGAACAAAAACAAAATGAAAAAATGGAAAAGAAAAACAAAAAAAAAAAATGACCCATCGTCTATGAGCAATATCTTTAAACGAGTATCAGTTGTTTTTCTCTTCATTGGCATCTCTTGGTATATGTCTTAACGTTTTACCGCCATTCTATCGTGTACGTAGCAAAGAAACAATCGAGCTTGAACGATTCCATTCAGGCTCAATAACACATAACTTGCCATTACTGCCGCTGTTGCAGAAACTGCTGCCCAATCAAACGTCGGCCATCTCGCTTAGTTGTCTGATAAGAGGAAAATTAAATAATTTTACACTTTAGTCAGATTGTTGCCAGCGCGAAAACGATTATCGTTTACGATTGTATAAACTAACGAGCTCCCAATATCGCCAATATACACTTACATGCGAATGTATGTACATAATTGGCCGGTCAAGAACACGCGGCCGCCACCGCCGCCACGACCGCTATATACGCATGCACGTATGTGCGCATAAAGCGAAAATCCATGTGTTCGAGCAGCGTGTGTTATACGGCATTGTATGTATGCATGTTAACTGTTGCTGCTAATGCTGCTGCTGCTGCTGCTGCTGCTGCTACTGCTGCCGCTGCTATGCAATCGCATTGTTAACATCCTTTGGTATAAAAACGTTTGACTGTGTAGCTAGTAGCAGTTACTTTTAGCTACCAATTGCTATATGTTGTTCACAAGAATTACGCAAACACACGCTCGCACATATTGGTAAAGAATGAATGTCTTCTTAACAAACACTAAAAGTTTGGCAAGTGTTTGATTTTTTTTTTTTTTTTTGTTATCTCTTGTCGTTTTTTTCTTTTCTCTTCTTTTAAGAATTTGCCACAAATTGTTATTGGAGGATGGCTGTTGTTGCTGTTGTTGCTAGGTTGTTAGGTGCCTCCCACTCTCTCCGTCTTCCTTCTCTATTGTAGTTATTTTGTTTGTGTGTTCTGCTTTAAAGAATTTCAATTGTGGTCTTCCAATTTCAGTTTTGCCTCTTGTCGGTAACATGTTCACGTAGTTGTTGTCGTTTTCTCTCCACCACTTAGAAGGACCACTTAGAAGCAATTGTTTATTCTCGGTTTGATTTTTTTAAGGCAATTGTTGCCGCATGTAACTAAGCAATTCCACTTATTTATCGTTGATTTCTGCGTGGAGGAGTCAAATAATTGACAAACAATCACATAAATGTTTTACG
This sequence comes from Glossina pallidipes, assembly GCA_000688715.1. Taxonomy (NCBI): domain Eukaryota; kingdom Metazoa; phylum Arthropoda; class Insecta; order Diptera; family Glossinidae; genus Glossina; species Glossina pallidipes. Next base: position 376,152 of record KK499992.1, read on the forward strand.
CATTACACACATTTTCGCTATTTTCCTTTGATTTTAAAACATTTCTTTGTACAGCATGTGATGCCGCCACCATCACAAAAATGTCTAAGTGTAAGCATGTTCATATGAGCATACGAAGATGTCGCAGACTCAGCCCAGCACTTTTCAGAACTTGAGCTTATGCTAGCTTATGGAAGCAGCAAGCGACAACTGGCTCTCGTATTTTTGCTTTAATAAAGTTTAACTTTAGGAAAACGTTCAGGATGATTTTAAAATTGTCGCGTAGATTATGAGAAACATATTACCTCAATGAGACGTACGTAGTGGAAGCTTAAAAAGCGACGAGAGCGTCACTTTGATCTGTTATGTAAAAATCTCACGATTCAAAGGTAAAAAGGCGGCTTGGGCGAATGGTAAGAATTGCTTACCTTGCAAGGAAAAGAAGAAGTAAAAAATTTGAAGTAAGGAAAGCAAAGGACTACACAGGCCTTTTTTCCTTTCTTTGTTCGGTATCTTCGCGAACAAATTAATATTCATGCCTAATACGTGTTTCTCTTGTTTGCCTCCCCCTTAAAATTATTTATTGTGTTTAAACAAATTTTAAAGAAAAACAGAATCGCTACGAAAGCCGACGAGCTATCTGTTTACACATGTAATTTAAGATTTTGTCTGGTTAGATTTGAGTTTTCAATTACAACAATAATCCCATTCGCACTGAAAATGCCCGCAAAGCAGATGAAGCAAAAAAGGCGCTAGTAGTTTAAGGAAAAACTTGACACTTTATCAAACGATAATCCGTTAATAGGTTTTCTGTCCTCGAAGCTTGCATACCGCCCGTTGGTTGTCATAGTTATAAAGGTATTGAGGTAAAATAAGTTACTTTGCTCTGTCTGAGTATAAGAGAAGTGTCGATAGTCTAAGTTAACACAGATCTGGAGCGAGAAAAGATTTACCGCCGTGTGGCAGATCTCTAAAGTGTTAACTATAAAAAAATGAAGATTTTTCTTAATCGTGAACGCACCATTGAACGTGCCCTCGCCATTTTCGCTCTTGACTTGGGGACGGTTTCGTATAACTAACCAAACGGTGCATATTATAGATGGTAGTAGTTTCTATAGGAAAACACAAAAAGTTTTCGGTTTTTTTTTTTGTGATTGATAAACTGGTTTAGTTAATGTATGGACGGGCTTAGTAGAGTAATTGGAACCAATTTCGATTTCGAAACAAACTTTACGCTTCCTTTAAAAAGCGACCCATTAAATACAAAAAAAAAAAGGATCGAGAGCTTCAAACTTCATTAATGCGTCTAAGAAGGCGCATTCAAGCGTGTTTTCACATAAGCAGATAATCCCCGACTTTTTCAGAACGGAACGATTATAATAACATCCGAGCGAACTATTCTTAGACTTTGTCAAAGCGGTTTAGCTGCACTCCGATTATTGTAAATTTCGTGCCCACAAGGAGCCACGAAGAGGAGTAAATGCCCCTCGACCATTAATTGCGAGCCTTTGTAAGAAGGATGATGTAGAGTGTTGTGAAATGTGTACGTTCAATGTACCTGTAGGTGAATTCCATTTCATTCATCCTGCTTGGGCGCAGCGCGTTCGCTGCTATCTGACCAGTTTTCAACTATCAAGACAGTCGCGCGTCAAACAGTACCAAAGTCCTCAGCATTATCGAAACAAGTACCAACTTGTATCTATCGTCTTTGGTTTAGCCGCCTGCTACATATCAGCGATGCCAACTCAAGTTGCAAATGGAACGGTAAAATTTCCAGGCTATGTAAACATAATCGGCCATTGATAGAAAGAAAGAATTCTTTGACAAATAGCTTCTCGAATCTGATCATTTACTAATATGTTAAAGATACCCATCCGCGACCCAGCAATCGCCGACCTTTACGCAAACTATTTGCTAGTAAAGACGAAAACGTTTAAAGAACTGCAACCCCACGATAACACTAATGGAAAATGTGTTAATTATCGATAGCAACGACAAAAATGATATGGAAAATATTAGCTGGAAAAATAGCTTATCGATGATAACAATAACGCATACTACTCGAAGTGATGGTCATCAGAATGGAGATATTATTGCTGGAAATTAACCTCTCTAGCGGCTGGTGAAGATTTAGTTTACTGCTTGCTAACATATTTATATGCGTATGTGTGCACTACAGGTCTATTTAAAAATAAGAAGAGCATTAGTAATAATTAATTTAAAATAAGCGAATTACTAATTAATTAATTAAATTATATTTACAAGGGTGTGAAGGTAAATAAGAATTTAAACGAGAAAGACCCCTACTATCTGCTTTGCAAACGCCCTAACTGAACACTGTAAAATAGTTAGGATTAAGATGTACTTGAATTTGAAAGCCTACTCTGTTCAGATTAGAAAACATAAAATATTTTCCTGGACACCGCATGAATCTCTATGAGAATACCGCTCAACCAAGCTAAGCAAATCGGAAATCTCTTTATAAGAAATATTTGTAATAATTTTTCGAACTTTGGTATGTGTGCAATAAATGGCTATGGGAAACACAATAAATTTGGGACTCTGGCGCGGCCAAACTAGAAAATTTCGCCTACACTCGCTTATATCACATGAATCTATATATGGCAATGCCTTTCAAATCTGCTAAAAAATTCAATACGTTCTTGTTTTATGGGAACATTTAATATCGAAATACTGGAACACTAAGAGTTCAGAATGATTCAATGGTTCAAAAATGGAAAAATAAAAGCTTGTAAGACTTGGGCTTACAGCTGAAAGCGAAAGGAAATGGTTGCGCTTGGATAAGCGGATTTGTTGGAAAGAATTTCTTGAAGCATTTCAAGTTAACGTAAAGTAAAGATAGCTATGCTTGGTTTAAGTCAATGCTTCGATATATTATTTAATTTTTTATCAATAATTGCCAAAACAAAAGGGGAAACAAGGACTTAGAAGATATGTTATTAAGATACTTTTCTAGCTTTGTAGCAATTTTTCAAATCTTTTTGGCCTTCACGACTTCCGTCTGACACCCGCGGACATCCGATTGATTTGCTCACTCGCAGATGAACTTGAATAATTGTTTTTAGTTTTTAAACTAAGCAACATATTTTTTTTTTTTTTTTATCATTCTTCACTATAAGTACGACGTAGTTCGACTTTGTTAAGTAAAGAAGTTGACAGTTACCGCATATCTCGATAAATTGTTTCGAAACACTTTCCCTGTTTATAAAAAATAAAGAAAATTTTGAAATTCAATTTATTATTCGTACAAGAAAAATTTGAAAATTTAAAAGGAAACGCGAAAATATTTTGGTTATTTTCTTGCTTTCTCATTATTATTTAATTTTTTCGTCGATTTGCGAATGTTTTGTGAATGAAATGTTGATTGAAATTCTCTTTATTTACTGGTTAACGTTGTCCAGAGACAAATTTGTGCATCCTTATAAGTTTCAATTAGATGTCGGAACAAAAGATTGATGTCCAGATCCAAATACATTCTTTAGCGGAGGAAAACGTAATTTTCTTTGCCATGCAAATACAAACTAAGTAAAATTGGCCGTTCACTCAATACGTACAGGAAACGAAAGCTCTTTCATTTTTTTCTCTGCCTTTTTGACTAATTTCGATTATAGAGGCCGCGACGATGCGCTGACCATCAACAGATTAATTTCACGGAATCAAGAAGAAATATGCTCATAAATACAAATAACGGCATACGGAATAAAATCGCTGGCAATTGGAATATAGCTAACATGAATTTAGTGGTAAGTCCGTCTGTCTGTGTTTATTTTTTAGCTCCCTCTTTAAGATATCTTTACATCGTGCAGTACAAGTTTCTAATTCCAATACGAACCTTACATTTAAAAATAAGCGAAATTAGTCCGTTCTTATGATACGCAAAAGTGGAAAATATTTTTTTTACAAGAGCCGTTTATTCTTTCATCGCGGCGAATATTTTATAGACATGGTGTGATTAGAGCCGCTCGGGCTGCGTAAGAATGTTTATGGGATATTGTAACAATTAATTAAGGTAGATGAAGCCTCCTATCAATTGATAAAATGATCAACTTTGAAGAATTGAAGCATTAAAAGACTCTTACCGAAATGACACACCGGAAGGAACATGAAGGCGCTCCATAAGACGCTCATTTCAATTTCAATTTATAACAATCAGACATAGGCGTGCAAATGCATGCATATGTAGTTCGCAAAATACCTCATTCAAGTTTAATTCGCTTTTAATAGAATAGACTGAACTTTCCTATTGAATGGGCGGGTTTTGATGCAAGGGTGATCCAGAGCTCTTATATTCAAATCAAATTCTCATATATTTATTGATTCCATTTACATTATTCTAACAAGTAAATCTCAAAAATTTGTCCCTGAACTTCCAAACCTTCTTTTTGAAGCTAAATAGTATCAGTATTACTTTTCAAGTGAATAAAAGGGACTGTAGGGTATCTCAAGTTAGGCTATTTAGTCTTTATATCGAGGAGAATTAATAGGAGACTCTCTACATTTTGTCGGTCAGTTCTATATCCTTATATTTGTTGTACCTTTTATTTTGCAAAAGCATTGGAGTCGAGAACTGGAAGTTATGGCTCAAATTTATCTACACACTTGCTCTTTCGACATGGACTCCTGCTTAAGAATTGCTGACATTTATAATTATTAACAATACGAGGCGAATCTTATATATGCTCATCCTAATCTTAATATCTTAATATATGCTCAGGCCGCTTAGGAGTGAGTTAGAATCGAGTTGCCAGTAAACATTTGATAGCTCGTTGGGCAGGATATTCAGTGCACACTTGGTATTTGGAGCTTGGCTATGGTGTCCAAACGTTTGAAGACTACGTGAAAATCTTAGAAAGCGGTAAAAATAGGAATTTCACAAATATGGTTTGGCCTAATCTGCAATTCATAAGTTGTTTTGCAGCGTAGTAAGTTAAACTTAGACGAGAAATTTATTATAAAAATTCATTTAAAAAAAAATTAATAAAACATTTCGCTCTTCACTTTGCATAATTGTTTACTGTAGCTTTAAAGGGACAAATCATATTATATGCTATTATTATCCGTCACACCAGCAATCGACTAATTTTTGTATTTAAATTTGCTGCACCGTGCTCTGACTGCCCGGAAAATCGTCACATTTGTTCGCTGGCCTTTGCCAGCCTTTGTCGTATAGATATAAGCGGATTGAAATTGATTGCTCAGTTCTATCAAAAAATCGCAGCTAATTTTCATCTTTCAATGTAACTGGTGGGAGGGACTGTAGTCCAACGACAGCATCATATATGTTATTAAATTTATTTTGTATTACGCTTTTTGTACTTAAAGACAAACAAGTGAATTAATATATAAGCAAAACGAAATTCGTTGAAGTCCTTTCAAATGCCCTGACGGTTTTCGTCGTCATATTATTGTAATATTAATTTTATCACCATCGCTTGTCGAAAGGGAGGCCATATTTGAATACTCATAAAAATATCGATCTTAGGCTGGTACACTTCTAAAATGTCCATACGCCAGGAATATGGAGGTGTAAAAATTATGTGTGCGTTGGGATTATAATTAAAACTATTGATGCTTAGATTAACATCTCCGACTTTTATAGGGTGCCCTAAGTGAGCTAAAAAGTTCATCACCGAGTTCCTCTTGGCAAAGTTTTATGAAAAGAAAATCGATTGGCGGGCGAACGGCAATGTTAAAGTTGATCCCATTTAGCAAAGCTGGCGAATCAATGACACCGTTTGTCAACTTTATCAGGGAGGTAACACCTAAGACTACCCTATATTTCTCGAGTAAAGGTAAAGAATACAAGTAGTAGTGTATCTAAGTCATCTCTTTTAAAATTATGGCAGAAGGATAAGTGGAAAAGGAAGAAGAAGTGCTTTCTGCAAACATTCACTTGACTCATGATAGCAATGATAAGAAGGTGCATATACAACAGAGGCATATCCCAGCATAGGTCGTACTCAGTTCGTATATAATCTTTTCGTTACGTATGAGTCGTGGGATTCTCTCGACCAGTACTTATTCAAAGCTTGTTCAATATCTAGATAGCAGCGAATCAACGAAATTTGTAACGTGAAAACGATAGTTCCTAATACTTCTCTCTTCATTTAATATGAGCAGATTGAATGAACGCGATGTTGTTAAATTATTTAAATCAGCTTGGAGGTCTCGAATTGAAGGATAAGAAAAATCTCACGTCATCTGCGTCCATTAGGATAGGAGAAGATTCAATTGTTAATGGAGGATCATTTATAGGATATAGGATGAATAGAGTAGCTCCTCAGTAACTACCTCGATGGATTACTGAAGTGACGGGCATCTCGCCCGACTGAAATGACTTGGAGGATAACCAATCAATGTTAAATATGGTGGAAAGTGAAGCCAACACAATTTCCATTACAATCACTTGTAATTAATTCGCTTGGAGCACTTACTGGGAAAGTGCCCAATCCACGAGTTTGGGCACTTTTAATAGCAAATTTTGTCTGCAAAGAGCCATATGGGCGTGCCTGAGAGTGAGAAGTGTTCTCAATGCAATGATGCAACTTGTTAAAAGACCATATAAACAAAAAAAAAAACAAAAAAAATTATTTATATTTAATGCGAACGTTTCCTTATTATATAAAAAGAAAAGAAAAAAAAAAAAAATTCAAAATTTCAATTAAACTCAGATGTGTTGCATTAAGAATTTGTTATTGAAGAAGTATACAAACAAATTGAAACAAATTATCTAAATTGATTCAAAAACGTGATTTGTTTGAAAAGCAATTAATGTCTTAAACATAGAGAGCTTCAATAGTAAAAATTAGAAAACCAATGCAAAAGATCTGGGAAAACAAATAATATTTTTTTTTTTTTTTTTAATTTATGCGGGATTACAATGCTGTGTAATATTTTGTGCGAGGTTGATTTCGTCATCGATACATGAATCTATGTGTAAACGATGAAGCAGAATATACCACAAAACAGAAACAGCATTTTAACACTTTATTATTTAATCATTGACATCGATGACAACTATGAATGGCAACAATGAAAAACAAATGACAATAATAAAACAGCAATTGTGACAGCAATTAATGGTAACGAATGAATTTCAACAATGAAGCAGAAACGTGGAAAAAGCGTAACAGAGGCGCAGAGGCACATAGGCAAACGCGCGGAGACGCGCATATACATACACTATCACGTATGATTTCTTATGACACTCGCACAAGAATTACTTAGCTAAAAAAAAAAAATACAAATAAATTGGGTGCAGTTGCAAAGCAACCATACTGGGAGTGCTTGGATTTGGCGGTAAGGCTTTAGTTTATTAACCTTTTTCTATGAGAAGTAGATGCGGGTGCATATTGCGAGCAACGAGCAACGAGCAACGAGCACATTAACTTCAACAAATTTCCTAAAAATTATTGCTTTTTCTTACAAGAGAAACACTGCTCGTAGCCACATGTATACACATGTATGTAAGTAATGTGAAAATTGAATTTTTCTCTTCTGGGGATGGGGGTATACTCATTTTGTCATAAGGCTTGCAACACCCGAAAGGAAGCCTGAGAGCCTCTATAAAGTATATTTGTTCTTGATCAGCATGAAATTCTGTCTGTTCGTCTGCGTCGCGTTTATGTTGGTGCCGCTCTCCCGATCGCAAATATGAAGATATGGCCTTGGAATTTGGTAGAGATATTGGAAGTGTTTGCACGCTAGCTGATATTGAAAATGGTCCAAACTGGTCAGAGCACAAGCCCGTACTGCATGTAAAACTGGACGCAACTGTTTTTTTGCTCATTAGTCGCAAGTTATAAAAGAAAGAAGGGACAAGTTGTCCACGTTTACTTTACGAAAAACTCGTACTATTTGTGTTCAAGAATGGAAAAAATCGGCCATGCCCATACACGATGACAAATGATTAGGCTTTTCTTTTTTCACTTTTTTGAGATATGCTTATACATCACAAGGTAAACAGGACGGCATGTTTAAAACTATTTTGTTCATACAGTTCTGCCCAAAGATGGGTTAAATTCTAAAATAAATATGAGGGGGGACATGGCATGGTGGATTAATTTTTTCTTAATAATATCGACTATATGGATGTCAAATAAAAGGGCTTAGAGAGTGGAATGCGAAAAACTAAGTGTGTTAATTCTACATTAAGTGTGCGGGACGGCACGATGAGATAGGTTAATTTTTCTTGATAATACCTTTCAGTGGAGTAAAAGGTGAAAGATAAATTCTATCCTATTCACATTTTTAGGAAAATAACGATTAACATGTTTATGTAATCCCTAAACAGAGAGAAAAAAGTTCTCATTGCTAAATAATCTGTATATCCCTCCGTCGCTAGACACAGTTGCATTAATTTTCTGAATCTGCTTGCAACTAACGATAATAATGCATCTAGCAATAGGCAATAGCGCTAACTACAAGTGAACATTTTTTTGTTTTTTCTTTTTTTCTGCACTGTAAAGCTTGCCTAACATGTCAATATTTCGTTTATGCAACGATATATCCACACTACCAAAATACGCCTCCAAGACTGCAATAGACCTGCTCTGGATGAAGCCTTTCTGAGTCGTCCAAATTGACAATAAAAGCAGAGGGCCCTGATGTGGACAATATGTTGGATGGGGAAGCAATTCGAACATCAGTTCATGCATATTTGCCATTGTAATCATTAATTTATATCATGGCGCATTCGCTTTAGTGAGAGTCCCGCTCTTTCTTCACCGTTTGAGTTCATTTTGTTTAGTAGTTTTCTAATTCATTTGATCCAAGAGTGCCGTATAACATTCGCCATTCAAAATTCTTTCTTTTTTAAAGGAGTCAATGAAGAGAATACAGTTGTGAATCGCAAAATATGGAGGGTATAACCTTGTCAGCCGATTACTAGCTTTGTTCACTTTCCATCAAATTCTTCTTACATCAATAATTTTGTGGTGCTCTAACATTTTATCCATTGTGACGCACTGCATGGTAACAATTTTTCTATTACTTCTAAAAAGCTTAAAGTAATATTGCGAACCAGTGACACGTTGCAGTTTCGGTACGACTGAGAGTAACCGCGAAGATCATCTTCCTCATGCTCGAACTTTCATGTTAAATAGTGGGACAAACAAAACTAGCGTCACTTAAACCATAAACGAGTGATCGAAATGTCGCGAAATTTCGACGGATCTCATTTAACGGCTGCTTAACAATACGGACTTTTTGCTACAGGCTGCGTCTATGCGTCCAATTGACTGATTATTGACTGATGCCTCTAATCATCTTAGCTAATCATAATGTATATCTTGAATTGTTCCGTGTGACGTGGCGGAAGTTTAACATGCAAAAGTAATAAGACTTTGATTGAATGCAATTTATAAAGAAAATAAAGCAAAAATACATATACCAAAGCTAACCGCTGACTGTACTAAGACCTAGGCAGAGTATTTCCTATTTACTACTTTACTAGTTATTGACTCGCTGGACTCGCTTCAAAAAGAAAAAGAAGAATAAAGTGTATCTTAGCCTGAGGCTTTGTTCTTCTCTTTGCGTTTTGTTGTTGGAATATTTTCAGCCGCAAAACAAGATTAGAATCCAGAAAAAAAAACCAAAAATCACTACACGTCAGTTCACTTGTTCACTTTGTACCACTGTCAACTATGCCTTCACAGCTAGACTGAAATTTGACACTCGTGTTTTTCCTATCTCTTATCGAGCTTAAATTGAAAAGCGTGCAGCGAAACGGGAACCAAGATTTCATTACGCTTTTTAGATTATAGGAGATGTGGAGCTGAAAGTTAGCATAGCATTCATTCACGAGTTTTTTCTTTTTGTCTAAGCTCTGCCCTTAGCAGTTTTCTAAACACTTTATCAACACAATCCGCTTATCAAGTCGCATCTCTTAATGACTTCCATTGCTTTTTCGAAACATTGCTTGCTTGCTTGTCTTAAATTGACGTATTTTGTTCCATTCATGAGAAGTTCAAAAGTTGCGAAACCATTCTTTTGTCTAAAATTTGTCTAACAATTTTGTTATTCTCATATGCTTCCTTCAAGCATGGTACGTTAAGTACGTTGGATAATGTTGTGGTTTTTTACGAGGGTATCTCGCATCGCTAGACACATCGCCTATGTTTGCTTCGTGATGCATTTACTAATATTCTTTCTCCTACGACGGCGGAGAACCAACAACGACAAGACAATCAATAAATGGCCTGGTAAGTAGCCATTGCCGTCCTACTTCTAGCGCCGGGCATAAGTAGAGCATATTGACGATTGATTCGCGTCTGTCGGTCTATTTCGAAACTTCTAGCGCCGTTCTATTAAACGCAAAGATAGGCCTTATTTTGGGTTGTAACCAAAAATTAAGAATAAATTGTCAATTTATTGCTTGAATTTCTTTCCCCTTCTCCTTTTCGAATAATTTAATATTCACAAAATCATAGAAAAAAGGAAAAAAGGTAAAGAAAAGGTTTTTTTCTCTTTATCATTATTTATCTGCTTGCAGTTATTCTAGGTTTAGCAAAAGAAATCTTGTGATTTTCTCATGAATTCCATTTACATTTGTAATTATGTAGCAATAATAAAAACTATATTGTTGTCTTTGCTGTGGTTTGTGACTACAGCTACTGTTGAACGCTCTTGGTATTATTGGTCTAAAAGAAAGAAAAGAAGAAAAAAAACAAAAAAACCTAGAAGAAAACCTTAGCCTTGAATGCCAACACTAATGCAACCAACTGAACCAGCCAGTCAGCCAACCATTCATTATGAGCACATAAGGCAAAAGAAATGCAATTAAAGTCATTTGTCGTCATTTGAGGTCGCCTGCAACCTTTAAGGCTTTTGTGGTGTTGGTGTATCACCAACAGCATTATAATCACAAAACAACCAGAAAGACAGGATGTTGAAGCAAAATATAAAAAAAAAGAAAAAAGAAAAAACAGACTAAATGAGGAATTCTGAAGAGAAAAAAAGGAAAAAGAAAAAAGAAAAAAGAAAAAGCATTTAACTCCTTCTGTGATTTCCGTTCAATGTTGAAAACGAGGCGAAAAAACTTTATAGTGCTTAACACACACGCACTCTTATATATTAACAATATCTTCACATATGTGTTTAATTGCCATCAAAGTAGTGAACAGTCATTAAGTATGTCGAACTAATGAGAAATAAAACAAAGACTATTAGACTTATATTAGAGTTATATGGCAACTGAATATCAAATTTTTTAATCCACTAGGATTTTATTTGATATATCCACTCTCCATATGTATGAGGTTTAAGTAGCATCACAGGGATTTCGAAGGCATTGAAACAGTACATAAACACTAACCAAATTAGGACTCATTTAACGATGCCAAGACTCTACATATGTCTACGTGTAAGCGTTGAAACTTCAAATAAACTTTATTATTATTAATGCTGCTGGCACGTTTAAAACGAATTGTTCCTAGGTGGTATTGCTTATTAAAGATTCCTATAAGAAGCTGCTTTCAGATGAAGTCTACAAAGAATAGTTTGAGTAAAAAAAAAAAAAATGTTCTCACGCCGTGGTGCCGTTGTGTTGCAGCATTTGAAACAAAATTGATTCTGAGGGTTCTTGTGCATTGAAAATTCTGATTGCCGGTCAGCTTGTAGTCGCAAAAAACATTGCGAACGAACTAAATTAGGTGAGAAAATTTTCTAGGCATCTCTTTAACTAGACAAAAAAGAAAACTGCGTCCTTAACAATAATTTTGTAATTTTTTAATTTTGACGGCTATTCTTACTCACTTACATGTTGCTATAGCGTCTCTTGTTCATACAAAATCTGTATTTATACGTGAGAATGTAATTGCCATGAGCTTTGAAGCTCCCTTCCCATGCAAGTATGAAATGTCAAATCAAATCTAATAGCCCAGCTAGTGTGGATCATTCTTCTGGACATACAGAAAATCAAAAATAATTTTAAGTTTAAATGCTCGCAAAATCATTGAATGGCTTCTTTCAAACGGATTGTACCATAAAGTATTTTTGCTATTTTTGCTAAACCCCGATTAGTAGCCTTTTAAAGCCGTTCACACGTTTTAAAGATGTTCCCTTGTTATCCTTTTTTATTTCTACTATTTATTGCTTTTTATATATATCAGGATGGGCGAGAACTAAACACTAATCTATCGCTACTGTTCTCAATTGACTATGATTTTGAGTTCAATATATCTTTACTATGGTGTGCTTGCTTGGAATTACTATGCATTACGTGATAACCCTTTAATGAAGATATGATGATAAGACATAGGTGGATTATATTTTTGCAATCTAAGTTAGACCTCATTGTACTGAGACCAGAAATATTGTTTTGTTGCCTGTCAAGAATTCCTTGTCACAATTACATATTTGTTAAGGTTTAAAGCAGCGCAATTTTTAATCGTTAGATATTCTAGACTATTCTTCTTCTTTTCTCTTTTGTATGAGAAATTTTTTATGGAATGATCCCGTATATGTGTAAATGTGTACGATGATCAGAAGTGAGAGGGAAGAGATAGATAGATAGAGAGAGAGAGAGAGAGAGATGGGGAGTGACCGACTGACGGAGCATTCACTACAGTTGCGAGAACTCTCCAATAAATGCAATGCAAATGTAACTTATCGTCTTGAGGAGAGAAACCGCAGATACCGACTTGATGGTCGCGCTTCTTAACGTCTTGGATATTCAGTAAATCTAACAAAGACTACTGGAATTAGCGTCCTATTCACTTTTCAGTATGTAAATGTTGGGGGAGTGATCGTAATTTTTGCAATTACTTTGTGCAAACATTTTTATCGTAACTACGTCGTTTCGCAAGATTTCTTTTTTTGGAAGCAGGAGCTTAAACTGCAAATAAATAGAAATTCTAAAGGAAAACATTCCGAAAAATCTTCTTTGAAAACATAATGGAAATATTTTCTAAAAAATTTAGAATAGTTCTCGGGGTGTGTTGTAAATTGAAAAATCAATTTGCAATTTGCTTATTAGTATGCATTAATTTGACTGAACTTCGATCACGTCTAATAAACGCATTTGCAAAGGGATAGAGATTTGCAGCAAAAAAGGGGAAAAATAGTAGTAATTGCTTAACTGCGATAGGCTTAGCAGTACAATTACATGAATTGATTGCAGATTGATTGCAGATTAATTTCATTTCTTTCCTTATGCTGTTTGCAATTCAATGGGAGTTGCTGTCCTAAATCTAATTCAGCCATCAATTGTAACCTGTTTCTCGGTAGTTAGCCGACAGCGTAGAATTTTTGCTTTCATTTACGTAAAATTACAAACATTTTTTTTACATGACTGCGTGTAATGGTTTATGAAAATATTTAAAGTAAACTGAAAAAATATTAATTAAATTCGAAACTCTTTGAGCAAAACAAACAAAAAAAAATAAATAAAAAATAAATGTAAATAAAATGAGCCATAAAACTTATAATATTAAGCTTAAAAAGTTGCAACTCTTCACAGTCTTCAGCGATTTTGTTTTTTATTTTCTTTGCACTTACACTGTTATTCATACCGCTTATACGTAATTTTTTCTATTACTAAGCATAAACACAGGAGACTGTAAAAGATACAAAAAATAACAGTTTTATGGGCACAACCGGTGAGAGTGCATAGTTTTGCTGAATGCACTCCGAATACCATTCAATGGTCATCACTGCAGTATGACTGCCATCATAGTCATCGCATATAACAGACCGCCCTCAAGCATAATTCACACAATGAAGTGTAATTTTCATTAAATGAAAGTAACAACACTAGCAACAACCTCAACAATAAGTTGTACTTTTTTTTTTCCTTTTTTTTTTTCTTTTTTTTTGCAAATAGTTGCCTATATATAAACATCCATTCGGATTCCATTTATTATTCAATGACTTCGAATAGTAAACTTTTTGTTGATATCCATTCAGATTTGTGGCGTGTCCCGGTAGGATTAGAGTATGACATTACAGCGTTCGGTTTGATTAGGTTGTGCATGTAACTATGATCGAAACCCTAAGTTAACTCTTCTCGCCGACTGTGGTTTTTAAACACGCAGCAAATGAAATGAGTTATTGCAAAGTTCAAAGTAAGTATTGAATGATTTTTCGTTTATTCATTTCTATGCTGATCAGATTTATTACAACATTTATTGTTGATATATAGTTGATACTTCAAGCTGCGTATGTGAGTCCTGACCGGTCCAGTTCTTGCAAATAATATTTTAAAAATTTATTTTCACTTAATACTCTCTTGTTGCATCCATCACCAAAGGATGAAGGGTGTATTCATTTTGTCAGAATGTTTGCAACGCACAGAAGGAAGCTTCAGAGGCCTTACAAAGTATATTTATTCTTGAGTAGCATCAAATTCTGAATCGATTTAAACATGTCAATTTGTTCGTCTGGCTGTCTATCTGTCTGTCTGTCTGTCTGTGTAAAATCCGTTTTATACATACTCCTAGCCCGCAAAAATTAAGCTATCAACATTCTCCGGCTCTAAAAAATGAGCAAAGAATACTCCTACAACGCCCACATGCGTACACAACAAAAACAGTGACCACTTTTTCTTTCCCTCTCTCTTGCTCGTTGCTTATAAACTATAACAAACACACGATATAAGTTTCCAAAAAGCTATTCCACAAAAACTCGGGTAACTGTGACAGACATAAGAAATTCGGTGACCACTGAATATAATTTTTTCATTTGTCATCTGTGCTATTTTTTAATACATTATTACTCTTCACTGTATTAAGTCTAGCGTTTCGTTTTATATTCTACAGCACATTTACTGTAGGGTATATTAAATTTGTGTGAATGTGTGTGACATCCAGAAGGACTTAAGATAGACCTATCCTTTATTAAACTGATCGATTCAGAATCATGTACCATGGGCCAATGTTTTGAATCCGCTCTTATATAACGTTTCTTGCTAAATTTAATCCTTTATATGGGAAAATGGACAAATTTATAACATTTCGCAGCGAGTAATACTAGTCTGACATAAATATCAACTGTCCCAAATTTGGGTTATATGAGTCGACTTTCCGTATCACATCTCGTATAAGGGTTTTGATGAAAGTTAAGACTTGACTTTGTGCGAGAAAAGTGTTACTTTAAGATGAAAATTGGTCCATAGTAATAATTTGATATAGAAATTAACTGAACTATATTTGGACAACGTGGGCTTGTATTTCGAACCGCATCCCGTACAAGGACATTAATGAAGAGTGAAAACTTCTATGATAATGAAGTCTAGGTTTTTTGTACTCTTATGACGGAAACAGATGAATTGCCAAAATGGCTGCATTTTATTGACCATAGTGTTTAGGAAATGGACATGACGGGTAGCGACATTGGAGGGTCGTTTTCTTTTTTCGACTAACAATTAGGTAGATTTAAGATGCTCTAGCGAAACTATTCCCTCATCTTCTCTAAAGTTGCAGCCAAGTTTTTATCGTTTTAACAAATTACTTCGTAGGATTGCGGTAGCGATCAACGTAACGAATAATTTGAAAGCAAAGTTGGTTTAGATGTTAATACGCAATAGTTTTTCTGATTGTGTGGCACTGTATCGGCATGTTTTATTTGTTGCATAGCATTTGGCAGACGTAGGTATAACAAAAGGCTGGTCTATCTCGAATTTGTCCGCTTTCGTACGAGCTTAACACAGTCTTGCCGCAGGTAATGGAAAACATAAAAATACTTACAAATTAATTTAAACCCTATAAAGGTTGTATTTGAAGATCTTTTATCTGCTTTCATTTATTCATATTTTTATTTCAAAATATTGAGCCTGTCCTGCAAACAGGATGTTAAATAACTTGATGTTTCTTGATGCTTGATCGATTTCAGGTCGATGTTTGTCCCCGAAGATTAATGTTCTCGTTATGATTGCGACATGAAACTAAGGAAGATTATTGCATTATATTATATACTTGAACGATCAACGAAAACGTCCAGTGCTTTCACTACGATTGAAAGCCGAATTAGCCTGACATTTCATTTCCCATATACAAGGTATTAGAAAAATGCGTTCAATATCTTATTTTCTGTGCTGGTAATGATGTGTAACGACCGAAGAAGGTTACTAGTCGCGCAATGCTTTTTATTGCCAAATGTATTCCGGTGCATTTACTCAAGGAAATGTATAAATGACCCCCAAAAATTCGTTTCAGAACAGAAATTTACAAAATGCAGTCATTTTTCCAATAAACTATTGTTTCTATGGCAGTCGCATGCGTCCGTGTTACTTGTATATGCCTTCGTTCTGCTTTACCATTCCTAATCATCTTTCTCTCTCTCGCCCTCTCAGCTTCGCGATTTCGCATTCTTGCGCGATGTTTAAATTACTCGTATATTAATTTGCCAGGAAATGTTTTATAACAAACTTGTCCATTCTGTCTGCTTGTTTGTGTAGGTTTGAAAAATGTTTATATGCATGTATTGAATATCATCGCACGGGAGGAAGTATAAATACGAAGAACACAAACGTACGTATACAAATGTGTGCTCGCATAACATTTTCTAGATCAGCAAGCACTGATAAATGTATACGGAATCAAACTATGAAAACACAGAACTACTGAAATTGTAGTTTCTAATTTCACTGATTATCTGCTTTAGTTAGTTGGTCGGTCGGTAGGTAATACTTTACTTTTATTTATTTATTATATTTTCTAAATGCAAATTTGAAAATGAGATTTGTTGTTTTTTTCCTCGTGAGAAAGATTTTTTCTCCTAAATGATGGGCCGAAAACATATACAAAGCAATCTTGCGCAAAACTCTATATGAGTATGAAGATGGTTATTATACTCAGAGGTCTAAGAAAAGGGAGACCGTTTTCTTTTTGAAAATTAATATCAATAATACCTCGGTAAAAGAGAAGAACAGTGTTATCCTTAGTAATGATTTTACGTTAAAAGTGATCATTTTATTTGTTATGAGTTGGACTTGATGGTAATGCACTTCTTTGCTTTCCTCAACAAAGTCTTGTAATGATTTCAAGTTTGGAATCATCTATAGAACGCTGCTCAAAACATAAGAAAAATGCGAAGTCGATAATTCGGATCCTTACCAAACACGTTCAAGTCCAGCCACAATGTCCTTCTTCTTCATTCCATTGTTTGTGTTCTACAGACACATTGAGATGTCATGGAATCGATCATTGGAATTTGTTCACTTACGGGTAGGAAGGAGTACAACTCTATTGATTGCTTCATTGTTTGGATATTTATTTTGTCTCGACTGAAGAAAATTACTGTAAATTTCACTATATAAGATTAATACGAAAATAGTATGGTCTTGAAGAAGCGAAGCCGTTAATAGGTGCATGCATATACTCTATTCAGCGATTTCTATTGATGAAAATAATGATATACACAATGGCGGAGTTGTTCTCTCATTATGTTTTGTACATAGCTGGTCTATTTGTAGTATCGACCTGGCTGCAAGGGCTTCAAATATTTTTATACCACTGACATTACAGAGACGGACTGATGGATGGACCGACATACTTCGATCGAATCAAAATTTAATACTGACCAAGACTAAAAATGCTTGCCAAGTTGTCCAAAGGTTCCTTCTGGATGTTGCAAACGCTTTGACAAACTGACTGTGGACATAATCAAGTTTTCCCATTAAATCGAACTAAAATTTCGCCTTCGAGAAAACACTATACGAATGAGATGCAATATGTATGCTTATTACTATGTACAATTACTTCGAATATGTGATTAAAGAAACGTAGCATACAATGTAAACATTACGACATATATTCGATGTTAGTAGCGAATGATTTTGCCTCTATCTCACATCCAAATATTATATTATATCAACTACTAGAAGATTATCGAAGATTCAACTTAATATCGAATAATTTCATGCCTTTCATTTTTTTTTATTGTACACAAATGCATACAAGCATAGATAGATAAGTAAGTAAGTACGTTTTGTAACTTGCAAAGCACAGTTTTAAAATCGCTTTTATTTTATTTTTTATTTAATTTCAGCATTCAACAATAAACTACTTAAGTGAATGACGAGTATTAATAAAGAGACGAATGAATAACTTCACCCACAAGTTCTCAGAAATACAAACAGCGCACACACGCCGTTATATCTATTTCTTATTACTTTCAGATACAAATATGATTTTTCAAAAAAAGCAAAAACAAATTTATGCCAGCATCCAAGCAACCCACAGTCTTCACTGAACTTAAAATGCCACGAAACGTGGTTTTTTTTTTTGTTTTTTTTTGTTTTTCGTTTTTTACTTTTTTTTTGGTTTTCGTTTTTTGCTTTTTTTTCGTTTAGTTATTTAAGATGTTCAAGAACAGACAACGACAACGACGACAAATTTTTCTAAATAAAAACACTTAAGAAAGTTAATTTGTGTGTAAAAAGACTTTGATGACGATGATGATGTCGTTGTGTTGTTGCTTAGTTGTTGGTGTGGTATAGCAAATGTTCAAAATGAGTTGAAGAACAATTTGGGTAAAATAAAATAAATAACTAAACGTTTGTTTTTGTTTTATTCCTTTTTTCTCAAAATAGCGCGAGAATACAAACAAAATAAAAGCGAAGGTGGTGGCAAGTGATGCCAAAATGTTAAACACTTTACACGAGACTTTACACGAAAACGTATAGAAGGCGTACGAGTGTATGCGTGTGTGCGTGTTACAAAAAAAAAAAAAAAAAAACATATTGCCAGTCTCTGAATGAGAGTATTATGTATGTCTGTCTGTTTGCGTCATGTTGAGAGTGATGGTGTTGATTTGACTTTGACTTTGGCACAAATTATGCAAATTTTCATTTATAACGTATCCAACAACAGCAACAGCAACAGCAACAGCAACAGCAACAGAAACAGCAACAACAATAATACTGACATTCTGTCTGGCCTGCTAACAAAACAGAAAGACAGTTCTATAGACAGACAAAGCTATTTGCAAACGGTATATACATGTTTGTACGCATATAGCTTCGCTTATGGGATTATTTTCCATAGAATAGTGGGTGTTGTTTTATTGTGATTGTTGTTACGTCTCTGAATTTTGCACTGCAGACATGCAATGCAGTGCAATAAACTGTGCTAGAAATATATACAAAAAACGAAATTGAAAAAAAAAAAAAATATTAAAAAAGAATAGAGTCATCGTCTGTTTATGCAACATATTACACTCATAAACATTTAAATATTTATGCATAGATTCGTATAAGTGTTTATATATATATATACAACTATGTATATATATATATATGTATATGTGATACATTAGTATGTATGTGTTTATGTATGTGTGTCTCTAGATTTAAGCACGTATATATCTGAGGAGGAGTTCATTTTATTTCAAATGTGTGTGACAACACATCATTGCAGCGAACATCAGTCGGTAAGTAAGTAAACTATTGTGTATGCAGGTATGTATCTATGTAATTAAGTTAAACGTGCAATTTGTCAACGCTTCATAAAAGTGAAGAATACGATCGTCCCAACACACAACAACAATAGCAGAAACCACAATTTATTGTCTGTTGTTTATTTTAAGATTTATGAGTTATTAAGTTGACATTTATGTGACAGATTGTTAATAATATAAACGTAACCAATCTAACACACAGCACACACAGCAAAAAATAACTGATACATTGATCCGTATGTGGGTGTGAAGAATACATAAAACATATTTAAATGCTTAGGCATGGAAAAAGGAATTAATTGCTGCTATCGAAGCCAACGTATAATAAATTTATTATTTCGTTTGTAAATAGACCCATACAACAAGCTGCGTTACTATTTCATATCGGCCGGCAGTGCAATTTACAGCATAGAAGCTAATTAAAGGCGCTATTGCATTAAGACAACAGATGTGTGTCGTTGATGACAATTGCATTTATGAGACATCAACTCAACATTATATTATATATGTTTCACGATCAATTTAAGAGATAATAGAAAATTCATTAAAATCTTACTCATCCCGTGTTACACTTCGCAGTTATTACTAGGCCTTCCCGGATTTGCTTTTATTGGCTTTTGGTAAGCAATTTTGAGCTTTGCGTTTTGATATCGACTTTTGTTCTGAGGTAAAGTTTAGCATTTGCAAACCCATCTATTAACTGCTCAGCTCGTCGATTATCGGGAAAATTCGACATTTGATTATTCCGTTTGTAAGATACCAGCCTAACTACTCAATTGATTTTACATTGTGTGCGTTCGATATAAATCCGCTGTGGTGATCGATAATGCTTTGCTCCAACTCCAGAGAAATCAAATTCAAAGAAAAATAAAAATTAAGGAATTGTTTCATCTTTTCTTCTTAAAAAAGGAAAGCTTTCTATACACAGTATTATTATTATTATTATAATTTTAGACAAATGAACTAAATTCTTAGACTAAACAAAAAGACATTGAGCACTAGCAACACAGGCTATCGGCTCTAATTTATAAAAATGTACATTAGATATTGAGCCTAGTAGTTTTAATAAAATAATATATTGAATTCTATATATTCTGTTCTGAAGATGATTTTAGAAAGTCCAAAGGGTTAATCGTTTTAGCCAAGGAAAGGTTAAGGCAGTCGCAGAGAATGTGCTTTATAGTAAGAATATGTCCACAACTGCAGATTGGGGAGGAAGACTTCTTCAAGATGCATTGGTGAGTTGCAATTGTATGCCCAAGGCGAATTCTCGAAAATGTTTCGATCTTGATTTTCTCGACATTTATAGACGAGTAGTGTTGATGATGGTATCGTCGATTTTCTTCTGTAATTTTCTCTTTAACTTTTCCTCCAATGTATCTTTGAAGATCCAACTTTTCCATGACATCATCCATAATTACAGGTGCGGAAGCAGCATACTTTGCCGCTCGATCAGCCTGCTCATTTCCCAATAAACCGATATGACTAGGAACCCATAACATTTTACACAGTAATGAAATTTGTTTTTTGTGTTTCTATGTGTAGTTTAATTTAATTTTTGAAAGAGAGCTCCGTCGTACGCCGTACGCATTGTCCTCACTCTCTCGCAGACACGATACTATTTTATATATATGTAAATATGAAGTAAAAGAAGAGCAATAATTGTTCACTAGTTACCTTTCCTCCATTAGTCTTCGTTAACAAACTATCTTTCGTTTCGAAATATCGCTCTTACTCTCACAAATCTCCCTCCTCACGAATTGTATTCAAAGTTTTTTTTTTTTGTAATTAGAAAACATTTCACTTTCTTTCAATTATTGTAATTATGGGTTCAATTTTGTGGTTCTTTTTTCTTTTTCTTGTTCACCTCCCCGTTCACATTCCTTTCCAATTGCTTTCCCAAGGCCTAGTCCTACGAATTTTTTTCAAAGACAAACTTTAATCGCGTTAATGGTTGGCACTAGGTAGTGGAATCAGTGCTCCGCCGAGCTTAGGACGGTTCATGATGCAAACGCTAGCAATGAAACCGTCATGTTGAAACGGTTCGAATGGAATCGCATGCAAATGTCTAGAAACAATTGATTCATCAACTTCCCAGCTTTCGAAAGTTCTTTGAGACTTTGAGCTAGATTTGCGTCCAATAAGTCTTGCAGTTCATTGACTGTTAACTTTTTCCGTTTTCCAGGCCGTCGTTTGTCATTTACATCACGATCACCACCACTTTTCAACCGTTGAAATGACGAACTGGTATTTCATGTAGAGAAAGGGCAAGATCGTCGAGTTTAACCGTTGTGTGCATTGATTCCTTGCTTTGTCTTATCATTTGATAGCTAATAGATATCGCTGATCAAAATACATGCAAGTATCTATTACATCACACACGAAAGACATTTCAACGTTGTTCTAGTTTTTCACTAATTATATCTGAAGCCAGAATTTCTCTTTCGATTCTAATCCGTCATATAGAATCCTTGATAGTAGACTATGACTTTTACAAGTTTTCTGGAAAGGTTGATAAAGGTCTCTCCATTTAAACTTGAATTTCGGTTTAGTTCCATCTAAAGCAGTGAAGCTAAGGTAAATACTTAAGAACATCTACACTTCACCAATATCTGTAGTTCTTCGAACGCTAAGAAGTTACTTGTGATTGAGTAAAAGTGCTTAGAATGCTGTTTAAGAAAATTGATGAACTCATCGTTCGTTTGATGGGCGTGGGTAACCGTTTTAGTTATCAGTCACATTTCACATGCTAAATATTTGTTTTTTGTTTAATTTGCATATTATTTTCATTGAGTCAATTAGTATTTAGTATTTACCTGCAATTCCCAAAGTTATCTGGTAAGTGTGTAAATATAAATTTAATTGAGTCATAAAATACTCTGTGTAATCTGTTAAAATGGATAAATTTATCGTTTCTTAGCTTCTCTTATTTGTTAGTTATCAGAATTGCACGACATTTCTCGACTTCATAAAAATATATATACATGCAACCAAAAATCTATTTATCAGCATTAAATGTAATTCGAAAGCATTACTTATATAGTACTTTCCCGATAACTGCTACCAACCGGCTTAAGAAAGGTAAATCATCATCATATTAGGCTGTTTGTTTAAAGCTTTCGAAATGTGGCCTTAATGATTATATGTAGAATTTTATATCCTATAATTGTTATAAAAATCGTGAATGATCATAAAACTGTAATAAATTATTTAAAAGTTCAAATTTAAGGCAATAATGTGCGTAAAAAATTGCATTTTTTTTTTAATACAAACTTTTATTGCTTATTGATTTACTGTGCGAAAAAAAGCCGTCTCGAAAGCTTTACATTGCACAAGTATAGTGTAGCGAGTTAGTTAAGCTTTTTTAAGGTTAAGGTTTTTTTTGGACATTCAAGTAAAAAGTACAGTACATGCCTAAATTTGGCCGCCAACTCCGCAACCGTCATTACTAACATTATCATTATCATTATCATCATCATCATTATCATCATCATTATTATCATCATGACCATCATGCTCGTAATCATTGTAATCAGTCGTCAATAGATTTGGTACGAAATTCACTTAGTAGAGTAATTCGTTGAGAGTATTTACACGCCACCAAACTATTTGACACTTTGCTAGATTTATTGTTCAATTTATTTGAAGGCCTTTGTAATGCACATACAACTAAATATTCAGCAGCGCACTCAGCAGGAACATGAGTTAGTGTGCTTTTCAATTTTTTGTGTTTTTTTTGTTTTTGTTTTTTTTTCTTTTTTTGTGTTCGGCACATTACTTTAATGGCTTTTCGCTGCCATTGATTCGGTGGGAATTTATTCTATAAAATTACACATCGCGCCAACACATCGTAAGAAATGAATGTTAGACGCGAAACATTTCTTTTTCATTTTCTTAAACCGATAAGGCATTCATTTCCAAGGGTTTTCTATTTTGTTTTTTTTTTCTTTTTCACAGTGTATCCCCAGAAATCGCAAGAAGTGCACGTTGGTCTTCCGTTGCGATTTATTTATTTATTTATTTATTTATTTATTTTTTTTTTTTTTTGCTTCTTCTATTGTTTTTCACGAAAAAAGAGAATAAAAGTTTTGCACTTGTACTTCAAATGTTGTTAAGCATTGTTGCTGACGATGATAGTTTTTGTTATGTATTTTCTTCTTTTTCTTCTTCTTCTTCTTCTTATTTTTTCGTTTACAAAGATTTGTGTGTAAAAAAGTTTTTATTACATTATTGTATTGTATATGTTTTGTGCCAGTGTGTGTTTGCGTATGTGTGTGTGTGTGCGCGCGCGTGCGAGCATGTATATGTACAAAATGTATTTGTGCGTTTTGTTGTAAAGCCGCCAAAGAAATCAACTACTAATGGAATCTTAATTTAGACACTTGCTGTAAGCACAAGGAACAAAAGAGATATAAAAAAAAGTTAATGAGAAAGAGATAGAGAAGAGGAGAGAGGGAGAGCGGCCTGAGTTTTCACCGAATATTTTAATATATATAATTGACTTTTTTACAAAAATTCATTTACGTAATATAAGCCGAAAGCATGGAATCGTTGCGGTTTCGATCCTACTTCGTTTTTAATATTGTCGTTAAAGTTGATACTCCGTGGTAAAGCTCTTAACGAGAAGTTGACAAACTCGGTTTAGTAACGAATTAAGTACCGATCGAAGCAACTTTCTCTATGCTGAGAGGCGACAACGCCAATCTTTCAGACGCCAAAATTCTGCCTGTTGGGCACATTCACCGATTATGTTACTAAGCTCGCTTTTGCTCCCTTCACTCTCCTCTATTTTCCATTCATGTATCTTCCAAAAACAATACAAAACGAACTTTACCTTAAAGTTTGCCTTAAGTTTCCCTTTTTGGCTACTTATTAGCGATAGATAAGCAGAGGGCGACCGACAGCCAGCAAATCTTAATATATTATGTGTGCATATTGAGAAGTGTGCAAGTTCTCCAAATGGCTGTTACATATGATTTTGCAAAATTAATATACTTCGTGACGTTGGATGTAAGAAATAAAATTATAAAAAAAAGTGTAAAAATAAAAAAAAAAATAAATTTTAATTCTTTTAATTTTCTTGTGTTNAAATAAATTTTAATTCTTTTAATTTTCTTTAATTGTTTTATTTTTTTTTTTTTTTTTTTTTTTTTTTTGTATGAAAATTGTATTGAAAAATCTATTGTTTGCATGTATAGAAAACTTAGTAACGCCTTTTCTGGTAATAAACATCAACAAGAACGGACAAGTGATGGTAATGCGTCAAGAATGCAATATATTTTTGTGTTGAAGCCATAATTTATTGAGAATGATAGCATTAAAGATGAAGCTGATTTGATTCCTTTTCGTGTCACGAATCGTTTTACCACGACCGAAAATAAAAGAAAACATAGTTCATAATATACATATATGTAGATCGCATAAGCTGATCAAATGAATTAAATTTTGATTTTGTTTTCCTGAATTTTAATAATAAATGATCCGATTTCATGATTGCTATAGCGCTACTGTTATTATTTATCGAAACTTATTCCGTATATCTAGAGTAGATATTGTTCTCTTGCTGGCTTTGCTGCATGAAGTGCTAACACGTGATATAACATTTGTTTAACTAGAGAGAGAAATTTTGTTTTAATGTCCCGTTGATATGAATGACTGATTGATTTTATCAGTCAGACTGAATAAATAACTGATCAAATGAATGAATTGCTCGATGTTATATCACTTGTTTCTCATTTTCATTTTCATTTTCATTTTTTCTTTTTTTTTAAATTACGTTTTTGCTATCTTTCGTACTGTTTTAATTTTTGATATGTTTTTCTTGTTATTGTTGTTATTGTTGTTATTGTTGTTGTTGTTGTTGTTGTTGTTGTTAATGCATAACACATATATTCGTTCGATAAATAATGCATGAGATGTATGTATGTGCACGTATTGTAAGGCAAATATACAAGCAAAACAAGAAATTGTTTGTGTGCAGTTATTCAACAGAAAAACTATCAGTGAAACAATAATCTGATGAGGTAGAAACTATTAAATGAAACACACAAATATGAAAAGCAATAACAACAGCAACAGCAACAGCAACAATAACAACAAGAAAAACAATAGCAAAGACTGCACTCAGTTTATCAATTGGACATTACGTGTATTGAGTAGGAGGGAGGAAAAAAAATAGAAGAATTTTACAATAAACTAACCAGTACGAACAGCAACAGCAACAGCAACAGCAACAGCACCAGCACCAGTACCAGAAGCAGCAGCAGCAGCAGCAGCAGCTGCAGTATCAGTCGCTGCGAATGTATAAAATAATACATAGTTGGTATGCAACACATTGTTCGGTATGCTATAAATTTAATGAAATAGTATCAACAGAACAACAACAAACGCAAGCACATATACACACAAACTCATATTTATACGAATTTAAACTACAAATACAGCTATCAATCTATATCCATCCAGTCAGCTATCCATCCATTCATCCATTCGGCCATAAGTGTTTGTGCGGGTTTGCTACAGACGGACAATATACGTTTATATTATCTACCATATGTGTGTGTGTGTGTAGGTATGTTGCAATCATTTTACCGTCCACCTTCATGGCATTTCCTGTATTTTAACTTCAGTAGTTTGTTGCTTCAATCTTTTTTTCTTGCTTTTTCTTTTTTTTTCCTTTTTTTGTTTTATTGTGTTGTACATGTGCTTGCATGCCTGGCTCCGAATGCGTGTATGGGTGTGTGTGTGTGTGTGTGTTAAGAGAGCAACTGTAACATTGGCAGTTATCTGGTCATGTCTTGTATTTGTTTACTTGTTGCTTTTTTGTTTTTTTGACCCACCACTCAAGTTAGTTAGGGTCATAACAAACTTATCATTTCATATGTAACCGACAAATTTCACAGTAAATATAAAAGCTTACAAATTATTGCACATTATGATACGTATGTGCTCGAGTGAAAATAGAATAAATAAAATGATAAAAAAAATATATAAAAGTGCGGAAGGCTTAATATTTTTTAGGTTCAATAACATAATACTGAACAATTTGTGCTGCAGTAGATGACAACGTCAGAATTAGACTTTTTAAAAATCATCATCGGGAGAAATAGAATAACCTGCGCAATAATGATTATTAATAGACGCTTTTTGAAAGATTTTGTGATTTATGTACCGTTTATTTGTACATTCCGGGCAGCTGTACTGGTGAAGAAATTTTGCTATTTGCTTAATGGTGAGTATTCATCATTCGTCTTGCGGTGACTGCAGCCTTCTTATTTGTTCTGATTCAAACGTAAACAAGAGTTATGTTCTTTAACTATTGGTAAGTTGTGGTTTCATATTCATTCATGAAAATTTTCTACCTCGAAAATTTAAGCATAAAAAAAAAAAAAAAACCAAAGGGAACACTATACGAAAATACAAGACAGAAAGACAAACGGACATACAATACACAAATATACGTCATATTATACGAATTGTCTTGCTGAGCAAAACATAACATAAAACGACAGCAAAAACAACATCAAGACATTTGTGTTCAATGGGATTTCATTCAACGAAGAATTGCTACATAAACACAAGCTTGCAAATAAACTTATGTGTATGTATACAGACAAATTCCTCAACCTCATCATTATCATTAGCCAGCAACAACCGCAACAGTAACTACAACAGCAACAACAGCGACAGCGACAGTAACAATAGCAGGAGCAGTAGTAGTGGAAATGTCGTTTTCTTTTCTTTTTTTTTTGTTTCTTTCATTCCCATTCAAAACAAAACATAATGCACTTTTCAGGTTAAGCAAGTGCTGCATAATTTGGCAACGTCATGTTTAGCTTTCATTTCGGGGGGCTTTGTTAAAAAATTGTGGCCATCACGTAGATACCAACAGACGCAGCTAACTGCTCCAGTTATGAGTATGGAGAGAGATAGAGATAGACAGATAAATAGATGGATAGATAAATATATAGATAGAGAGAGATAGAAATACAGACAGATATAGATAGAGAGAGGAAGAGATGGAGCAGAACCGTTTCTTCTCTTCTCTTTAACTCGATCTCTGCCTTGTTGCTGTAAAGGTCTTAGAATGTATTGATCGATGGTTTCGTAAGATTTTTTCTTGCCAGTTTTCGTTTTTAATTTCTACTCGTCCGCCTGCCGGTCATGTACAGCTGTGTGTCTTTAAACATTTACGTTTGTTAAGTTGTGACCGGCATTTTAACGAATTCATATATCGACTGACAGACGCATACTCGTACACGCGTTCTTACAGACATGAATGCTGTGTAATGTTTATCGTTCTTGAATTTCTTTCTTTTATTGGGGCTTTCCTTTGCTTCTATTTTTGTTGTTGCGATTGTTTATACATTTGTCGTATATTTTCAAGTTTGTCTTAAAATAATTTAATGTAATTTAAATGACATTATGTAGCATATGCAGCAGACACACATACATTATCGGTGATGCGGTGTATTATATATATATATATATTATATGTTTGTGTCTTTGTATATATGAGATAAATGCCTACCTTTTTGGTATGCACACCTGTCCCCATATCTGTGGGAGTATAAAACATGAATTTTGCATGGCTGTATTACGTATATATATATATATATATATATATATATACGGGCAAAATGAATGATCATGATGCTGTTGAAAGTTATCGCTGCGCGATGTCAACTTACACGATTGTGTTTTTATTGCGATTGTTGTCGTTGTTGCAAAGCATCACAAAACAAAAGCCAACGTTCAATTCCATCACAACGCGCTCAGATCATTACTTTTGACGGCATTTTCTGTTTCAGATTTTTTTCTCTGTTTTTTCTTGTCTTTTGGATCCTTTTTGTATTGATCAGCATTCTTTTCACATGATCTGAAAATGCGTTTTGTTGGATTTCAAGGGTTTTTCAGATATCTTGTGTTCTTTTGTTGGTGCGGCTGTGCGTTTTTGCATTTATTTATTTTGTTTTCATTTTCTTTAAAATCTCCTCTTAAGGTATTAAATGCAAATTGAAATATTTCTTTATACCTTTCCTTCGTCTTGTTAACTTACATACAATAGTTGCTAAAAATTCATTATAAATTGAATGAGAATTCAATAAAAAAAACTGTGCTTTTGCTTCAAAATGATATGAATGACGTCCAACCAATACCAACTTAATTTTAGATAATTTCCAACTTGGACGATAATTCTAAAACTGACTTCATAAAGAATAGAGCTGTTATCACTTATATATGCACCTATTGTACGCATATGGATACTAAACAGATTTTACAAATGGAATCAGGCGGTAAATGGGCAGAAGAAGAAGATAGCTCTTCCCCATGACGCAACGAATCGATGAACAAACGCTCGAGGCCGGCAAATGCAGTTCGTCTCGAAACAAAAATCCGTATCATTTTTAGGACTGTCTGGGTCCTCGTTTACAAGTTACAGACATTTTAGTGACCTTATTTTGTTCATTTTCAATTCCGAATTCGTGCATAGTGTATGCATGTTGCTTATCGATAGCCCATACAAACTTACCACGTGATTGAATAATCATTCGAAGTAGAAAAAAAAATAGAAAACCATTTTCTAGGGGTTTGTCCATTTTCAGCGGGGTTGTATGGACATCAGTTACGCGCAAAGTATTGGACGTCGAAAAAAGGTCATCACAGAAGACATTAGAATTGAAGAAAATCTTGAAAATGAATTTTGATAATCGAAAGGTGAAATTAGAAGAGATGGCGCTGAGGGAATCGTGGATTTTATTTTTGATATCAGCAGAAAGCTGTTTTCC
The DNA here is from genome assembly GCA_000688715.1 of Glossina pallidipes. NCBI lineage: Eukaryota > Metazoa > Arthropoda > Insecta > Diptera > Glossinidae > Glossina > Glossina pallidipes. The sequence continues at coordinate 405,335 of KK499992.1, forward strand.
GAACGAGTGTCGTGTTCAGTTACAACAGAACGACGGTACACTGTGCGCAACATGATGAGAACAAAAGAGAAATTGCATGAATTGAAGTTTGAGTTGCGGCCACGCCTGCCTTATTCTACCGGCCTAGCGACTGGCAATCATTGTTTGCTTCAAAATCTCAAAAACAGGCTTCAGATAAAGAGATTTTAATGGAGTAATGAATTCCTTACTGATACCGACGCGTATTTTTGTACTCTTGACATGTGTTGGAATTACGACATTACCCTTGAAGGGGATTGATGAATAAAGTCGAACATTGCAAAAAACGAAAAAAAGGAAACAAATGTGCTTGCTTGGCTAACACCGGCAGTTGCTGACCGATGTACTAACACTGAAGAACACAAAAGGGAAAGTACAGATGTTTTGCTATATAATAATGGGCGGATTAATTAAAAGTCTTCTAAAAGTGGTTTCAACTAATGGTAGAGAAAGATAAGCTATTTGCCCCCGTTAAGTGTACATTCAATATCGAGGTCGGAGACTTCGTTATGGACGCTTCGAAGTAATGGCCTCGAGACCTTTTTTCCTTAACAGTGGCCATGTGAGTTGCGCCAACGATAAAAGTTTCGCACCGAACCTCTTCATATTTTTTGTAATATCGATGTTCTTACATCGATATATTGTTTGTAACATGTAAATATTTGAGGATTATATTGCTTAAGTTATTGTTGGCGTATTTGTGTGTAAATCGCAGTTACCTTCAAACAATATTTCGACTACGACCTACCAATTTTGCCTTGTGCCTTAATTTGTATTGTGCCTGAATATTCTCCCGTTATGAAAATTTTGATAATCAATAACGGATGGACAGACAAACGTATTAGCACTTTTTTCGTTTCATCAAAAGTATGCATTTTCTAAAAGCTTTGAAAATTTTCATATTTCGGATGATAATAAATTTAATGCACAACTGACACTTTGGCTATCTATCTATCTAAAGGTAAAAAATGTTGATTTTATGATGATTAACTCTCAGGTGGCTCAACATTTCAAACATAAAAATTTAAATAATTTAATTATATAATATGATGTTCATTGCTTGTTTCCCACAAACGAGCATAATCATAAAAACATATGCATATATAAAAATCAACGGAACGTTATTGATGTTAATTACTGTACTGAAGGCGAGAATTGCAATTCAATTACATATTAGGAGGTGTTAACTGCTGCGGCGTAGTTTCCTAACAAAGCATAACTTAGCTTACTAGTTTTAGTGCATTTAACAAAACTAGGGTACATAAAATTGTTTTTAACATTAAAAAAAAAAAAAAAGAAAAAGAAAAAAATGTCCAAAAAAGAAAAACTTGCAACTGGCGGGAGAATGATCGTAAATTTGTTTCGTTATCAGTGATTGTGTAGGTTTATTATAAAACACTGTATACGGGAATTGTGGACCAAATTCTAGTCCAACGAATTATATTTAAATTTAGAGTATTGAGAAAACTTGGTTTATAGTCAACTTACTTGCTTTATAGTCAAGTTTTTTTTTCTTACCATAACGATTATTGTTGTTGCACATATGCATCACCAAATTGTATACTAAATTAAATGTTTCTTCTCGACGTAGATTAATGCACGATATCGATATAAAATCATCGACATAATTAGTTTCTGTTTGCAGAACTGCCCGATTTGGATAGTAACGCTACAAGGACTCAGGTATTTAAATATTCCTCTTTAACAAAAACGCGAATATTCTATTTAGTAAGTGCAGAGATGGCCAGATAAAAGTTTACTTGGTTGCGTTTCACTTCTGAACAAAGTAGAGGCCTCTCATTCCTTCGTTTCGGCATTAAGCTCATTTGCGGAAAAGTTTATAGGGTAGTTGTCGTCATCTGATCAGCGAAACATGTGAGCAATATTCGGTCAAGGGTTTCGGTTTACTTTATATCTAATTACTGAACGTAACATTTTTTTTTATGAAAGAATTCAATTTTTTCTAATTAATTATCACTTGCAGTCGCAGAGCGTGCTATAGTTGAAGTTTTGAGTCATGCTCAACAGAACAACACGTTCATACAGAAAGACAGACAAGGAGAGGGCGAGAAAGAGACATAGGCACACGGGCGCACCTATATGGGCCAAATTCGATTTCCATGTAGTCGGCAAGCGGCTGCATGACTTTGGAAACGTTCATGCATCCCATTTAATCCCAATCCGCAGACGATGAACGGTTCATATGAACTTTCAAATGGCATTTTTGAAATATTTTTTATTCTATTCATTTTTATTCTAACAATTAACACTAAAGGGAACAAGTAAGAACATTATAGGCAAACAAGGTCGACCAGCACGTACCACCCTACATCTATTCGCTTAGTACAGTTATTCACTCGTCTCAGTAATAATACGGCAAAAATTTTACGTTATTTTGATGCAAAGGCATGCTTTCCATGAAAGCTCTCACATTAGACGATGCCCAAAACATCACATGACGTGTCCGAAATTTATAAAAAATTCAATTTGCTTCCGAAAAATATTATTTTCTTTCATTTTCTGTCATAAAAAACTAGAATTTAATCTTTCCCATCCATATAAGCCATGGCTTTTCGTGACAATCCCTATATATGTTTGGGTGTACAAAATCGACCTATCCAATCCGAAATTCCTACTGTTAACTTTTTTCCTTAAACTGCTACTATGGAGCAATTTTCATCATAAAATATTAAAAATGAAATCTTTTTCTAAAGCGCTATTCGTGAGAAATTTTCGATTAATTTTTATGTGAAATTACTTTCTTGAACAGATTTTCGTCATGAAACATTAAAAATTATCCCGTTTTTTAGCACTCAAGGATTTACATATCCTGAGAATTCTTAAGGTTAACTTCTTGCTAACTGACCATTATGAACCAATTGTCACAATGAGGTAGTGAAAATTATACTTTTTTACCAGTTAAAGATTCGGTTTTCGTTATATGAGAGGGGATTCAAAAAATTGACTCAGTCGAACCAAATATTTCATACGAATTTACAGGTTTGTCGAAAAGGCATTATATGGGGAGTGGTCAAAAAACCGCACCGATCCAAACCAATTTAATTGGCGTTCATGTCCGGTTTAAAGCTAATTAGACGTCAGACGGATGGACGTATGGACAAATTTCGGAATCACCTTCTGAATCGATCGGTACTATAAAGAATAGATTTATCTCAAGTCCACAAACTTTATATGCCCTGTAGGAAAAGTGGTGTACACATACGAATATAAAAATTGATTTTTTAATCGATTAAGATCAACATTACCCTTTAAACGGACATGTTAGCAGAGAGACATACTATCATCACCTTGATGAATTAGCTTTAGTTTGTTTTAGTGGGACAAAGAGGTACATAAAATGCTTAAGAAAAATTATGTCTCATCCAATTTCTTTTGAAAAACAAAATCTAATGCGACTTCTTCGCCCAACAAAATCAACCCATGTAAATATCGGATAAAAACGTTGCGTTTACGATATGAAATTCGACGTATCTGTCACAGTACTCTATACCCAATTTATTTCTAATATTTGATGTGCCCGCGCTATTTAACTTGAATATTGGTCGTTACTTTTGGTCACAGCATCACATCAAGCAAACCTTACATAGACTAATTGAGAAATTCATCATTTTGTTCGGGAATCCAGCCGACACGATAGCTACAATTATTGCATATAATGTTAGTGTAATTTATATATGACTTAATGGCTTTGCGAGCGCTTGAACCTAGTTTAGCGGCTAGTGCTACTTGCAAGTTAAGATAGAAATACAGTTCGAATCAAAAAAAAAAAAAAAAAAAAATAGAGAAAAGCGACATCTAACAGTATTTTTCCGAGTTTAACAAAAAGTGCAACAATTTATGTAATTTTTGACATTTATTGGTGTTGTTGACTGTTTGAAAACGAAAAAAGTAACAATAAATAAATTAAATTAAATTTATATTAATTTTCAAACAAATTCTTTTCTATCGAAAAATAAAATCGCCACGTTACATACATATATTCATACACATATTTTAACTTATTATTATTATTATTATTGTTTTTTTTTTTTTTTTCGTTTATTTGGTTTTTTTTTATTTTTATTATATAAATCTGACAAAAACAAAACAAAAAATGTATAAAACCCCCGCCAGAATTATTAAACAACCGGTAACAACCGGACTAACTGCCTGGTTGACTGTCTGCCTGACTTACCGACTGTTGTTTGTTGTTTTGTTACAGGTATGTTGGCTGATTGCATGCTGCACGACATTTAACGCCAATGATATGTTGTCACATTGTATGCGAATCTATATATAAGACAACAACCCATAAAAACTGTTGGAAAGAAGCTTGTAGGACAGATAGATAGACACATATATACATATACTCAGACAAATAGACAGACACCTTATTCATATTTACAATGATTACAACTTTTAATTTATTGCCACGAGACAAACTGTCAGAAATTAAGCAGATCTTTGACAATTTTATTAATAACAAAAAAGAAGAATTTTTTTTATTCATTATTTATTGCATTATATATAATATATAATCGTTTTTTTTTTTTTTATTTTTTATTTTTATGCTTGTTTACGTTTAGATAGGTTATAATAATGCGTACGTAGAACGTAGGTGCGCGCCTAGAGGAAATTTGCAGAGGCGTGAGGTAATAATAATGTATTTCGTGATTTTTTCCCAGAGATCTTAAAACAAGTGAAGAGAATACTTGAGAACTAAGCAAGCCCAAATAGTTCATACCCTCATAGCCAATAATGCCAAAGCATGTAGTTTATTTTCTTAGCAAAACATATATGCTAACATTGCAAGCGTACAGATATATATATATATATAGATATATATATATATGTATATGTAAGGTTAACTGTTAAATTTATATGTAGTGGTAATAAGTAAAGAATTTCATTATATAAACAACACCGAACATTGGCTTTCTCGCCGCGAATAAATTTAACGATCCAGTTGATTTTTAATTTTAAGCTCATACATAGATGAAGACGATAATGAAAAATTTAATAGTAAATTGAATAACTTAGATGAAACTTTGAAGTCGTAATCTTGGTTTAAAGAGATGGACAGATGGATAGATGGACAAATGAATGGGGAAATAATTGTTCATTTTGGGGCCGCCTGCAAGTTAACTCCCTACAACAGCTGATTAAATTAGAACTCTTTGGGTTGACTTTCTTTCGAAATGATTGATCCTAACCATGGTCGGACATTAGCGTTATTGTTTCGGGAAGGTAGTTTAAGCCTTTCTAACACATCTCATAAGAAAATTATGCCCGTATCTTGGACATAAAAGATCACAAATTTACCCTAAGAAGTTTGATTGCTTTTAAAAACGGGAATTGAAACGTTGTTTTTGAATTAGCTGAGAGCAAATAAACGTTTTATTTTTTCAGAACACTTATGTACTACCTTTCTTCTTCTTCTTCTTCTTTTTTCTATATGTCAAGTCTGAAATGTAGCCGTAGGTCAAGTAAGTCAGAAATCCGCAATTGCCCTTCGAACGAAACTCAACAATTAACAAGCAGCTAACAAACGGGTAAATCTGCTTAGATTACTTCATTTGTGAGAACTATTTCTGAATATTAAAGTCGGAAAGAAGCAAATATGCTGCATGTAATGTGCATCGAGAAATTCAATTGAATCGCGGCACATGGTCTCAAAAAGCCTGAAAAGTATCTCATGCTGGTGCCGCTGAGTATCTCAGATTGGAGAATTTGGGTACCATTTGAACATTGCACGAATGTACATTCAGTTAGATTCGATTTCGGAATCTTTCGAAGGAATAATCAACTGATTTCCGTCTTAGCTGAGCGAAAGTATTATAGTTAAGCTAAGAAACCTCAAGACTACAACGGTCTGAACTGAATTCGAATAAATTATTCGCCTCGAAATTTTCTTTTTCCAAGATTGTGAACAGATCAATCAAGAAAGTACAATCTTGACTTCGCAATCTTATAATTGTTATCTAATATTCTAAAACGAACCCTAAAATGTTAGCCATATTTTTATTAAATTGAAATGATTAATCTTTATATGAAAGAAGTACCTAATCAATTAAAAGGTCAAGCATTGCCGACAAAAAAAAAAAACAAAATCATTAAAGTGACGTCTTTTCGGCGAATCCATTACTTGGAAAAAGGTAAGAAAGTTGCTGTTTACGCAAAGGGAGCTTTAAGTAACTACCATCCTATATACAGATATTTCGAACTTTGCAATAAATCGTCAATGCGATGTGCTTGAGCATTTGTGTTAAATTTCAGTTCAGTGTTTCGAACGAATGAGCGACACTGGTTCTCTACCTTGATCTCTGGCTATAAGCGAAGAAAATTCAGCAAACGATCTCAGCAATCTCGACAACCCCAACAGCAATTACGCAGACATGACTAAATGGAATCAAAAATCACTTTCAACAAAAATAAATACTTTTTACAATGCTGTTGTTATTAATTCGTACGTATTATTGTACTAAATGACGTAAGCAATGAAATAAAGTCGAAATTTTTATAATTTTTGAGTCAATTTTTTAGAAAATCATATCTATTTTACTCCGCAAAATGAACGCATATGCTCAGAATAGATGGGAAATATCGTTTGGATTGAAAATAATTGGTGGCCAATAAATATTGATATTAAAATAGGGTCGGAAGGAGTCGGGCCAAACCGTTTATTGTATTTACGCTTATTTTATAATTTATTTTATTATACAAGATATTAAAATTTAATATTAATGTTTCAGCTACTGCTAACAGTACATTAACTGCTATATTATTAAAACATGCACACAGCCAAATGCACACACATTCATTTAAATATACATACATGAGTACTAAAACACATTGGTTTAACGATTTTCACAAAACTGCCACCATTATGCCAACAGCATATTACAATAAAATCCACTAACAAATTGCTTTCAAATTGGCAGTCAGTTCATCGATTCATGGATACGGCACGCGTTGAGTCTGCCTGGTTATATAATTTTATTTTTATTTATTTATTTATTTATTTTTTTTTTTTCTGATTTACAAACATTTGCACATATACCTACGTAGAAAACATGTATGTGTATGTGTGTATATATATATATATATATGTGTGTGTGTTTATTTTGAGTAAATATGACATGACCTCAAGGCGTAAAATATCATGTAATGGAATATAATTACAATCATATGCATGTGAAACGCATAACATCCGATCAGTTTTGCTGCCTACATACATGTAGGCATATATACGCATGTGTATATATATATATATATTACAAGGGAGTGTGATGCACGCGTACAACACAAACAACAGTACAGTACATCTAGTGAAAAGTTGAAAAGAAGAAAAAAAAATTAACAATAAAACAGAAGAACGAACTCTTTAAGTTGCTGGCTGTACTTCACGGTAATGCAACTAACCAATAAAAACAAGTAAACACATTTAAAAAGAAAAAACTTTTAGTAAGACGAGTAAGAGGGAGTTTCTAGTCATATTGATTGTGCTTAAATAAGTCTTCTTCATTTTTCTTTTATTTATTTCATGCTGTTGTTGTTGTTGTTGTTGTTGTTGCAAAAAGCCAACGGCTAAACAAACAGATTATTACAAATCTATTTTAGGTGTATTGGTAATAAACTTTTACTGATCACTGTCTCTTGTTCATTCTCCGCATGCCATATGACCACCAACATATCCGTAAATTTATATGTTGGTGTTGTGTTGCTGTTGCTGTTGCTACCATCATAAACATATTGTCGGCCCATATCTATACATCTATACACATATAGATACATATAAGTGTAAAAATCTATAGTCTATACATACGCATCAATACATACTTACATATAGCCTTACTTTCCTGCAGACTCAGCAGGTTCCATATTGTGCATGTTTATTACAGTTTAACTGCCAAAAAAAAAAAAAAAAAAGAAAAGAAAAGCAACAAAAAATAAAAGAAGTAACAAAATGAAAATTAAGAAAAAAAAAGAATACATCTAAGTATACGGATGTACGCAGCGCGCAAAACATAAGCAAAAACTACTAAAATATGGAACAAAATCAATTGGCAGCAAATAAACACACAAATAAAATGCTTAACTCTTCCATGATGGTGGTATTCAATATTTACCCATAATATGCTATGCAACGCCATGCTCAAATAATGGTACAGGACCTGAAGCTGCCTGCTTCGCGAACCGTGGGAGTTTAAATATGAAATGTGGGATTCGCTGCTCTTCTTATTTTCCCTTCAACATGCTCACAATTGAAATGACACCAGTTAGGCGACACATATTGACAACGCATAAAATTTATTAGTTTTTGTTGCCCGCAGCATCTTGTGTTGGTTTTTTTCTTTTCCATTTTTTCCTTTTTAATGAGAATACGTATGTAAATGTCCGCAATGACTATTAATCGACTGTTTAGAACATAAAGTTAATGTAAGAATGTAGGAATAGATTTCGCACAGGGATTCATTCAATTTTCAATAAATGTATATATAATGCATATATACATACATATGAAATGATAATCGTCCTAATTAGGGTACATTTATCAGATTTGAGTTTCTTGTTTCGTATTTATGTCATGGTAAAGTGATTCATGACATATAGAAAGGAGATACGCATCGAATTTTATACTTTTCTTCTCTTAACCGACTTTTAAAATGCACTCCACTTCACGTTGTAGGGGTTTTTTAAGTTTATGCCAATGTATGCAACACCCACAAGAATTCGAGGAAAACACATCTGATTCAGAACTATTTAGAAGCATCGCGTCAAATATTTCTATCCATGCATTGCAAGTGGATGAGGGTTCTTTACTTCGTTAAGGGGCAAAGAGTGCTCTGATCATTATAACAGGATTTTGTTCGTCTCTACCTTATCTGTGATATATGAAAACAAAAAGCTATGCGATTTCATTAAGTTAAACCATTTCGTCTATAAAATTTAAAAAAATATCGTAACTTGTTATTAAACAAACACCCAGCTCAGCTGAAATCTTAATAGTTGAAGTTGAGCTGGATATGAATAAATAAATAAATTAATAATACAACAAGATATAACAAAGATCGATGAAGACTTGCACTAAGCAAAGTTATCTATGGTATGTAGTACGATAGTCGGTCTTAACTGGCTATAAAGTTTTTATTAATTTTTTTTTTTTTTTTTTTATTTCATATTTGCGGTATTTATAACTAACTGCAGGTGAATGCAGGACAAAAAGAGGATTGCAAGCGGCAAAAAAGAAGCGCGGTTCGTTAGCTTGGCTAATGAAGATTTTTACTGCGGACGCTTCTCTTCGAGTTTCGATTCTCTTGCAAATAATTTGCATCATGTGGGTGAAGTCAAACACAATACATATCCAATTTTTCTGAATTACCTCGACCTAGTCGCTGACGCGACAGGTTTTTGCAACCACCTCCTTAACAATAAATTCGGATCATTTAGTAAGCCTTTCACGTATACACTGGCAGTAAACTCATTAAAATTCTTTTCTTTCCCTTTTTTTTTTTTTTTTTTTGTTACACGGGAAAATCTTGTTTCTTTTCAAAGGCGTTTAGAATGAACTTTTATTGGCTAAATGAGGTCTAGGGCTGAATGACTTAAATAAATTCTCGACGAGTACAAGTGACAGTTTTAAGGTTGCATCGTTAGTGAAGTATGATGTTTAATATTTGGGTGTAAGTCAACTAATAGTTTTACATATCAAATATATAAGAAAGTGCTCGCTTGCTCAGTCAGACATTTGGATACATGTGTAAAAAGCTATGCGTTGCTTATTGTGTTAAACGTTATTTTACATAAAGGATGTTCCATAGGATCGAATAAGAATCACATCGCTTTGAAAGCTTCACGCATTATAGAGATCAAAGTGCTTGCAAATAGGCAGAAAAATATTTGATTAAATCGGGCCGAAATGTCTCTTAGAGATGTAAGCAACAGCCATATTGCGGTCTCTTTCTGAACTTTAGCCAACTTATTCACCACTGGTCAAATTGTTGAAAATTCCATTAAAATAAAAACGGTCGACGTTTATTAATCGACGATTCAAAGTGTTTGGGATCTAAGGATCATGAGTAAATTCAAATTTGAACAAGACTGTAGGATCTATACTATTATCCGATTCGTTAATGGGATGCGGTCTCTTAAATATTTGATCTCTTTACTAGCCAGCAATAAACATGCTATGGAATCGGACACTAGCGTTTTCGTTCATATCTGAGGTTTTCTGACATGAAGATAGCCTCTTGACAAATTGCACAACTCTCCCGCCATCAACTACTAAGGACAGAAACTTAATCAAGCCACCAACATTAGCCCAAATGGCAGCACAGCGATCGTCATCAAGATACGAAACTTTTTATTTGTTTGTTAATGCAAGTATTTTTCATGACAATCCAAAAGTGCAATCGCGTGTGCAGAAATTTTTTTTTTTTTTTTTTATGTAACCAATCACCCAGGATATGATAGATGATGTCCCGTGTAATGCGGTGACGGTGAGAAAGAAGGAAGGAAAGACAAAGAGCTTAACGGGTGTGTGCCCAATCGATAGGTGTTATGCCTTTAACGACTCGGGCATTCCCTATAGGTATGATCACCGATTTCGTAGCCACGATTCTTATGTAATCGGCTAGTCGGCTGAATGTGGATGTGGCAACAGATTATAGATTATTCCGGTAAGCAGATTCTCTCTTCTGCAAACTTTCGCCACGATAGGACGAGTTTTGTTCGAATAACGATCATAGAGTTGCTAATGCGAATAGCCAAGTTCGTGAGTTTGTCTGTCTTATATACTTGTTGCTTTTAAATTTTCGGTCGGGAAAAAAGAAAAAGTAATTTTGTCAAGTTTGCTATGATCATTCAACATTTAGTCAATTGTCGATAGGTGTAGAGTCCTTGCGATGCTTGTGCCCGGAAAAGCAAACTATGACGATATGAAAAAGTTTATAAAGTTTTTTCTCTAATCGATCTTCGGAGTGTCTTTTTACTGCATTTTCCTTTCACTGATTAAACATTCGATTTCACTACAAAGTTAAAGTTGTGAAAATTTTACAATCAGGACAAAAACCGACATTGTGCCATAAAACAGAATCAAATGACATGTAAAATACAAAAGCTTATAAGAAAAAAAAAAGGAAAAGTTAAATGTACACAAATATACACCACACTGCATATATAGCTGACAGCTCAGCAGACAAACGAACATAGCGATGATGTTCAATTTAAAATTTATGGTCATTTCATTCCATAAAGGATACCAGAGATGGGAGGAAACTGAAACTAAATGAACGCATAGTATAAGAAGCGTAGACAGAAGAACGGTGAGACAGAACGCAACGAGTACGCAAAGCGAAGAGCGAAGTGAACAGCCAGAAAACATTCGATTTGGTGAAAGAAACAAATTAATTAAAGGAACCAACAGATCTGCTAAGTTAATCTATTCATTCAATAAATCAAATAATCCACTAAAGGAGTTGAATATAACTGAGCATGGGGATGTGTAGTGGAGTGGGGGGAGGGAAGAATGGAGCAAGTAAATGACACCACAGTGTATACTGTTAATGCAACAGACACTCTGCTGGCGAAGCGTATGCAATCTGAGGCGACAGTCACACATACACACACACACACCATCATATGACAATGTGGCGGTTTTTCGTTTGCTTTTTTTGCTTTTGCTTTTGTTTTTCCTTTTTATTTTTGTTTTTGTTTTTGTTTTGTTTTGTTTTTAATACGCCAAACAGCCCAAGCAGTTAAACTGAATCGTTCTTTCGTTCTGGGTGTATGTTGGCTGTGTATGTGCAATACACAAAAATTGGATGAAAAGGATATACCGCCACTATGCCTTGTGGTAGTACTTTTTAAATGCGCTTCTCCTTACCTCTACCCTGTCAATTGTCTAGCTATGTACTGGAAGACAACAAGTCAATGTTAAATCTTATTGCATTTCGGTCAAGTTTCGTTTTGTTCAAATAGACCAACAACATATGAATAGCGATCTAACTTAGCTCAGCAATGAGTTAAGGGATAGTTATATGGATAGTTCCATTACGATGTAAGCTACAAATAAGCTGCAGAAGTGACTTTAATGTGTTTAGTGAAGATCTTCTTGTTTTCAAGTCTCATCTAAAGCTCTCGATGTTCAAAGTAACGTCTGTATACCTAACCAATACTCATATCAAAATTAATTTGGTATTTGGAAGCGGTCGCTTCCTCACACACGCACTTGTTCGGCCAAAAAATAGCGTTCTGTTAGCATCGGTTTGAGAAAAAGTCACTAAACGCATTTGTATCATATTTCGATTGTGAATGCTTGCATTGGGATTCGCAAAGATTGAAAAAAACATTATATTTCCAGAGAGAAGGGCATGTAAGCGGCGACTTTCCGAATGGCGAGAATGAGCTTTAAAAACATTTCTTTTTTCCGTTCGATTTGCTTAAATTTTGCTTGTGTGCCCCATACATTGCATTGTTGTTGTTGTTGCTGTCGTACTTATTTCGAATATTTGCTGCCTTGTTGTTGCATGCGTGGCAAGGTTAAAATGTTTACGTTTTTGTTTTGGCTTGTTTTTGAGATGTTATTGAGTTTCTTCTACTCCAGTTTATGTTGCCTGACATGCAAAATGCTTTTTGTGTTCCGTTCTTGATATGAGTTGAAATAATTTTTCTATGGTCAAAAGTGTTGTTGTACTTTTTGTATTTCTTCTTGTTTTTGTTTTTTATTTATTTATTTATTTATTTTTTTTTTTCTTGTATTGCATGTGCGGTGATGGTTTATCTTAAACAGGTGTCATTAGCATGATTATTAAGCGGCATGATAAATGTTTATAACGCGTCCTCATTCGTTGACTAAAAGGCAAAGACAGAGACGACAGTTTGAAAAATGTCTTTGCTTTTTCGTTGTAGTTATTGTGGCCGTGTTTACACTTTACATTTCCGGTGAAGTGGTTTTTATTTATTTATTTATTTTTATTTTTTTTTTTTTATTTTTTTTTTTTTCTCTTACTCTATTCGTATAATTCCAGTTTCAAATCACAAAGATACAGTTTTCCGGATGCTAAGTAATGTTGTCATGACCCACAACTATATAACCGGGCAAGACAAGAAATTATCATATATCGAAAAACTTGGGATAGTTGGCGAGTACGAGTATGTACAGTAAGTGCTTATAGATGAGTATAAGATTTAAAAGTACATTTGGATCATCATCACCGCTGTGTTAAAAACACCCTCTGCCGCCCAATCTTACCCGTTCATAGTCAATGTTAATTACTTTGCATCAATGCACTTGACTTTGGTTATACGCGCAATAGAGTTTACAGTTCAAGCAAATCAGATGTTTTGCAATAATAAAAATAACATACGGACAAGCAAACAAGTGAGAATACTACAGCTGGAGAAACTTTTAAAATAATTCCATGTTTAGAAAGTCGATTTAGAAGTCTGCATTTGGCTGCATCCCTCGCATCCAGGTATCGACGTATATTGCGACGCGGATGAAGTGCTCCATACCTATGGCGTTAGGCGTTACATGCCCCTCTCAGTAGTGATTATAAAAAGATATTCATGTGCTTTAATTATTTCATTATTTCGATTATTTTAAAATTTGTGAAATTTAATTCAAACGCAATGGCAAACGTGTACTTACTAAAAAAGCAGCTTAAGGAAATTAATTTAAATTAATGAAAATATGTGTGTAGTGAGAAGAAAAAAAAAACAAACAATAGGTGGCTTTTGTTTTTTGTCACAGATACGCGCATGCAGTTAATATAACTGATGCCACTTGGTAGTGCAAGGTATAAAAATCGGAACAGAAGACCACAAAACCGCATCCGTTGCAAAGGCAACCTGCTGCACACAGGGGAAATTATATTACAGCAGCAAGTTCACAAAAAGCATTAACAACAGCAGCGGTAGTAGTAGTAGTAGTAGTAGTAGTAGTAGTAGTAGTAGTAGTAGTAGTAGTAATAGTAGTAGTAGCTGCACTGGTAATTTCTGTTAACCATTCGCATGCGGAAAAACGATTTCCGTTAGATTGTTTAATGTTCATCGTCTCTGGTATGCATTTTCTTTTCACATATAGCGGGTGTTTAACTGTTACGGGAAGCATGTTTACTATTTAATGTACAAACAACTCTGTGTGTGTGTGTGTGTATATATATATATGTGTGGGCCTGTATGTGCTTATGTGTGGTTGTGCGTGCATGTGTGTGTGTGTGTGTGTGTGTGGGTATATGTATTTATTTTAACTAACTTTCCATTCAAGTTTACAGACCGTTAAAGTTAATGGTGGCTGCCGCATAATCTCTCACAAGCTGCCTGCATCAACAACAATATCATGTTATATTCCCCATACGTGTTGTCGCGAAATGATGGCAATTTGTTTGCTGTCTCGTCCCTGTCTTACTCTCTCTTTCTCCCTCTCCCTCTCACTCTCACTCTCTCTCACTCTTTCTGTTTCTCCCTTTCTCCTTCGCTCTTCCCTTCTCTTTTTCTTTCTTGTTTCGGTTTGTCCAGTGAATGTAAGCAGTCGATGACTTTAACCTGTGTGCGAGCGTCCTGTGGGTAATTAAAAATTCATTCATTCTCATAGATGTTGATGTCGCTGCTAGTGCTGTTGTTGTTATTATTTAGTTAATTTATGAATGGTTTTATGATTTTCACGTTGACCGCTACTTGCTAAAGTGGGTTATATTTCTAAGCCGTTTGTACAGATAACGCGCCGTAAAACTATATTTTTTTTCTTGCTTGAACACAATCTGCTCAACTCCTATAAAATTGAACAAAAAAAAAAAAAGTCTTTATTGAATTTGCAATTAATGTTTTTGCTTTTTGCTTCTTTCTTCGCTTGTTAAAATCCAAGCCCTTCTTTTCTTGCAATTTTAATCAGTCAAATATTAAATGATTTCCAAATTTATGAGTTATAAATGTCAACTGTGTATGAAGTATATAAGTTTTCATATTTAAGACAAGTCAGACGCCATATGCATGGCCAGACGTTGCATCATCCGATCAAGGCAAACACAAAATGAAATTAATGTCGATCTTAAGTGCAGGTTTAATGCCGTCGTCATCGTGTCATTGTTGTTTTGCAGTGACCGCCACAGAAGAAAATAATCACCATAATTTTCATCATCATTGCGATTAACGAAAAATAGTAGCGTCTCTGCTTATGGATCCCATTCTCATTCTCACCGCATTAATGAACGTAGTAAGTAATAGTATTAGTAGTAGCAGTAGTAGTGGTAGTAGTAGTAGTAGTAGTGGTAGTAGTAGTAGTAGTAGTAGTAGTAGTAGTAGTAGTAGTGGTAGTAGTAGTAGTAGTAGTAGTAGTAGTAGTAGTAGTGGTTGCAATTGTGCTAGTAGCAGTAATAATGATAGCAGCGGTAGTAATATTGCATTTTATGCATGTACGTTTGTACATAAGTACATAGGCCTATATGCTTATTAGCCGTATTATAGTTAGACGTTAATTCTTATGAATCACACAGAACCACCGCCGCCGCCGATACCAAGCTACCTAACATCCAACAATTGATTGAAGCCGTAACGACCAACGGACGAACGGACCGGACGACACTAGCTCTCGTTTGGATAATATCTCGGTATGCGACATAACTGACTTTATGGCATTTTAATGGTCACTTAATTTTGTTTATGCCTGCGTTGCTGTAAAATTAAAACTCAAATCTTTACTTGTGCACTGTATGTGTATAGATTGTGCGATTCTGCCTACTTGTGTAAACTTAGTTAATAGACAGATACGCACACTTAACTTACATGCCCGTCACATTACACATGGACTTGTACATGCTCAAACATATATATATATATATATATATATATATATATGCAAGTATGCTTGTATTTCGATAATAAATAGTACAGCAGTTTGTATACGAATGCATAGGTATTGGCATTCTATAGGACTTAACATGCATTCATC
>KK499993.1:0-171613 GCA_000688715.1 Glossina pallidipes
GTCAAAAATCGAAAAAAACCAATTTTTCCAATTTTTCAAATTTTTTCAAAAATTTCGTCAAAATCGAAAAAAACAAATTTTTCCAATTTTTCAAATTTTTTCAAAAATTTCGTCAAAAATCGAAAAAAACGAATTTTTCCAATTTTTCCAATTTTTCAAATTTTTTCAAAAATTTCGTCAAAATCGAAAAAAACAAATTTTTCCAATTTTTCAAATTTTTTCAAAAATTTCGTCAAAAATCGAAAACAACAAATTTTTCCAATTTTTCAAATTTTTCAAATTTTTTCAAAAATTTCGTTAAAAATCGAAAAAAACGAATTTTTCCAAATGCTAATGAATAGCGTTCTGTTGGTATTCATACACTTGTCCGTGTATCAATCATCAAGTGACAAATGATTGACGTATAGCATGACTTTATTCTTAAAAAGCCATAGCAAACAAAATAAGTAAGAAAGTTATACTTGGCGGGGGCCGAATCTCGAATACCCACCACTATGCTTTTCGCATTCTCCTCTCCAAGTTCTTTTATTTGATACCATATCGCCGGAATTATTAAGAAAAAAGTAATAGCGATGTCTACCGTATTGATTTTAAAATTAACCCTTTCTTAGGCAGATAGTATATCTATCGTTATGATAAACAAGCACAAATTCCTCGAAAAAGTGAAAAAATTAAATTTAATTAATTATAACCTTGCGTGGGCATAGCCGATTTTTTCCATTTTTACACCTAAAGAGCAAAGTATTTCTTAAAGTAAGGGTGGAATATTTCAGTCTTCTTAATTTGATCTGAGAAACGAGCAAAAACTCACAAATTTTTGTTAAGAAAAACGGAGTTGCGTTCAGTTCATGCTCCACTAAGGGCTTCTGCTCTGACCAATTTCACCCATTTTCAATACAAATCTCCGCGCATAGACTTCCAATGTTTCTACCAAATTTGAAGTCGATACCTTTATTTTTGCAAGCAGGAGAGTGCCAATAACAAACACCACACCGAAGGACAGACAGGGCTAAATCAACTCCGAATTTTACGCTGATCAAGAATATATATATACTTTATAGCGTCTCTGACTCCTGAAGACTCCTTTTGAGTGTTGCATAAATTATGAAAGAAAAAAAAGCCAAATGAGAATACGCCCAACTCACAGTGGTGGCTATGGAAAGAAAAAAGATATCTGACGTATGTGTTAACATACAATTGACGTAAAAGTTGTGAATTTGGATTATAAGTTGATTTGCTTTAAATTGTTTTGTTTTTTTTCTTACTTTTCAAAGCCATACAAACATAAAGGGCAGTGCATATATCGTTAAACATGGAATATCTGCGATTAAATTTGGAAGGGTATTTTCATAATATTCAACGGGCTTGTATTAACACAAAATTAATTGCCAATTGGATTGCTTTAAAAAGAGCTAAAAAAATATTTGGGCTACATTTCAGTACAACATGGTTTGGATGAAAATGTATTCAAGTGTTTAAGTTATTTCCTTAGTATTCTAATTCCATCAATTGTGTGCTGCTCTCTTAAACTTGACTTTCAAAAACAATGCATAGATCGACCAAATCTTACCTTTCTATTGCAACACTAAGCACCAAGCGACTCATTGTGCCTCGTCGATGTCAAAAACTATATATACTTCGTATTGTAACTGATGCCAGGTCTCGAGCTTAGTAATAAAATGCTTCCAGCATTTTCTCGACAGTGCATATAAGAATATAAGAATATATTATAATTTAATTTGCTCTCATTACTTTTTCTTGTTGTATTAATTATTTAACATTTATAACCGTATTTTGAGCAACATTGCAGAGACGTCACAAGTCATAACGGTCACAAGTAAATATTAAATTCGTTTTGCTACTATCGGTATTCTGACGTCTAATCACAAGTTTGCAGACTTCAAAAAAAAAAAATCATGTACCTGTGATCACGTGCTGCGCAAAGTTCGTAAATAATTATTGTTATTAAAGCGAGTATAGCATCAACACAAGTTTAAAAGGAATACACTAAGAAATTGAAGAAAATGTAAAGGAAGTACGGGAAATAATGAAAGTCAGCAAAAAAGTTAGATTCATAAAAAACAACTTTATGGAACTACTAATCAATTTTATTAGGTTACAGCTAAAGCGAGTGCTAAAACGTTTAAAGATTAAGAACAACCCCGTTCCAACGTCAAAATTCACTTATCAAGCAATCTTTTAGGTTTTTCACGACCTCGCTACGGAATGTTTTAGACGATTTGACAAAGTAGAAAAATCAAAAAAATTCTCTGCCCTTCAAGGCGAAATGAATGAAAACGGTGTTCTGCTTATTGAAAATTTCCTCTTTATTTACCAGAATGAACCAGAATAAGTTCAGCACAGCTTTCTTTTTTTTTTTTTTTTTTAGGTAAATTACACCTTTTTTGCCTCGCCGATCATACCAGAAATCTGCAGATAATAATTATTTGATTTCTTTAACACAATCATAACCGTTTTAAGAGGAGCAAAACACATTTCCAAATTAATTGCAACTAGAATTTTGACGAAACTCGCTTATTTTGATGTCGTCTTTTCTTAATTTTTTATTTATTTCAATTAATTAATGATGCGCCAAATCTTAATTTTTAGCTGCCATAGATGGCTTACTATCCCGTATCTCAGTGGAAATATAGCAAGCGCACCCAAAGCGCACAGGTTTGTTCCTGATCGTAGCTAGCAGAAGTTACGAAATCGTTATCAGATTATAGCAAGCATAGTCAGTCAATGGCACAAATTTGTTCCTCATCGTAACTAGCAAGAGTTGCGAGTACGACAAAGTGCATTGTCACTATGCATAAAATAAATCATGATTGTGTGAATTTTCCTACTATTTTTTAAAAATCTTATAGAGAGTTTTTTTTTGTGTTACTGTTGCTCTAAAATATATATATATATGTACGAAATAAAATATGTTATAAACCCCTGCTATCACAAAAGTGATATTAAAGAATTTTATTTCGAGTATTGCTCTGGAATATGAAATTTGATACAAAATCACACCGAAACGATGACGAGCGAGCGCAACCATAAACTCTTATGAGACCAGTGACAGGTCACAACGGCAGAATATTGCTAGTGCTAGCGTGGCATTTAAGTTTATTCAACTTTTGCGTACATAAGGCTGCACATGGCGTATAAAAATATTTAATTTGCAATAACGATCACACTACACGATTCGATTATTTGTACATCGATATTAACGGTACATAAGGAAATAATAAAGTTCTTGTATTAAGTTTTGATGCTATTTCCCAATTGTTTTCCTTCTTTTTTTGAATATTTGTCTTCTTTTCAATTAAAAATTGGAAAATGATTTTCGATGATACGTGAGATCAAAATGTTTAAGGGGTAAAATCACTGCGAGTTTTTCAAGAAATCAATTTTATTTTTTTATTGACTTAATAGATGCTTTGAATTTTCTAGCATTCACAGGCAAAAATGATGAATGTTAAGGAACCCTTCCTTTTAGGATGTTAGTTGTTACCTTGCTCCTGAAGTGTTCCAAAGTTATATTTTTCAAGTAAAACCACTGCACAGTGCTACCCAAATCGCTAAATATCTAATATGTTTAGTGGCCAATACATTGTTTGCATTTGTAAGTCTCATGTCTCATTATTAGCACGATATTGCATTAATTAATGTGCGATAAAAATAAAAAATAAAAAAATGAACAAACCAAAAAACTTCACTCTAACGCAAGTGTCTCAAGTGATGACGTGATGTCGTTTTTCAGAGTGTGTAAAGTATTCGTGTACGTGTGGTTATGCAATGTTTAAATTGTTAAGCTCTTATAGCACTTAATTCAAGAAACTATGTATAAAACTATTTGCATTGTTCCTTTTATCTTGAATTGTAATGGTGTGTGTTAAGTGAGGATCATTTGCGAAATGAATTACCTGAGAATATGCTTTCAAAGCCAAGCAAACAGTAACAGTAACACTTACAATCTCTCGCTAAATCTCTACTAATTTGAAATGCATTCATCTGCACTGCTTGCACGATGGAGGGAAGAAGCAACACCTCTGCCATTCGTTCAACCATTAAGAACTTCTAGGGAAAACGAAAGTTTTCCAAACACGTGCATACACCTATCACTATATATAGCATGTATTTTATATTTAATAGTGGTTTCTTTTTCTCTCTCAAGTCTTTGTGCGTTTGTGTTATCGTAAAGTTTAATATGAGTGCATAAGCATGTGAAGTGCGGGCATGATGCCCACAATTTTTATTTAGAAAAAAATGTTTTAAAGCAATTTTATGATGACGGCTTAGAAAGTTGCAAAAGATTGCACGTACATTAAATGATCTGTGCATTAAAAACAAAATTTACTGAAATTTAAAATTACGTAAGTGGGATGAGTGAGTCAACGAGAAAATTGCCTAATTCTGTTGGTAATTACGATTTTCAAAATGCGAGAAAAGAAATAAAAGCAAATAAAGAATTCTACAGCTTATGCGCGGGCGTCAGCGATTGCAGGCGCTTTATGCGGCAAAGGATTAATAGAACTTACCTGATAACAGGTGGAGGATGCTGTTCAGTATGTGAGACAATTAACAGTAACAAAACAATGTTATCACACAAAGCATAGTATTTATGACTTGTTTTGAAAAATTTACCGACAACCAACCTATTTACTCCAATCAAATGAGTTGAGTCGCGGCCTTCAAAGGAAAGGAAATCGATCGCGAATATACTTTCGTCTTTTGTATTGTGGAATGAGAGATCTCTAACTGCTGTAAATAAGTTCTTTTAAGTTTTCCAAATAATTTTCTGCGAATTGCCCCCAAATCGTTTATAAACATGACCAACGCTACTCTCAATTCAGCGACCTAAGTTAAGAAATGTTAGCGATAAAAGGAGGAACACAAGTAACTCAATTATGTCACTCACTAGTTATGTTCCCTGGTCGTTATTAAGACTATTGTGGATCAACTCTTATCTTTCAGTTTTTTTTTTTTTTATTTTATTTTAGTTTACAAGAGAAGAAGGGGAAGCAGAATTTTCTTATTTTTACAGATTATATAAATTCCAGTTACAATAATATGCCAATATGCCTAATACTATTTTAACTTCTCTCTGCTTTTCTATCGACTTTAGGGAAGAGGCAAATGTAGCATTTTTTTTTTTTTCTTTTGCAACTTTTTTGAGATGGAAGGAAATGTAGCAGAATAATAATATTGGTGGAGGTACTCGTGGCACATGTAGTTAAGTAATTTACCAAAAATTCTATTTGAAAAATATTAAAAAATGGCAATACCTTAGCCATTCACATAAGGTGTGTTTAGTTTAAGAAAGTAATTGGTGCAACTTTGAATTTAATAAAAAAATCATTTTCCTTACATATCATGTGGGATTTTTTCGAAATATTGATTTTCGAGGAAAAGTTGAATTTTTGATCAAAAACAAAGCACTCATTTATTGATAAAAAAGGTTTAAATGAACTTGCTGAACGTGTCCTTCGTGGTGATCTAGAAAATGTTATTTTAGAGATACGAAAAATTCCGACTAAGAGAATGAAAATCGTATTTCGAGATAAGCGGGTTTAAATTTGTTATGGGCATGTTTTTTTGTTATTTTTTCTCATTAGCTTGCAATCGCCGCCATGCTATGTTCGCATATTCTTACTTATTTTCTCACCTCGACCATTTTTAGTTCGAAAGTTCTAGTTTCGCAGTAGACAGAATGGTACTTTTTGAAGTTTGTTAATATTAGTCATAGAGTCCTTCGATGATTTGAGCTTTCTCTATATCAAATAATAGTTTTCCATTTAATATTATTGATTTATTCAGCGTATAGCGACACTAATCGCACGGAGCGCTCAAAATTGCATTTTTGACATTCATTCCCTTTGTTTATTTGAAAAAATCTGCTGCCGAAGCCCATCAAAGAAATTCAGAAGCTTATGGCGGTTTGAAAGTTGTGCCACGAATTGACGAGTTGTTAAGGATACGCTATTGCAGCTTGAATGGGAAATGCTATCACATCCAGCGCACTTACCAGACATGGCGCGTTCTGACTACCACTTGTTCAGATTGATGGAGAATAACATGGCTGACAAGCAGTTCCGCAAAGTTGAAGAAGTGCGAAAATGGGTGGGTGATTGGATCGCTGCCTAACCAATATAAGTTCTTTCGACAGGATATCGCTATGTCGCCAAAAATATGGTAAAAGTTTGTACAAAATGATGAAAAGTATTTTGATTAATATATATATCGTATCAATATTTCTCAATAAATGCGCTTCTCAAGCGAAAAAAAAACCAAAATTAACGCAACCACCTATCACATGTTGCGAAATGACAGAGAAAAAGGCAAGCAAATGTACAACAGTACAGCCAAAGCAGTCATATAATTAACAATACTATTTGATTGGTAAGAGACCCAAGAGTCCCCATTTTTTTATACCCATCACCGGTGAAGAGGGATACATTCATTTAAAAGATATATATTCTCGATCAACGCGAAGTTCTGAATCGATCCAGCCATGTCTGTCTATCTATATGGTTTATGTTGATATCGACTTGAAATTTGGTAGAAACATTTGAAATTTTTACAAGAATGTCGCGGGCATTGAAAATGGGCCAAAATGGTGCAAGGACACATAGCGTGGTAAGTGGATCGTAGTGTATATACAAGATTCGAGTTTATCTTATTATTTTAATTGCAAACTAATTATTAAAATAAACAAACACGTTGAGTGTGTTTTTGACAATGACAGTCAGCGTTCTTCACTCTGATTACTAGATTACTTAGTAGTTCGAACTCTATTCGTGTTTACCATACGATGATGTGGTTGGAGGAAGATTTCGAATAACTAAGCGCAGTTACAAAACTTTGTCGATAAAAGCCTTGTCCATCACGCAATACCAATAGAGTGCCTCAAGCGTCCCGTTCTGGTTATCTTCTTAAGCATTCAAAAGATCTCCTTTTTCCTCAGCGAAATTTAATTATGTTATATATCGACCATATGAACGATTGGTCATACATGTGTATTTAAAGTGATAACATTATACACGGCCTGAATTATGGTAGGAGGAGAGGAGCGAGCACATCGAACTAGGCCGACTTATTTTCGATGAAGAAAGAGACCAACTTGAACATCAACAGCTATTATTATTGATGTTATTAGTATAAGATTTAAAGATTCGCCGTAAATTCGTTGTTACAAAGCGAAGAGGGCAACAACTCTTATGAAATGGAAATATTTTAAATATGTATCTCGCTTCCATAAAAGAAAAATTGTTCTTTTCCGGCATAAAACAGAAAACATATTAAGCGATATACAATAGTTTTTACAAGAGAACCGAATCTTTAATAAATAATTGCTCATGCAAATGAATGAAGAATAAACACGACATACGTTACTTGCCTCCGGCATAGTTTGTGTAAATGTCATCCGTTTAAATTTACAATAATTCATTTCAAATTCATTTAAATTGGAAAAAAACATTTGTTTTCTTTGTTTCTCTTCTCAAAAATGATTACAACATGCATAATACAAATGTAAATATAGGTATATTTGATAATTTCCTCTATTAATAGGCCTTTTTTCATATTATTTTACAATAAAATGACAGGAGAAATAATGTATGGACAGAATCTAGAATATAGGTTTGTGTATGTATCGCACATTAAGTGGCATTAAAAGAAACGAAACTACGGCCGATCATAACACTGCATAGAATCCGTGGCTCTTCATTTTCAACTTAATTCGAAAGCATTGTTAACTTAACGCAATTGACTTTTGTATTCATGCAGAGAAATGCATGAAATTTCTCAGAAATTAATGAAAAAAAAAAGTTAACAACAAGTAGTAGTAGTTCGTTCATTCGAATAAAAAATATGAAAATTGAATAAAAACAAAAGAATAATCACTTTTCTTCATTCATTCAAAATCTTCTCAAGTGCAAATATTTAAAAGAAAGATCTACTGCATATTTATTGCCCCCTAGAGGTATTTGGCTTTTCATCAAAGAAGGCTAGAATTTTTTTTCTTTTAGCCGGCTGAACAAGCGCGGAATAAGCTATCACTAGCAAATACGCATTGTGTATATCTGTGGACACATACTGTGTTCAAGAACTAAGATCAACATTGAAGCTAAATTGCGCGAGTATATCGAATAACAGAAGTACGTTTTTCTAAAGTGATAGCACTACGATACACATCTCTACCAAATTACACATGGCAAACGTCATTAGTGTCTCAGCTGCGCTGGGTTTTCTACGGCACAAAATTTGTGTTACTCTATGAGCACAGTAGCATGCGATGCGCACGTCACGTAAAGCAAGGCTAATAAAAACAAGTTTTTTTTTTATTCTTTTGAAGGAATACTAAGATATATTTCATTACAAATGGTCTTAACCTCAATTTTTTTTTTTTCTTTTTTTAGATGACCTTATTCTTTCAGCGGCTGCGCGGCATTTTCAGGCATCAGTCTTCTTTCATTTCCTGTCTTCCAAACTATCCCGAAGTAACTCATTGTTACCGCTCGATTTGACGGAATATTGTGCACTTAATAATTAAAAATAAAATACGAATGTAGTTTAATTATTTCAATTTTTTTGTTATCTTTTTTTTTATTGAAATGGAAATAAGTCGATTACTACAAATAGTTAAAGAACTTGCTTGTGAAGGATTTAAAAACATAAAAAAACACAAAAATCAACAAAGTCCATGTAAAAAAAACACTTGTACACAGCCGCAGCCGCAGCCGCAGTCGCTGCACACGCAGCAAGCAAAAGCTTGGCAACCGATAATAATGAACAAATTTAATTCAATATTCGAATCATACGAAGATATCAAGATCATGGGCAAAGCATGCCTGTTAAGTAGAATTGATTGGACAGAATTTGAAAAATGCGATATTGAGATCAAATTGTAGACATCTAGACGAGTTGTAAACCTCGTCAGTGGCTAAGTAAGCTCTATGAAAATAAAGTTACTAGAGAAGCGGCTAAGAATATTGAAGTTTATCTCACCAAGTAATGTCCGTTTATTAAGTTAAGAATAAGTCTTCGTTTCTTAAGTGACGTTAACACTAACAAAAGCTATCTGTTTTCATAAAAAGGTAAAGAGACAAGTGAGCCTAACCAAATATTCATAAGCGCATGATTCTGCATTGATCACACAACAGAGGCATGCTCAATTATCGATCTCACTAAGATCGTGTACAGTCTTTTCGAAATGTAAGGATCGTCAAGCTGTTCGGATCATCATTTAGTAAAATCAAGTGCTGAACTAGCTTTACTTAAAGCGGGGTGGAAGGTGGAGGTAGATGTAGACTTAGAACGAATAGATGGGCGTGGCATAATGAAAGTCTAATATGCGTTATTAAAGCGTTGAATAATTTATTTATTACAATTAATTATAATCACTGGCAAAGAATATCATTTAAGCGAGAATTTAAAGGTAAGCATTTAAATGAAAATAAATCACGCTCTGATAAACAACAAAAATTATACGCAACATGCACAAGCACAATAAACTCACTATAGCAACAGGACCAGCGCCAGCATTTAAACCCCACCAGCATATAAATTAAATAAACAAATTTTCAGAACAGTTAGTAAGCACTCGATTATGATATGTTTAATGTGTAAAACCACATCTGTGTGCGTGCTTAAAACGTACGAAAATAAATAAATTATCTTCATATATAATTTCATTATTCACTGTGTGTGTGTGTGTGTGAATTATCATATATTCCGCAAAAATTAAAATAAAGCGTTTTATAGTTAAATATCTCAAGCACACGTTATCGCGAGGGGGACGCGAAGTAAAGCACGGTTTAAAGAGGTAAACTATTAGAATCAACAAATTTAATTTTGGCTCGAATACTGGAACGCGCACTCCTCTGAGCATATGCAATAAGCGATAACAAAGTCTTACGCTCTAAACCATTGAGGAAAATTATTAAAAACGTCCGTCTTGTTTTCCAAAATGAGTTTTTTCTTAATTTGTGGTGTCGTTAATTCGTTGTTAATCGAAAATAATGACGCAACAAACACTCACAACAATAAAAATACTCCGTAACACGGACCTGCCTGACCGCAATTCATTTTTAGTAAGAAACACGAACTTTTACTGCAAAAATTTTCTAATTAATTTCATCATTTTTAAAACTATTTTTAATCTTAAAAAATTTGTACAGTCTTGGGGAGTTTTGAAGAAAACTTCACGGGCAGAGATATCTAAATTAATTCAAAATTGTACATTGATCAGAATTATATATACTTTGATGGATATTTTCTATTTTACTACGTGTTGCGCACGGGAAGACGAAATCTGATAGTAAATACTATGCTATATGCCCAGTCTCTGCTGCAACGTAGTCGCATCTCTCTTGCTAAACCACATTATAGGGTATCTGTCAAGTACTTCCAACGAACCATCGTGCTCTTATCGAGAGAAATAATTGTTACAAAAGCAGAGTACGCAGCAGTAAACGTTTTACCGCATTTTGTTAACTCATCCCTGTTTTATTTACTTTCAAGGCGACAGGCGAGCTCATATTTAAACCGGTAACATTCTCCGGCCTTCATCGCCAATATTTATGGCTTCCACAGTATTTAAGTATTAATCGGACATACGAATGCCTCAGTTGCCAAAACGACTAACTCCGTAAAACCAAAAGAAGGGAAAAATGTTAAAATTATTTATTTGCATTTTTATTACATTTACAGAGATAGCGGTCTTTATTTATTTATTTATTTATTTATTTATTTATTTATTTATTTATTTATTTAGACATCAAATTTAGCTAAAATTAATGAATAGACGAATTAAATTAAGACTTAGATATATATTTTAAGCTAAATATTATTAATGACTATTATAAAGAAAGGTTAAACAAGTAAGAACATTATAGTTGGACAAGGTCGACGATTAGATGCCCTACAACACACTATCTAACACAATTCTTATTTTTATTATAGAACACAAAAATTATATCCTATACGCAGAAATGTAAAGACATATTTTTCTTTTTTATATATTTTATGTTAATTATATTTATTTTTGTATACAAAATTTCAATGCAGTTATCGTGATTGAAATAATTGGACAGCAGACAGACATGTTTACATCGATTAGCGTATTTACGTCGATCACGTTGAGATATTCGTCGAAGAATACTTTAGGGGTCATACAAAGATTTTGCAAACCAAATATAAGCCTCACAATGCACATAATAATAGGGAAAGTAGATGCATTTAAAACGAGCTATGCCTTCAAGCATATTTTCGGTACAAACTCTACATTTAATGTACGCTATGTTTTAAGGTGAGAGGTGGAGAGAAATGGAAAGAGACAAAGAGAAAGAGAAAGAGAGAGAGAGAGAACCATAAAAACGTGAAGCACAATCGTTGCTAATTGCTTAGCATGTGAAATATTTTCAAATTTTGAGAAATGTTAAAATGACTGAAATAACAGAACTCGCGAATGCAGATACTTTTCAGAACCACTTTATTCATATGCATTCATAATTGTGTACAAATATATACATATGTATATTTGTGTATATATTTATAGATAAATGTAGTCAAATGTTAACATTTTTTGATGGACATAGTACCTTAACGTTGATACGAAGTTAAGTAGCGACTCTGCAAACTTTGAGTAAACCAAACCGGAACTGTTGTCACATTTTATTTATTTATATATATTTTCGTATACATAGGTGATTGCATATGTAAAAGTATGTGTTATTTTTTCTTGTGAACATAATGGCAGTGGACGGGCAACGAACGCCTCTACAACATGCAGATAAAACCGTATCTGAACTATTTACCCTTATGGGTCATTGATCATCCCTATATAACCCCATATCTCCGATCTTAGAATGAGATTGTTGGTTCGGATAAGGCCTTCGTGTAGTTTTATTCCGGAGTATGATGTTCAAAAAACTGACGCATTTCCAGGATAACAGTTGCCTGCTCCTAGGCTCCTGTTACAACGACAGGGATAAGTCGAGACGTTTCGGCGCACCGTCAAAATTGGGATTAAAAATATATTCACTACCTGACATTTTTTTCCTCCCACTGTTCAACTTTTGAGATTAGCATGCAAGCCCAGCTTTCTTTCGAATCAGTTTCACATCGTTGTTGCTACTCCATTGGCACATTTTGGCGTATAGTCGTTTTAATTTGCAGGAATTGTTGTCATCGACTGTCATACGACTGTTCTCCCTTCTTTTTTCCCATTGTGGACACATAACTGTTCTTTGAGTATCAGCTCGATTGGTAACATGTCCTTCAAGATAATTGTAGCTGACATTAAAAATGTGCAGTAAGTTGATAACATTTTTAATGTGCACCGCTTTTGAACTGCTCCTAATGTTTGTAGGAAATTCTTTGCAGTACTTTCTATATGTCGTAAATCATTTGATGGCGTAGGCCAAACGGCATATAAGCTTTCGCCTGGCCTGTTTTGGCCCGTTGTCCATCTTCTCTACATTTGCCTTGAATGTTAATTTAGTATCTAACTGTACTCCAAGGTTTATCAGTTAGTACTAAGTCCAAAACGGTATCTATCGACTTGCATCCATTGCCAATATTGCTGCACTTTTTTCTGCGCTAAGTTTTACCTTACACTTATGTTGCTACCTACTTATCTACTTTAGGGCAACATTTGCCGCGGTCTCTATTAAAACATAGTAGCATGCCGTGTTGCAAGGAGGGCGTGGCCAATGTAATTTCGTAACAGTTTCGCTCGTCTCGGAAGTCTCAGGGACCAAGAATGGAATCGTACGGTACCCCTGGTATGATCATATTTTCTCTAGCGCCATCGTCTGCGTTATACAGCAGTATTCTGCCAAAAAAAATTAATTAAGAAAGACAAATATAAATACACAACTATAAGTAGATACATGGAGAGAAGTCGATGATAAAGATTTAATTACATCACAGCGTACTTAATGGTTGATTGTAAGATTTGGAAACTTTATAAGGTGAGCGTAAGCAAAGTCTCGGACCTTTCCTTTCAATTGGATGTCGTATCAAAAACATGCAACAAAAGAGCCAACATTAAGATATAGTTTTCAAATCGTCAAGTTGGCTTTAAAGTTAAGGAGGTCCAACAATAAAAAAATGGTTAACACGCAACCTGAACCACTTAGAAGCAAACTAATGAGAAATGTAGTGATAAAATGGAAGAAGAAAGTCTCAACGGTGATCGTTATAGTAAAGTTATTATTCAGTTAGTGAGGCGCAACAGAATGAAACGGCATTTAAGCTTTCATATACCAATTTAAAAAAAGAAAACAAGTAAGAACATATAGTCAGGCAAGGCCGACCATTAAATACCTACACTACGTTGTCTAACACAATGGTCGCTGTCGTTAATGAACTCAAAGCTCTGTTATGAATGCGAACGATAAGAATACACCAGATTTTTCACTTCGCTTATGGCACGCATGTCTGTACGTTTTAAAGCGCATTTAATCCTATAAGTTTGTTTCCTCGTCCAACGGCCGAAAAACTGAGATAGAAAGCTATATTTTGCTAATTATTTAAGTTTGAAAAAATCACTCTGTGTTCATCTGCACACTCACAATAATCATTAGCTATAGAATGCAATCTACAGCAAATATTAGCCTGAACTTATCGCATTTCTCGGACTATAAGACGCACGCTTTTCATAGAATAGTGGACTACAATTTTGGATGCGTCTTATGGACCGAGAGTAACATTAAAATATTTCTTCAATAAATCGTCTCTAAATATGAGGTACATGAGACACGACAACAATAGTTCAGATGAAAGTACAGATAGGAACAGTGGCCTTAACGAGAGGAGTAACAATACCAAGAGTGAAGATGAAATGAATATATTCATGTAGGAGTTATGTTAACGATAAATAAAAATATTGATCCGAAAGTAACATTAAAATTTATTTAGAAAAATTTTGAATATAAAATATATAAATGTGTCTTATCGTCCGGTGCGTCCTACCGTCCGAAAATTACGGTAAATACAGACGTTTAAAGGTCCAGGGCAAATATCATGCATGATCCGCTAAGGTAAGATTCAATCAAATTAAAATTTGTAAACATTCGCATGAAATGGTGGATACACAAGCTTCTACTCAAAGTGAATGCAAATTTTTTACTTTATTTTTTTTTTTTATTTTCTTGATGCGAAATTCGCTCAATGAAAATAGTAGATTGGCTAGAAAGAAGTATCGGAAGGAAAGGAACGAATTGTAGACATAAAAATTTCAATTCAATTCTTGTTAAACCACAATACATGGCAATTATTCTGAGATGGTCTCCTACAAATTTAATTGAAACTTAATGCAATAAATTAGATGAAGATTACAAATCCAATACACACAAACTAAAGGAAAAGAAACTAAAAAAGAAAGCACAAAAATCCAAAGAAGTGATTACAGCAAAAATGTCATTTTCTTTTTTTAATTTTTGTTAACACAGACCACGTTATAAACAAATTTTTGTAATCCACTTAGTTATCTCAATATTGTATTTGCAGCTACAATGAAATATGATTTTAGTGGTTTTCTTTCTTTGTTATTTATAGGCCTGTATAGCATGTACTATGTACGTCGGTTTCAAAATGCAAATGTGATAAACGAGATTAGGCTACTAACATAAACCTTATTAATGGATTATGCATAATTTGATAATATTGCCGTAATAATTATGGAAAGAAAATGCTGTGATATTGAAGGACCTGCAGCACCAACGCATACATACATGTAAGCAAGGGATGCAGTTATTATGTTATTATTAATTTCCCGTACACACAACGCAAGATTAGTTTACAGTTGATGAGATTTATTTAATATATTGCAGGCTTTCCGGCTTCTGTTTTGCTCTCTGGCATACCTTCTCTTCTTAGCTTGTTGTTGTTGGCTTGCACATAATTTAATATTAGTTTATATTTACGTGACTACATGATCAATTTAAATACATTTAAATTTATAGGCGAACATATTACGTAGAGCAAATGCCATAAGTCGGATGGTTATATTCAGTTTTGAACGACTCTTGAATGTTTATTTATCACTCATACATACCACGTACTTATACCACAACCTATAACAATTGTTTTATTAATTACTGATGTCTAGAGACCTGACCTAAAAAATACACTTGCGTAATGATGAGCTTACCCTAAAGTTTATTTGACTGATTTTGTGCGAGCATTTCACTTTAAATCGTTGGCGTTTAAGTCATGCAGCGGTCCATTTTTACTTATATAAGCGTGTGATGTTTATTTGTAGTAAATTGATAACAGAGATAAAGAAAGAACAGAAGAGATATTATTACATATATTCAAGGCACTTGAAGCTACTTGTCTTTCGGTCTGCCCCTGGAATTTCACTTGCATTTGCATTGCGTTGCATTTCTTTATTCTTCATCGGTCGCAACGGTAAATCTCAGTGAATTTTCCTTTGGATGATGGGTGTGCAGCACTCAGAAAGAAGCTTCATAGGCCCACAGAACTTGAAATTCTGAATCGATTTACGCATGTGTTCTGTATGTGTAATGTTCGTGGTAAACATTCTCTCGGTTGCAAAACTGAAGTTATCGGCTTCAAATTTATGAGAACTATTGAAAATTCTTACCAGCAGATTGATATTGAAGATGTATTAAATCCGTCGAGAGGTACGTGTAGAAAACGAAGCAAAATTGGGTCTTTATTCATTACCTATAAGCGACAGTAGATAAAACGACACAAAGTTACACTACCTGTAGAAAAAAGGTGAAAAACATCAACCACACCCACCCAATATTATATCTTATTAAAATTTAATTACTTACAAAACATCTGCAACACACAGAAGGAAGACGCAGGGACGCAACGAAATGTAATAATTCAATATAAGTTGGAAACATCTCTGCTATCGGAAGTAAAAATCGTTGGGTTCTTTGCTCAACATTCATATCTTAAAATAGATATAGCGACAAGAATTTCCACTCAGCAGCATAGAGTATCGAAATTAAATTTTATGTTAAGAAAAAGGTGATGCATTTAAAAGATATTTGTTCCATAGCCTCATATAATTTCCTTTCTTTTGTAATGATGTCGCCTTATTGACTGAATATCTATTTGCCATGGAAGTAAGGAGGCAAGCTCTCCATCTTTTTGCTGCAATTAATTTTAATATAATTTTTTATTTTTTTTTTTTTTTTTGATATATGACCAATCACTCAGGAGATGTCCCCTTTTTATGTAACTTGGTGACTGTCAGAAGGAAGAGGGAAAAGGGCAGAAAAGAAAGAAATAGGAAGGTGGTAGTCGTAGCCCAGCGCATATGTGGCCAATCGATAAGTGTTATGCCGTCACCGTCTGAGTGCTGACTATAGCTAAAACCGAAATAAACTGACGCAGTGAGATTTGAACACTCGAACACTGACTTGGTCGTGACGATTATCACCTACTCGCGCACTCATACGGATCAATTTTAATGTAATGTCACTGATGTTACAATCACTTCACATTTGATATCTTTGATGTTTGATTTTAGATGTAATTGCGAAAATGTCTGAAATCACTGAGCTCACTCTCAATCTTAACACACCATATACACCAGCTTGTGTTAATAGATACTTACCCCGAATATCTCAAAATCTCTGTCTTGTTCTCTTTGCTTAATCTTTCTCGATTATTTGTGAACGAATCAATCCATTTTTAAAATTGTTCCGTCGATGTCCAGTAAGAATATATAAGTCCAGTATTAAGTTCTTATGGCACGCGAACAGTATAACTAAAAATTTTATGTGGTGTCAATGCATTCCGCGCTCTTCAATTAATCTATTAAACCAAATTAACTTAAAGAAAAATACACAAAAAAGTTTTGTCTAACTCAGCCTTTTCTCGACATATTTCCGTATCGTCCCGTATGTCCCAAAGTAGCCACCTAGGTTCCCTCTTCTTTGTCTTATTTGTTAACGACCTTCCCACATGTATTCATAATGCCAGAGAGAAAGGGAGAAAGAAAGAGAGAGAAAGAGTTCTAATTTACACCAATGATCTTAAAAATTTTCATTTGTTAGATTTCATTACAAAACTGCGGGTTATTCCAGTCAACCCCTTGTGGCTCGACTAATGCCCTTCGCTAAATTTGAAAAAATGTAGAAAGTTGTCCTTGCCGTGGCCACTAATTATTGTATTGGTGATTACATGCTTGATGATATTTCTACTTGTAATCATCCCCTAGGGGATGTCTTCGACTCCAAATTAACGTTTAACCGACATAAGGAAACAATTACAAACAAATCCAAATCGCTTTTGGAGTTCGTAAAGAGGTGATGTAAGAAGTTTGATTATCTCTGTATAACTAAACTGTCTACGGCGTTGGGAAGACGTTAAAATTCACTTTCGTTGTTTGGGCACAGATGCCACAATGATGAGATTGAATCGGTGCGAAGAAACTTTCTATCCTTTGCGCTATGTGCGCTATAAACAAATAAAGATAATATACTACTGTTTCCTATAAGCAGTCGAGGAGACTTGTGATAAGTCTAAGAAATCACTAACGTTATTTCACAAAATAACAGGGAGAAAACGATCCATATAAAAATTATTAATAAGACCTACGTTGACCTAAAAATATCGCAATCGTACAAAGAGTTGGATAGATATATAAAATCGCAAAGGGCAGTTAACGTTGCAGTAAGTTTCGCAATCTAAACAGTCAAACTGAAATTACTTGTGGACTTATCACCCCTTCGATCTGTATAATAAAGCTCTTTTTCAGTCTTTGCTGAACGTATGTCCAGTGAACCTTGCGTATCTTTAACCAATCCCTCCAACGAAGGTACGAAACGTTCGTCGCCCTCAAGATTAAAATTTTTTAAGCTCGTAAAACACTTTGCAATTACTTCATAACTTACCGTATTTTCACCACAATCCAGTTTAATCATCTCCATAGTTGGAGCTGCATTCTTTTCAGCTTGAAAAGAAATAACATGCGATGGGGTTTTATGAATGAACCAATTTCAGTGGAAAGGATTTGGTAATACATCTAATAAGTTACGTGTTCGCCTTTTGCTAGACATCAAGATAGGCATTTAAAGAAACTACCACTAGAACCGCTAAAAACATAACGGACAAGTGTGGCAATACATCTTACTTTTGCTCGCATGGATATTCAGAATTTCCGGACACTTTTTGATCGCCTATCATCTAGATTCGCTTTATATGCAATTTGTTGAAAAACGAAAACCCTTTTTAAAAATTTTAACCTTACAAAACTATTATTTAAAAGCCTGAATTACCACCTGCGTACGCAACAAGTGGAGTAGGCCCTACTAAAAACTAACGAAATGTGAAATAAAGTTGTAGTCTTGCTTACATAATCTCAACACATAAAGGCTGCCGCCATAAAGCTAAGAGTCGGCCTTTCTTTTTATCCAGCAGCAATAATTAAGTTGAACTCTAGCTTACTGCAGTGACTGTTTCTCACTGCTAAATGTATAGGCATTAAATTTGCCTTCATATCATGCAGGTCTCTGGATGATAATTTTATGTTTCTTTTACTTAATATCTCCCTACGTATTGTTTTAGGTGACTACATTTACGTGTTTCTTTTCTCTATATGAAGATTTATTAATGACTAGTACGCCATAGAACATCTGTTTAATTAAATCCGTGATGGCTGAATTGTTAAGAACATTTTTCATGACAGAGCCAAACACTTGAAACATGAGCAGATGAATTATTGAAATTTTTTAAATCTTCGAATGGGTTACACGAACTGTTGCGAAATTAGTTATACCAACTTAAATTTTTACTGGCTGTTACATTAATCGCATCAAAGTAGTTTTTAAATCCTGAAAAATTTCTGTAAAAATTTTACATTAAGTTTTTTCATTCAATTGCAGAAAAAATTTTTTGTCTGTGTAGTTTTACATTTTATTAAAAAAGGTTGTCTCCGCTATATTAGTTTTAACACGAACTTTATAGTTTAGGAAAATACTGAAAAAATCTCTTTTATTATTTATATTTCCGTATTAGTGCTTTTACATAATTATGTAATTAATCTTTGATACAAATACAAAAAATATATATATTTATATAAGGTTAAGACATATATGTAAGACTAAAATCAATTTCTTTTACCTATAACGTCTTTAGCGTACTTGTTCATAGTCTTAGCTGTTTAATTTTTAATTTTTACATAATAGTAATAGTAATTTTTAATAATAGTAATGAATAAAAATTTTCGTTTGAAAAGCTTAAACTTAATTGAGAGGAAAAGTTGACATCGCGAACTATTATGTGATAAATAATAAAAAGAAAAGGTTTTTTTCTTATTTGAAAAATTCATTCAAAATAATTTCGATAATAAAATTAAAATTCCAATAAATTCTGTAATGATATAAGCATCTCTCCTAGTTATCGATAGTAAGAAGAAACAGTAACATTATGATGATTAATAGTGTAAGGGTAAGTCGTCTAATCACACAAAGTCAAAGAGCGCCGTATGACCCCATACCAAGCCTACCAAGCCTCTTATCTTTCAAAGCCACAGTAACAATATGGCCTGAGCCAAAAATACAAAAGGCAAAATCCTCTTCTTAATCATTATTTATTTTATTTTTTTTTTTTTTTTTTGTTTTTTGCTGTTTCAGATATTTTACGTACAAAAGAGATTCTGCTGCAACTTCCCCTATTCTAACGGAACCACATTTCATTCTAATTAATTCTAATTAAAAAGGACTCATCCCGTTTTCAAAGATTTGCCTTAACATTTTAAGTTTGAGAGGCGTTCAGCCCCATCAGTCTGCGTAACTAAATCTACGAATGCCGTGCACATAGTTTTTTAAATTTAGTTCAGTGCTCGAAGGGGTTCGATAGACTCTCCTACTGATCCCACTGAAATACTACACGCAGTCACTCAAGTTGATGAAGATAAAATAACCATATGAACGCAATAAAATTCATAATAAGCAAAAGGTTTGCTTTTGTTATAAATTCACTTATAATATTCTTTAACTTTCGTAAAGTGTCACTAACTAACACAAAAACACTAAACGCTGATATAAGGATTCTTTTCATTTATCAAATATGAAAACGACTGCAACGGCACACAGAACTGTTGCTTTTTTTCGCTTTCCGGCCATTCTACTCATTCTACTCCCCGACAAGATTTATTATATGATATAAGACCATACAAGAAAAATATACAAATAATACGGTACACTCTGGTTTGACCAACTTTCCAACTTTATCGAACTACTACTGAAACGAACTTGGTATGGTAAATGAGCTTAAAGACGTTAGATGACGGTTCGATAGGAAATTTTTTCCATTGCTTTGTTTAGTTTGTCTGCACACCATTGTTTTTCGGTTCACTCGTACAGTTCGAGCATGTTCGAGCAGTTCGAGCATGTTCGAGCAGTTCGAGCATGTTCGAACTGCAGCATTTCCGGTATACGTAAACAAGTATTAACATTAATTTAAAATAAATTAATTATGTATATGAATGACTTTCAAAAGTCGCCGTAAAATTCTGAATTGATTTAGTCATGCCAATCTCTGATCAGAAATTGGAAATCGAACTTCAAAATTTACAACTGGGTCGAGGAAACAATGCGTGGTGGATGGTGTCTTGAGTTATTACCCCGGAGATGGGCGAGAGGGCTTTGTAGTTAGAAATATAAGTTAGAAATCGAAGTTGTCGTAGCTGATCTGCTATATTAATTTTATATAATTTAAGTTGTTATATAAGTAATTTGAACATTACTTGTCAAATTAAAAATTTATATAATATTTATTGGCATCCAAGCTTTAAATTATATTCTTAATGATAACAGTTAGTTAGCTTTAGTTTACAAGCCTTTATTATTGCATTAATCAACTATGTGAGTGTGCAGTGAAATTAAGAACAACAACAACAAAACAAATCGTATAAATAAAGATTTTTGGAAAAGCATTTATTCTAGTGAGAAAAATAAATGTTTTCCCAGAATCAATTTTAGGTGGCTGTACATGAAAGTTTGGGAGGCCCTTAAGATTTTAATATGTAAGAAATTCGATATTTTCTAAATGTCCCAAGCTTCTAAATACACTCATATATAAATGTCTCTGGGAAAAGTATATTTTCCCCTCTCGAGTTTATTACAATAGAAGCTTGGGTGAGAAAATATCTTGTATATAATCTATTTTACACTGTTCACTCTCTGTCTCTCTCTCTCTCTCTCTCTTATTTAAAACTCATATCAAGAGGATTGATCAGAAAAGATTATATGCCCGTCTGTGGAGACCGCCATGTTTGCATAGGATATACAGAAAAATTCCAGGCACTATGCCAGGAACCAAAGGTGTGTGCAAAATTGCAGCTTAATTAGATATACGGAAATGTTTAAAATATCGATTGCGAGTTCCTATGCTGACATGAAGGCAAAGTAAATAAAAGCTTATCAAATGACTTCAAAACCATTAATTGTCTCATAGGAATAAATGACCACGTCCTATATAATTACCTCTAAGTACCTTAGATGAAAATTTTGTGTTTCATGCTTTGCTTACTTCCAGTTAATAGAGAGCAGATGTTGTTTACTATTATTTATATTTGGAATTCTCGTATTATTATTATTATTATTATTATAAACTTTGCCAGAGAATAATTCCTAAGACTAAAGTCTTAAAGCTTTCGCATCTAAGGCTTTAGCTTTTATTAAAAACTCTACCGCACTTGACTTTAAGTAAAAACAAAAAAACCTACGACAGATAATAATTATGAGACTTGAAATATTAACCAAAAAAAAAAAAAAAAAAAAACTAAACAGTTTCTGCAACGTCACACTCTATAAAAAAGACCACTTGCAATACAAGGGTATATTAGGCTTGTGTGAATGTATGCAGGACTAAGAGGGACTTGAAATGGGTATAGCCTTTATTATCTTAGCTAACCTAAGCTTATCCGTCCCTGCACTCGATTGTTTGTCTGCCCGCAATTTTCAAGGACATGTAATGGTGCACCGAGCCACTCTGTACCTTTTTTACTTGTTATAATTTTTGTTAATAACACTAACAATTTAGTGACTTCTTGCTCGACACAATGGCGTTGTGAGTGGCCAAGTAAGTTTATCAAGCCTATTGTAATGACTAGAAAGGTGAATTAAAAACTTAGAAATTGTATTTCAAGCGCAAAACAACAATTGCTTTAATTCTTGTCAAGACGTTTATCGATTCGATTTCATTTCCTTTGTTTAACGGAAATGTCGTTAAAACGTTTGCGTATAATATTCTAAATAAATTGAGGCAAACAGTGGCAAGTTATGCTAATCGTTCATTCATATGTCAATCAATACTGCGTCTATCCGCCTATGTAAAGTTAAAGAAGTACAGAAACCTCTTTAAAATTCATACAGAAAAGTACTTGTACTGATTTTTATAACAAAACGTTTCATGCACAACATGAGATATCATTTCAAGTAAAATAAGATTTCTGAATATATAGTTTATCATAATTCGTTTTGCTTTTCTATAATGTAAAAGCATATGAAAAAAGGAGTGGACGGAATATTACGAGTGAACGCAAAACCGTTAATGATGAACCGAATTCATCGATTAGGTGACATCTTTGGAAACTAAGAAGTGATGAAGGTACTATCCCCATACCAGAAACTGTCTTATAAGCTAAGCCATGCAAAAATATATATATACACATAAGTTTTTGAAGTCTGATCCGTGTCTATAACCATATCGGCCAGCATTTTGCTTGTCAACGAGCGAGGCCACACCAAAAGAGCCACACCATCAAGAGTCAAGAAAGTGCACTATCACTTCAGGGGAACTGTTTATTTTCGAATTAAATTGGAAAACTGAATGTGTCCGAGATGAGGTCACAACTCACTAATCAGTGTAAGAATCATTTTATTAAAAACAAAATTTGATGAGGGACAAGCCTTTACAGATGAAACATTCCACCTGTAGATTTATATAAAATTGTTATCTCGAAATTGCACTTGCACAGTACAGTAAAAGTTCGTATTATAATTTCCTCGTTCATAGCAGCGAAGGCAACAAAGTAGACCTCTCGTAATCAGCAAAGATTTTTAAGTTGTTTAACGATATCTCTGGCAACTTTTACAAAATTGAACAATAAAACATAGGCAAATTTGTTCTTTACAATCAAAACGAAAATGGGCTCTTGCTAGATAAAAAAAAAAAAAAAAAAAAAAAAATGAGAAAAAGTCCATTAAATAGCAATATGCTAGTGTCACTAAACGGGTCCGAGTAAAAATGATTTGATAACACGTAATGTTGATTGGAAATTTGAGGTGATTGGTGTTCCAAATTGATCCCATAGTAATTGTTTGGATAACCTTGCAATCGTTTGAATAAATTTTACTAACGAACGATTTTGGTTAGCCTTACTGTATGTCGGTTACTATGATGTGATGTCCACTTTTTTTTTTTTTTTTTTTTTAGCTTGATATGGTGACGTTTTCTGTTCGCACTTCAATTTTCTCCTTTG
This sequence comes from Glossina pallidipes, assembly GCA_000688715.1. NCBI lineage: Eukaryota > Metazoa > Arthropoda > Insecta > Diptera > Glossinidae > Glossina > Glossina pallidipes. The sequence continues at coordinate 23,474 of KK499993.1, forward strand.
TCTTCCTTTTTCGCTAATTAAATTTGTAGATTAAATTTAATGCTTTAATGCGAAGAACTTTGATTTTTAATATATTTGTAAGTATGTGCTTTGTGCTTGAATCATTAAAACTTTATTGTATCAAACTGTCAAAATCATAAAATGTTCTTTATATTCTTCACACTTAAGATCCTAAACAAAACACCGTAATTTCAGTTTTTATACATGAGGCATCATTGGAATTGACATGAAAAAGTAGTTGAAAGTCTTTACTGCCATTCATTCAATTCTTGTAGGGATAATTAACTTCATACTGAATTTTATTCGGTTTCTTTAATTTCAATATTTACTTATTTATTCGTTACACTTTGAAATAATAAAAATCAAAGCAATATATGGTACATGATAGTTGTCGAAGCTATCGAAGCCAAATATCAAGACGTAAAATTTTATCTTAAACGAAAGTTCATTCCATCCAATTTTTATAAGAAGGAAATATGAAATTCAACCTTATGATCAAATACAAAATTTAAAAATATATTCAAAAAATAGCCATATTGAAGGTCACACAATTGCTTTTCGTCAAAGATTACAAAAAATTGCAGCTAATCGATTTTTTTTTCTTAAAGTTGAGTGAAGCTTCTCTTATTAATTAATGATCAAATAGATATTAAGGCAAAAATCGAATGTAGGCAACAGCCAGAAGGAGTTGAGATAAACCCACGTTTTATTATACAGATCGATTCAGCATCATTTTCTGTGTGTCAATCTGAGGTTTTCTGTCCGTCTGTCCGTCTTTCCGGTGGTCTCTTTTAAACTTGTTTGACATCGTATTGTTGCAAAACAGTGTCACAATAATCGCTAATAATGCACTCTGATGCAATCTATTGAAACCATGTCTCACAATAAACGTTTTATGCGAGAGACGCGTGCATACGATATTAAAACTGATATGTTCTTTTTATTTGGGCTGAGTAACATATTAAATGGTTAAAGTTTCACTATTGAAAGTGAACACAGATATGCATTAGTGACACCATTATCTTACCAAAAGAATACGTAATTACTATGAGTATAAAATAATGAAATTATCAGTCAAATCGTTCAAACTTGGCGAGAATATTCTGTCGTGTTTTAAATGAAACATTTGAGTTTGAAGATATTTGATGTGCTCTTCAGGAGTCGAATGGTCGACCCCGAGTTGCTTTGCAATTAGTCTATTGCTTAGATCTCCAACATGGATCGTAGGATATCGTTATCGCCCAGATCGACGATATTACTTTAGACTGAAATATCTATCGTTTTTTGGCAAGCCCGCATATTTGATAGCTTCACTTCCTAACTTTGTCCGAAACTCTGAAACTCATACCATATGCAACGTCTGAAACCGCTTTATCCAGTGCGCTTTATTCACTCTTCACTTCGCAACTAACTGACAATGAATATTAAAAATACTAAATAATAAGAAATTCTACATAGCGTACGTTATCTACTTGCCTTGATTTGACAAATAAAATTCCGCAGGAAGTAGACTTTCTCGCCACCCCAATATCTAATATTAATTAACACTCATTCTCTACATAAACGATAAAAATTTTGTTTTACACCTCAAATGAATGAAGTAAGAAACGCATCGAGGTATATGCGAGGAATATTCTATGCAAAAACAATTTCAATTGGTCCACTGCGAAATGCCTACAAACAAATGTATTCGCGCATATATGAATACAGACATATGCACTCATAGAAATACGCGCGCCACGCGCACAAGCCATTTTCGTATATTTGTTTAAAATTGGCCTCACGACAAATATTTACTTTCATAGTATTTGTAATTAATTTTATGCATTGTTGTTATTAATTCTTTATAGTAAACTTACGAGTAATTTCAATAAATTGAAATGTGATTTCTTTATAATTTTAAAGCGGATTCTCAAATTTGTTATGTGCTTTTTATTATTGAATAAAGTGACACTTGAACTAATGCACTATTTTGATTAAATTATTAATTTTATACAAAAATTGACTTTAAATTTTATTAACATTGAATCTATTACTTATCCATACTTAAAATTAGAATGCGTTTGAATATTTGTATAGCTGAGCAGTAAGATTAGATTAATAAACCGCAAATCAATCAAACAAAAAAAAAAAAATATAAAGTTGATCGTATTCCTACACTAATCGCCTAAGGTTTTTGCTCCATCTTCAACCCATAAAAACTCCTATACGCATATATTGCATTTTATAAAATCTGCTAAAAAGATATTTTATTGGAGAAACTTAGCTACCCCGTCCACAATAATCAATAATGAGTGAAGAGTGAATAGAAAGCAGAATTGGATTTTAAGGACAGAGATCACTTCGAGAAAAGAGCTTTTTCACTATGAATATCCGTCATCGAGGTCCGTTTTCTTCTTTCATCGACTCTTCCAAAAAGCTATATAGTTTTGTGAATGCAACAACTTTCACTTCGACCATAGTAACTCAGTGTGTTGAGCGTTAAACAAAAAAATAAATCGCGGGTATAATTGTACTTCGCATAAAGTTTAAATTTCAAAGAACTTTTGTTATATACGAAACCCTTTAACGACCGAAGTCGATTAAAAATCAACGCATTCGTATATGAAGTGCATAGGGCTCAAGCTGATCTCATATACATTGCGAATAAAGTCTTTGCACATAATACAGCATAAACTTAACGCACATGTGCAGTACATGAAAAAAAAGACAAGTAATCGATAAACTCGGTCCCTTTATCAAGACTACAATGCGGTTATTCCAATTGTTTTCCTCGTGCCTGTGTCTTATTGATACGGTAACGTTATGAAAACTGTACGCCAAATTAAAATTTTCTTTAAGATTTTCAATTACCCGTTTCCTGGTACCCATTTTTGTCGGCGCTCGCAAAGTTACAACAACGAACGCATATTTATCAATGTTTTAAAAGTTTCTACTATTCATTGATTACGTAGCAGACTACGGACGTTATGACATAATCAAATATTAAACTATATATAATGAAAATTAAATGTTGCTTTCTTTGGTTTTTCATATGCAATTCTTTACCTAAAGCTTAGGCTAAAAATAAAATCGTAGGCGGACATCTTCGAAGTAAACAGAGAAAAAACTAAACCTTTTCTCATGTCATGTCATATCGCTAATCTCATGTTTCCCGTCAAGATTTCTTATAGGAAGGCAAGAAAAAATCTCTATTGTAGTGACTATGATTGCTAGGAGAAGAATACAACATATATAACTTTACAGGTATAGGTATAGGTATAGGTATAGGTATAGGTATATACATATATATGTCTAATCTGCGATTTTTTTTATTAATTGTCAATTTGTCAATTTGTCTTTATTTCAATGAAAACTTTATTCGATTCCTTGTTTTAGGTTAAGATAGTTTCCTTTCTATCAAATATTTTCTGTTTTTCCCTTTACTCATTGTTTATTGCCAACATTATCTTTTCCGTTTCAATGGGGACCTTGCAATCGCGATTTTTTTCGTCGCATACTTTAGTCTCCGTACCTGTGCTTGTTGACAATTTATCTGCAGTAGTGGTTGTGGAAGAGGCAGAATTGCCCGATGACGAATTACCAGCACAATTATTCACCGCAGTAACAGCCAAAAAGCTATTAGTACTTTGCAAAGGCATATTCCGTTGCTGAGCTGACAAGCGTCTAGAGCCCTTACGCCAACTACCGCTGCCCGTTCGTTTATGCGTAAGAGCACTATGTTCGTTGAATAGTTGGGCTTCCACTTCTTGTTTGCTAACGCAAGTGAATGCCTTGCTAAATGATTTACGAAAATTATCGCTTAGAAATGCATAAAGTATTGGATTCATGGCCGAATTTGAATAAGCCAAACAACCAAACATCAAGATTAGTAAAATTTCAAAACTTGTTAATTCTCGGTGAGTTACGTAGGTGAATACTAATGATACCTGCGATACCCAATGGGGTAGCCAACATAATGTATAGACTGTAATTACGATCAATACCAGGCGTGTTACCTTCCGATGGGATTTTTTCTTTTCTTTCGATTTATGCTTTTTCTGTACCGTATGCAATTTCCGTATAACGAGGACGTAAAAGATTAAAATGAAACTCAAAGGTATTGCAAAGCCTAAAAGGAATGTGTAGAGTATAAATGTAACGCCTGAATGGTTACGATACGTTTCTGGCCAAACGATATTGCACGAGTAATGAATGCCATCCTCTTGCCTAATGGTAGTGGCAAACAATATAACCGGCAACATAAGTATTACCGAAGTAAACCAAGCAATTAATGTTACCCATTTCGCTATAGATAAAGTTCGATAGCGTGGCGATTCAATGGGATGGCAGACAGCAATATATCTATCGGCGGCCATTATCAGCAAGAATATGGATGAGGAGAATTGGGTAATGGATGTGCTTACCATATACGCTTTGCACATATATTCGTTGAATTTCCAACTACAAATATGCATTGTGTACAGTAGAAAGGGGATTCCGATTAGAAAACACTCATCGGCTATAGCCAAATTTAATATGTAGATATTTGTAACGGTTTGCATTTTTGAAAACCTTAACACGACCCAAATAACAAGAGTGTTACCAAGCAAGCCAACCACACACACCACCGAATACATAATAATGGTTAAAATGTGAGCCAAAGCATTGCGATTTTCTACACACTCCTGATGCATACTTAGTAAAAGTTTCGTTTGACCACCTGTTAAACTTATATTGGAATTAATTGACTGCTCCTCCATCTCTTCGATATCTTCTAAAGTTGTTAAATCGGTACTAATTACGGTTGGGGTTGATACTGTCTCCCTCGCAGCGACATTAAATGGCAACAAAGTTGTAATAATGTCGGAATTTGTTAAATTGTTATCAGGCCACATGAAAACTTTATCCAACAACTTTTTCTGTTCTCTGTTCCAGTATGCGGTGGCGTTGGCTGTCGCGGTGTTGTCGGCCGGATATTCGTTTAATACAATGCCTCCATTGTTGTTATTTACTTTTCCATTCTCCCTTTCTATTGTAGTGAAACTAGTTGATGTCAGTTCTATTATTGCCGCTGTTTCCGTTATTGTTTGCTTGTTGATTGCTTGTGTTAAACTACAAAAATTTAATAGCAAGGCTATGCCCGTGATATTGTACATGACAAACACATGCCATAACTGTTGCCAATATGGCAAAGGCTTTCTTTTGGTTATATTCAACATTTTAATATAGTTATTCTTGCAGTTTTCAGTCGATTTTATGTTCTATTTAACGCATACATGTTGATATCAGATGGGCTAGTGTGGATATTAAAAAGGAAATCAATTTACCCTTCCTTGTGGTATGAATATAACTCGTATTGTTGTTATCTAAGGAAGAGAATGAATAAAATTATTATACCGTGAATAAAATCCATTTACTTTTTGATTTTATTAATTTAAAAAAAAAACACTAAACTTTTATATAAAAACTAAACTTTTTTTTTGAATTTCTTTCTCTTCAATGCTCGGCCGCAGAACTAAGTCTATACACCACAATAAAATCTTTATTAGGGGGGAACATCATTATAAATTATTTTTTATTGGTTTAATAGATGATACTTTGGACCTTTTAAAATGGGCGGGGAAAAATTCAATACCCGCAACAAAATTATTCTCTTCTTAATTTCGCCAGCGTTATGAGGAGAACGCTTGTGTCAAATGAATGTCTGCCGGAAAGCTGCGGCCTAATATCTTGCCCATTCATTTCTAACTCCTTTAACACAATAACAGATGTCTTTGGAATATGTTTATATTCATCTCCAAAAAAAAAAAATATAAAAAAAATATTAGTATAGCTTGATGAAGGTGATCTTCGAGTACATATAAGGCTGGGAGCAATGCTTCTACCACGAAATTAAAAGTTTGTCACGAATTTGATTATAGGGTTAGTTATATATTTTCGTCAAGAATATATCAAGAAGAATATTTGAATATGAAAGGGTAATGAAAACATAAAAAAAACGTATTGCGATAAAAAAACATGTTTCTAGCCCGTTTATCTTGACTCACAAATTTTTTGAAAATGGCACGCAGCATAACTCAAATATATTTAGTTTTTTTCGAACGTTTTATAGTAACTTGAAAACGACATTGTCCAGAGAAACACCTAAGGCATTTTCGATAAGTTAGTCCAAATATTTTGTATTAGTAAAAGAGTGAGTGCCCTTTATTTGGTCGAAAATCAAACTCTTTCTCTGGCTATAAGAATGTTTTTGTTTTTTAATTTCAACTTTAGACCTGTTGTACTACGCGCCGCAGAGACTTTCATTTTAAAGGTGCCTTGCGAGAATAGCTTTGCTGTTACCGTTTTCTACTAATTTTGCCAAAACAATTGTTTTTGTTTTCTTAATACTTAAAAATACGGCCAACAACCTCGCAGAATATTACTATTCTGATACCTTTCCTTCTATCCAAAAAAAAAAAAAAAAACAAACAACTTTTTTTAGGCTGCTAACTTAAGGTTACCCCTTAAGTCACATGATGTTTTTAATTAACTATGTTTTCAATAAACTATCGAATCGCTCCCCGCTAATTTTCGTTTCGCGGATACGCGATACGCTGCAAATATAATTGCAAAAATCTATTACGTATACTATCGGGATTATTTATAAATAAATAAATAAAGCTTTCTCGAAGCAACATGGAAACAGGTGTATGGCCTGCAGTGAATACAATGCTAAATATTTTAATTGTTATTGTATAACACTGAACTTGGTGTTCGACTTATTGAAAATTCTCATGTGTTCGAATATGCGAAATAATGCTCATTATATATACATAACTTTTCATTAAATCCTATAGCAAGAAGATGATGAAATAATAAATTTAATCACTTACCTTTAGATGACGAATAATAATATAGTTAATGAACTTAAATAAGCATATGTGTTAAAAGCATAAGATAGAGAACTAATTTTCTGTTAACAATTGTATTCCTTTCCCTTTGGCATATGAAATAAAAAAATTAAATAAAATATTAAATACGAAAATATATGACTGTTAAAATATATATATATATAGATATAAATACATAAAAAATTTATGATAACGAAATCGGGCTGATGGTCCTTTTAAATAAAATATAAAATAAAAACGTCACACCACTCCTTTTCTATACTCAACTTTAGCTTCTAGAACTACATTAATTTTGATTCAAGTTTAACAAAACCCACGAGCTATTCGATTGTAATAATTAAAATAACAAAATAGACGAATGTGGTCCAAATTTGGTGCAGTCGATTTCTATTTCAAATTACTCTGATGAGCTAATATTCATTATGAAATATGAAAAAAATTAGGCCGGTTTGCCGTATAATGACAAGAGGATTGAAAATATCGCCCCATATGACTCAAATTTTTACATCTATTTAATAAGCCGACAGGCCAACTCTGTTGAGAAATTTGAAAACTTGCAATTTACTTTCATATAGCACCCTTCTCTTAATCAGGGAGCGATTGTAAACTTTGTCCTATCGAATCCATTTTTAATTCACTCAAAATTTATCACAAGTTGTGATCTGCAAGTTGAACACAAAAATACATGGACAAACATTAGAGGGGCAGACTTGCCATAGCAAGGCGTTATATGGTCGAAAAAGTGGTTAGTGGATCCGAACCATTCCCATTAACGTTGGTCCTTGAACCAAAACACTTCGGGTTTCTTAATTCTATGAAAATGCCTTAAAAATTGCGGCCTGTAGATTAAACTCAAGAAGAAAAGACAGACAAACGGACAGACATGCTTATATCGGCATAAAGAAAGGTGAGCCTATCTCAAATCCTTTTGCATGTCGTATATATCCGGACAAATTTATTATATACTTATACCACAAGTGGTGTAGGGTACAGTAAAGATTTATACCAGTTTCTCGACTTTTACAAAAGTCAATTATTATAATAATTAATAAGGAGAAATGTTCAATATTTCCTCCCAACTATTCTCATGCCATCTTCCAATTAGAAAACTAATAACTTGTGCTACTTTTACACTGTGACCGTTTAAGTGTATCAGTGTTCTTGTTAGACGGACGAAGACGCTTTGACGGAATTTATAATAATAAAAAAATTTGCTTATTATTTATATTAATATATTGATTTTATTATAATTAATTTATTTTTATTAATAAGACGAACACTTTAATAAGTTTGTTAAAAAAATTATAAATAATTCCGATCAATATATTAATTAAATTAAATATGTTTTATATACTTTATTTATATTTTTTACTTAAATACAAACTTATTGCAGATGTTATTACTAAGTCTTTTATCTTCATTTTTACCGATACAATGAATGAGCAAATATGTATCGAACATTGTACTAGAGTAGTTAACACTAGATTTCCGGAGCGAGTCAATTTGACTTCTTTTTTTACTGTGACCAATCACTCAGAGGATGTCCCCTATTCGTGTAACACGTTGACGATCAGAAAGAAGGAAGGAAAGAGAAAGAAATAGGGGAGCAGTGACCGCAGCAAAGTGTGGGTGTGTGCCTAATCGATAAGTGTTACGCCTTTGCCGACTAAGCACTTACTACAGCTGACCTGGTAGCCGCGGCTCTTACCTACTCGTCTACTTAGGCGAATTTATGATTTCATTGCTACATATTCGGAAACATTAAAGTAAATACGTTTTTTTTTAAATATTTTTTGTTAAATATATACAAACATTAATTTGTTCCCCTTCCCATCCCTTTGAGTCAAATTTACTCATTATATAATCATGTCTAGGAAAAATTTCTTGAGAACAGCCAGACTTCTTATAAACCTGGCGCAAATATAACGATCCGCGAGCAATTGCTCTAAACTAAAACCGAATGCCCATTTACTCAACACATGCTGAATAAGCCAGATAAATTTGGCATCGAAACGGTGGAATTGCCAAGTCCAAATATCATGCATAAGAAATAGAAGTAAGGCCCACCTGTCATAAATAAAAAAAAAAAATTTGTCGGATATGTATTTTAAAAACGGAATATAAATATAAAAATGATTTTGAATAAAGTTTCAATCTTGATGTTTTCGTAAAATCGGCTAATTTCAAGTAAAGTAGGTGCATACCCGCGATCCTTCCATCTAGGGTTAAGACTCCATTATTTTAGAAACATTACCAGATATAACAGAATTAATACGAACTATTTCTAAGCTTATATTCATTAAGCCAACTATGCATTTTTATTAATTCACAACTTATCCCGTGCATAGAGTGTCCAGGAAATTTGTTCACATTTAACTCTAATAAATTCGTTAATATGTAATATTCAGATAATTCTTAGATAATTCTGTTTTTTTTTGCTGCTTCTTATTCTATTCTTACTTGTACTGACGAGTCTAGACTTAGTTCCTATACACTATATTATGTAGCACATCACAACTACACACGCAACTACTTTTCTTTCAAAATCTTAATAATAATGACATCTCGTTCGAAATTATTGGAATGTAATAACCCGACCGCCACTCGCTTTCCACACTTCAGATGTCAACTGTAAAATTTTCAGTCGAAAGCTTCACAAATTCTTGTCAATAATATAATGATATGTTTACTAAAATGTCGGATTAAAAGCAGCTAAACTAAATCCTTCCTTAACATCATCGTAACGCTGAAAAAGGTTATTGCCCTTGAGCACATGATAATAACGTTGTAGGATACGTTCACGCAAAAAATTAAAAAAGAAAATATACCAAAACTATAAGTAGCGGATTGGCTGTAAAAGTTAGACACTTGTGTTCTACCATGTAATCAATTTTTACATTCAAAAAAATTATAAAACTCGTTTAACCCTATAGCATACTATTAACTCTATTAAGTAATTTTATTTTTTAAAGTCAAATCATATTCACTTTCTTTAAAGTTAGCTACACTTTCCCCCTAAGTGCTACAACGTTGATTGCCCGCTCAAACTTGATATCTTAAGTATGTACAGGCCGTCATTTTTTCCATTTTACGCTAAAATATTATTGACTTTCTGTGTGACTCATGGTCATCCAATATCGGAATTTCAAAATAAAAAAACAAAAGCTGATCCATTTTTTTCACTTCTGTCCTTAATAATATATTCCGCGCATAAGCAGAGAAAATTTTCTGTGGATTCTGTATAACATTTATACCTTTACCTGCGTCAGTTTCGAAGACTTAGCGTTTGAAGAAACATTCACGGTACTATAGTTTATATCAACGACCACAACGACTGTTGGACATACACTGCCTTTAAACGATAACGTCAGATTGATTTAATGCACCTTGCATGCCACGATATTTGAGAGTGACTGAATGACTTAATAATTCCAATAAACATCAACTAACTAAATTCTAAATTGACTTACACTACGGATTATAAGTTATTACCGGTGGGAAACGGACGGAAGGACACAAGAAGAGACAAACGCAAGTTAAGTCGATTCTACATCTTATGTTAATCAAAAATGTGGGCATTTTATGATATCCTTAATTATATTTCTCGGAAATCGAGCCACTAGCGCATCCGTATCCTTCGGCCGTATTTATAAAACTAATTATGTCTCTTTTCTACTCTATTCTCTGCTGTCTGGTCATTGGCCTCGTACTATTTATATTGACTTTGCCTGATTGTGCGTGAGCATATAAATTTCGCACCACCTAAATACACAATAGCTAACCTTGTTGTAGCGACTGCATATCGACTGCATCGACCAGTTGTCTGTTTAATGTACGAACGGACAAGCATAAATGCTTATTTCATTTACTAACAAATTCCTTTATCAATCATTCAAATTTTATATGTTTGCTTAGTAAACAAAATAATAATAATAATAGTAATAATTCAGTAAATACCGTTTTAAGGGAAATACATGTAAATTCTACATACTTTCTGCAATGAAATCTTAGTGTACTAACTCTAAGACAATACGTTACTGTTACTACTACTGCTTTCGTAAAAAATCGAACGTACGAACTCGCCAAGGATGACTAAATATTATAGAAATTTTTAAAGAGACAAATTTACTATTTTCTAATGTCTAGCGTAAAAGACAAGAAGAAGAAGGATTGATTGTAACTTAACTGGATTGTAAAGTGAAAATACGATTTAATTGAGGGAATGCCATGTGAATTCGTAAGATCTTGTATAACTGAAGAATGTATAAAGTCCTACACACAGAAAGTACACAATTAATTAAATACAGATATCAATGTCACTGATTGATCGCAAGTATTTTTTTTTTTTTGTCTCCTGTCCATATTAGTGTACATCAGCTCTATCAGTCAACTAAAGCGTATAAGTCCCTAAATTCTAAATTCTTTTTGCATGGCAAAAAGCATTGTGCAAATTCGATCTAGTCTTACTGTATATTCCCATGGGTATAGTTGCGGTTACGTCAAATAAGCTCGATACACTCTGCTGTACCTAATCCTATTGAAGTGCAAGATGACGTTGCCTGGAAGAGAGCGTTTAAAATATTTGAGGACGTTGTTCGTCTAAATTCTTGTTTTGAAAATAATTTCATCGCATGGCTACAATAAAGAAAAAGTATTGGTAGTAATTGACGAGTGGGCGCTCTAGGGAGAATCTAATTTTTACAGTTATTTAGATTTTGTATTTTTTATTTTAATCAAAAGTAACATCTAAGACCCTGACATCATGTCGTTCTTCTATATGAGGATGAAAAACAGCTATTAAAGTGGCATATGTTTATAGTGAAAGAAGAAGAAGAATGCAACATTCACACATACTTCATTTTATCTATCTTCTCATATACAGATGCTTATCATAACAATACTTGACGCATTACGGTTCAGAGCTATTTATTTAAGTTTGAGAACACGAAGCAAATAGTGAGAAGAATACTTGAAATAGATAGAAATACTACGGTCTAACCTATGAGTGTGCATATCAGATTAAATTTTTCTAAAGTTTGGTAGCGAACACCTTGTTATACAGCATATGATACGATTGTGTCTTGAGCATAGAGAGTTTACTTTATAAATCGCTATGAAAGTTTTAATTAGAAATAATTGTAAACCAAATTTAAGGCTTTGAACAAAATGCCAGGGTGACCAGATAAGATTGCGAAATAAAATTATAATGCTTTTGCATAAGCTGTCACCCCAATGGGTATTTGAGCTGAGACTGTTTAAAGTAATATGAGACAAGTAAAGGACATTGTAATAGGCCACGGCTCGTCATTAAATACCTTACACCATTTCACTTAATACAGTTATCCATGTAGCGACTTTTCAAAATAAGGCAGTATATGGGAAGCGGCCGAAAATGTAGTCCAATTTGAAACATTTTCAACAATGTGCGTTCCTGGGCTAAAACACGTCATTGTGCCAAATTTCGTCAAGGCATCTCAAAAATTTCGCTTTGTAGATTGAAAACAAAATTACATGGACTGACGTAAGACAGACAGGTAGACAGAAAAACTTAAATTAGTACAATAAAAGATGATTCTATCTAAACTCCTTCTTACCGCTATATACATCCATATGAACTTAACAACCCCTTGTATCACAAGTTGTGTGGGGCATAACAATTTCAGATCCGACTTGTGTTCCACTATAGAAATTATGACAAGGATAGATTGATCGTATATGTAATAATTCATATATCGATAATAACTTTGATACACACTTTTACATTTAAACTTTGTATTCTAATATGTATCCATGACGTACGAAAAATTCGCGCATATTTGCTTAAACGGCTTTGCTTAAAATTTTACATTAATTAAAAACGTATGCAAATTTTGTGACCCTTACGATGACTATTTCCAGAGGGTGCAAACGGAAGCCTAAACGGAAACTATGCACTATTTCTTCAGTAACGGGTATAAAAAGTGTTAAACTCACATTTACGAACAGGTGCCTTCACCTTTGAAAAGATTTTGTTCACAACTTTTGTCTATTTTATAAACTTGCAAAGTATTTAAAGCAATGATAAGATTGAGTTGCACAAAAGTTTTCCTTTCATGTCACACACATTGACATCTTTACTAGAAATTTACACAAGGGAATTAAAAAAAAAAAAAAAAAAAAAATCACAACGGTCACTTAAAAAAATCAAAGAAAAGAGGTTCTGAAAGAAAAGTATGTTTTCATTATATTTAATCATTCTATCTACAAGAATTTAAATAATTCGGTTTTAATTAAAAAAAAAAAAAAAAAAAAAATTTAAAGCATAACAATAAAAATTGCCAGAAGCAGACATAAAAAAATACATAGTAAAAAAATAACTTACGAAACGGACTTCCAAGTTTTTGCTTTCAGTAGCGTTTAGATGAGGGTAGTCTTTTTTCTCAAATTTGAAAATTACTTAATAAACGTAAGCGTAATTTAGAGTTAAAGCAAGAATCATTTTTTTTTTATTTATATATTAATTTTTTCACTTTTTTTGAATTGTTGTAAGATTGACGCAAAGTAGTTTTACGAAATTTGTTCATTTTATTAAAAACTGAAAAATTTATTGTCAATTTATTCTCTTGGCGTGTTTTGTTTGCTGTGCACGTTTCAACATTTTTTACAACACTAGTCAATGTTTTGCCGGCGAAATTTCGTTTTCCCTATACGTTCGATTGATATGTGCCCATGTGTATGTGTGTGCTTGTGTCTGTGTTCGGTGTTTTTGTTTCTGTGTGAGTACACTTGTGTAAATGACACTAGCCTTACTAGACGGTGTACATACATGTATGCATGCATTATGCCATTTGCATGAACCTTCTTATAGTAAGAATGCACGAGACTCTGGATAACATGTTGCTCTTGAAAGTCGCACGAAATTCAACAAAAACTTTTTACATCCGTGTCAACAGGCAGTGAGAATGTATATGTGTAGCAAATACTTCCAATAATGTTAAAGTCTAACACATGAATTTAATAAACTAACAGAGCAATGTTATCGATTATAACAGAAAAGCTCTCTCCTTATTGAGATGCAATGAATGCAATGGGAGAACATGGAGTTTATGAAATCATAGCAAACAGAATACATTTGAAATTGTGGCGACTGCTGATAATATATGTAATATATATATACGTACATACGAAATGTAAATATCTTTACTATTAACAATGTGTTTATTTCATTATTATTTTAATTATTCGCTTAATATCTGCGCTTATTAAAATCGTTTTCATAATGGTTCTATATAGGTAGGAGTAATATACTTAAACTACTCAATAAACTTGTGCGTTCTTATAGTCGTCGGCAGTGTATATGCTCCCGCCATTACGCTCGCTTTAGCCAGAAATGTTCTTGCTTATGCTTGCAATTTCTTCAAGTACGTGCCACACAAAAAACATATTTACCTCTAAAATCTAAAAAGATCGGGTTGTACATATCGTTTTTTTTTTTTAATTATAAAATAAGTGTTTTAGCTTATGCACCTTATTTGATTTATACGCAAACAAACAGCATGTGGTGAAATAAGAAAACTCAATAAATTATGATTTTTACAGTATTTCCCAAAGTATGCACATAAACAACATTTCCGATCGATATTCGATTGTACATTCTTAAAAGAACCAATAATCAACCCTGCTACCCTGCTACACCTGTGGATGGGGTCATTTTCAGTGTATCAAAGCTTTCGCAATATCCTGGAGAACACTTCGGAAATTTTATGAAAAGTGCACATTTATATAGACTTGATCAGTATCAAACTCTAAAGCGATTTAAACCTGTCCGTCGGTCTTTTTTCCCTCTGTGTACTGTCTGTGGAACATCTTCCCCCGGTCACAAGTACGAAGAGATAGACTTGATATGCTTGCATGGTATGATTGTATTGAAAATGGGCTAAATCGATCGAAAGATACGCCCATAACACGTAATATAAGCTGATTTTGCTCATCACTCATAAATTACATTCATAACGCTTTGGATACTCTGTGGGCGATTCTGCAATACCTGCATCCGATATGAAAGAGCATGAAAATTTAATTTTTTTCGAGAATTTTAAGATAAAGGCGGGAGGTATAGAAAATTCGAGCACGTTCGAATACGATTTTTCTATCAATTTTACTTAGTTACTTTAAAATGGTATCTCAAAATCCAACAATTCGTAGGTAAGTGATAACAAAAAAACTGATAGTCATAGATGTAATACCTTATATTCCGTGTAGAAAGTCTCTGGAGTTATTGATGTGAAAAAGTATTTTTATTCAGTGATATTTCTGTCGTTTCCTTCACAGCATCGATCGTTTGACCAATATATTTTTCGGGGACTGATTGATCTATTGCGTTCAATACTTCAGCGAATTTCTTTTTATGCCATCGATTGACTCAAAACACTTTCCTCAAAATGGTAAATTGCTTTGATCGGACGAAGCTTGGGAGAAAGTACTCACATACTCGAAACATTTCGACTTGTTCGTCCCTTTAATCTCTCCTTATCTCTTTAACTCTTCGTCGTATCCATTAAATCTAAACCTTATCGAAACTCCAATTACAATCACTAAGCATTGCAAACTTTCGATATTTTTAGAAAAACAATCTAAAAATCTGTGCAAATTTCTTATCAGAAATACTTCTAAATACGTTTGCAACAATCGTCTATAAATCTTAAGGACACAATTACTCAAAAATTTGCAGAATTGCATTTATATTTAAGAAGAAGTCGAATAATATACCCATGTTCGGAAAAAAAAAACTGTAGTAGTCTTGCAACCTTTCCCAGACATAAATCAGAAGAAAATTTGTTAGCACATCGCACGGTATATGAGCATAGGTTTACATTAACTATTTATTCAACGCTAAATATTAATAACAACACCTGAAGTAGGGTACTATTCCGTAACATAGCTTGCAATGGCAGAAGTTCTCCCGCAAACGGTAATTAATACAATAAAACCATTAATTTATGAAATGGAAAAAACTTCCTCTTATGAATTAAATCTTACGTAAATTAAGAAAGACGGCATTGTATTCAAACTTTCCAACGACTGATATGACGTCTAAATATCATAACATCGAGTTAAATTTCTTTTTTTTTTAGCATGCATTCATAAATTACTTCATTATTACATAAATTTAAAGCCATAATAGCGAGATGTTGCAGAATTTTTATTGTGCGATGTGTATTTATTTTATTGAGCTTAACACTCGTTTGAAAAATATAGAGATATAAGCAATAGAGAATTCGTAAGCGGTACACACTGTATTAGCTTAAACTGTAATATAGATCTATAGACAGAATTTTCGGCCGCTCAATGCATCCATTAATATAGCATCGCAATTATTGCTTAATGAAATCCATTCATTTTCAATAGCTTTTTTTAAGTATAGATCTACATACATAGATGCATATATAGATCAAAAAGCACCTCTCTGATCTTCTCATCTTGTCTTTTCCCCTCTCTTTTCTTCTCTTCTCTATTCTCTCTTCTTTCTTTTTCTTCTCCTTTTTTTCTTTTCTTTTCTTTTCTTTTCTTTTCATTTCATTTCTTTCAATGTATAAAATCAAATGCGGTCTCACACTAGCAATGATGGAGTTCCAACAAAAAAAAAGTTAAAGTTTTTTTAACGTTTCAATAATTTACCAAAAAACAAAAAGATGAGGCAAATAAAAATTGTAAAAAGTACACAAAATGCGTCTGCGATACTCATAGACACAAGTTTTCTGATTAACTTTTTGCAAAGAAGAACTAAACTCAATTTTAAACACTTTTTTACCACTATACCTAAGTGATAGGTAGCTTTTAGGAATATTTTTAAGGTTTAGTACTTCGACAACCGACAAACTTAACCAACCCAAATTGAGGTTTGTTTTTAAGCGTTTACCGTCTTTTGCAGTTAACTTACATAAATTTTCATATTGGAATAATGTTGTGACACTTTCTTGCACTACTATAAACTTAGTAGCCAGATAAAAAACAAGACAAAAACATAAAATAAAAAGTAGTTAAAAATTCAGAGCAAAAAACATTAACTGCGGATAACATAATTTTTAAAAAAACGTGCTAAGGCCTTATGCTCCGAAAAGTACAGAAGGGCATCTATTTATCTCATATTTTTACTCTTATTACACTGAGGCTTGCATGGTCCTCAACTAAGTATAAAATGAGCATTATACCGACATCGTTCACTCAGCTAATATTTAAGAGATTTCAGTTTTCTGGACCAATGCCGTTCGAAAGATCTACTAATTCACTTTTCGGAGGATCATAGATGTACCAAAACCTTCAGCTTTTCGTAGTCCTATCTATAAAGCTCTTATTTATTAGAACTGCGCAGCTACTTGGCAGAGAAGCGTTTAAGGTTTACTATCTATAACCTTCTTTTGGGGACGTAAGAGAAGTATCGGAAGAGGGTTCTCTTTAATGAGAAAAGAGGACATTTTCTGCACCCATTCGGTTCTCGATTCGGATGTGTGAATGTAAGATAACAAGCGAAGTACGGCGTAAGCTCAAAAGACGACTATTCATGAAATTTTGTGGATGTCCACGGGGGTGAGATTGCCCAAAGTAAGTTTGCTCGTGGTATGGCGACGCAATTCTCATCAGATTACCGGGATGAATGCCGTCTTGCCTGACTGCTTAAAGTGACCATTCGCGAAGTATCATGATGGCTGTACTTGCTCCGAAGTTTCGTGGGGCAGTTAAACAATGACGTGCTAGATAGGCCTCCACGCTTACCATATAGCGAGATCTATTTTCCATTTTGATACCTCAGAATGGGGGTTGTCCTATTCCTTGGGGGCGTCGATTATCGCCTGTTAAAATAAATTATATGCCATCGGACGCTGTGGGATTGGGCCGTTTACGCTAGGTACTCACACTAAACACTGCAGGAATCCACTCAATTTTGCGCTATAAAAATGAACAGTTAAACCTGCACCATTAGATCGTCGCTCAGTGAGTTTATGTTGCCCGATTGACGATTATAACCTTCGATAATGATCTTAACCTTTAAGTAAAAAGTTTTAAATGGCAACGCGCATCACGCAATTACAGAACGTAAAGTAATATTTGTCGACATTTCTTGCGTTATTGCAATTCGAACGGCAGTGCTGCTGATTAAAATCAATTACAATTTCCTTTTGCCTTACCAACAACTCAACCGTGTATCCTTCGTGATTGGTTTTGTTCATACACGCGATTTTTTGCATTGCCACGTAGCGAAAATTGTGAACTACGTACATACATATATACCTGAGTTTATAATGAAACTATATTTACATAACTTTATCTTGTTCTTGTATCATATTATCACATCATTCTTCTTTGCAAGAAGAATTATATTGATTTCTTTTATGTCTTACATCTTACACGCAAGAGACAGATGAATTAAATGGCATAGCATAATTCTCAGTTTCAATGAAGCAAGCTTTAGTTTATGTGACTATTTTATCCCACCTCCTCCGTTATCCTTCTCAAATTTCCGATTTATCTAACTTATGTCCCTATGTTCCCTACTTACAAAATGGAAGTGATAGTCATCAACTGTTGATGTATACTCTACGTGCATGTCGTACATAACTGAAGGATAATAAAAACAATATATGTGAATGTGTGCATTAATATGAGTTTATAGAATATATGGAATTTATGTGGGACATACATGCTTGCTTTCAGAATACCAAGAAAGTGATAAATGGTTTTTTATAAAATTTAATATAAAATTACTAAAAGCAGAAGTACTACTAATTAATGCTATAAATAAACTGAACAAGAATGGGAAAAATGCACTTTTTCTAATGCGGAGTTTTTTCGATTTTTCAGAAATAAATTATATTCATTTCTTGGTTGGAAGTTATCTAAATCCTTTTATTTGTAAATCGAGACATTTGATAATTACTATCAAGATCATTCAGAAACAACAACAATTCATATCAAAGATTTTTTTTAATTTCTTTGAAATTGATGGCATAATTTTCTTTGGCCATTTGGACGGCGATTATGTATTAGTTAGTATTCTTACCCTTTTTACTTTTTAGTATTCTTTCCCTTTTTCGCATGGCATCGTTGCATGAAATCGTCACTCACTATTTTCCATTAACTTTCGTTTTTTCTTTTTTTTTTTTTGGCTAATGTATGCCCAACAGCTGTGAGTTCTCTTCCATCTGTCAAATGAAACGAAAGCAAAATAGCTATCGTTTTGCCTTAGTGTTGGATTTTCTGAGTTAGTATTAGTTGTTCAGGGTTGCATTTATAAGAGAAAACAGCTGAAAATGAAAAGCAAAATAAATTCAATACAAAGTTGTAACACCGCTTGGCTTGGCTATCCTCCGACTTTTTGCAGAGACAATCTTTTGACATTCAATTTTTTTTTAAATATGCAGTTGAAATGCGCAAAGGAATTTTCATTTCATTACCCAAAAATCGTAATCAACCCCCCTCCTGTTTTTCTTTATTTTTTTTATAGAAATGAGTTAGGCCTTATTTAATATACAATAATATTGAGTGCTTATAAACATACAAGGGTCAAGCTTGCCCCTATTTTGCCTTTAATTTTTTTAAATTAATAATATGAAATGATGGTAATATTATACATAATACAGAGAAAACAGATTATCTCTCTGCCGTTGTTGAATCGTACATAATGAGTAACCTGAAATGGTTTTATTGCTTTTGAGTTAAACAGCCTAACTTCGCCTATATCGCGCTATCCTATTGCGATTCAGTGATGATAGGCCCACCACTCAATTCTTCAAGAGCGATACATATATTGCCAAGAAACAATAAAAGTTTTAGGCGTTTTGTCAGTACCTTCTTTAAGAATTAAGATACCATTGCTTCAGATTCCGTCTATTAATTTAATTGCACGCCCACATTTTAAAATTAAACACAGGATGAAAAGTTCGCAAACGCGATATAAGTCTGTGTTAGACTGGGGAAACTTTCTAAATCGGTTAGCAAATACTTATAATAAGCACGAATTCAGTAAGTCTTCGGTCTGAAAGATCCACATAATTTCTGGATAGGACCAACCGGCAAACGATTCATTCATTCAAAATTCCATGAAGTTTCGACCATTAGTTTACTAGTCACTAACTACTACATTGGGATGAGCATGAATAGCGGAATCGATTTACCAACGTCTTCATTTTTCCAGCAAGACAAACCAAGTGTCAAATTTCACTACTACATCTCGTCAGGATGAGTTCAAACATTAGCAAAAAATAGACGAAAAGACCCATCTCTCTTTCAAAGTGTTTGCTCTTTTGCTTAGGATTTCAAGGTTGGCCTTCAATTTTTTATTGATGAGGTCTACCGGCAGATTCGAAAATTAATGAAATTGGACCAGTTGTTGGCTCACAATTACGAAAAGACTACATATGCATAAAATTAAGCGTAAACTTAAGGTTTTTAGTTTACCCACTCACATCCAGAGAGTGCCTAAACGTTGAAAAATACATCAAATTTAAAGCTTTTATGATTTGCAACACACATACGACCTATGTACGATGTAATTTATATATCAAGCGAATAATAACTTGCAACAAAAGTGATTGATATAGTTTTATACCCATTCCTTGACTTGTCCTTCTGCACGTGGCACAAATAGATACACACTCACTTCGGACACTCTTTCAATTATATATTCTTGATCGATTCAGTCCTATCCACTTGTAACATATGAAGTCAACAAAATTAAAACAAATATATATTTAATTGATGTTCATAGGTCAGATTTCAAGGTGAGCGCCATCTGACCGAAATATTCAATTAATATGACAAATTCTACTTTCCCTATAAAAAAGTACATTTTAATAAACAATCCACGGATACAGAGAACTGTTTCAAATATTTATGGAGACTATCTAAGAGTAAAGAAAATTTGAGCAAGCACACAACGAAGCAACATTAACAACAAAATACTTGAGATTTGTCTGAAAGTTGAATAGAGCTTTAATGCTTGTCTTATTTTATTTTTAATCTGAATGGCACTGATAATCGTTATTTGGGTTAAATGATTTCACATAAACACGACAAATTTTTGTTGTTTCAGTTCACACATTTGCAAAAAACTAATCACTGCAGCTATATAACAACTGTTGCGGTTATATGCAATTATGTCCATGCGGTTAAGCTCTATACCAATTTCCCCAATAGAAATGAAAGAAAATAATAACGAAACCGCATCATCGCTATTAACATATACGTACACACGTACATCTCTGTTACCTTAACCGCAAATAATTCCTTCTAAAGTTATATGTTTGAATGGGTGCTGCTGTCATAGAATTGAAATAAAAATTTTGCATAGTGAAAAGTGAGACGAACCCATTGATGAACGTTAAAGGTCAGATGTACCTGTGAAGAAAATTAGAAAGATATTTTTCTTTCTCATCAATTTCGTAGTCACAGGATAATAACTCTTTTCAATTGTAAAGTCAAGCAGATTTGCTTTAAGTCTGCGTATTAAAGTTCAATATTCACAAAAACTTTAAAGTTTCTTAATACAACGTATGTTAAACAAAAACGTTTGAAAGTAAAAAAAAAAAAAAACATTTATGTGCCCTCATAGAGAATTCAAGTAATAATTCAGCGGCTCTCAATTGCCGTAACGCGTCATCTGTCTGCAATTAGTTGCATTCAGAAAGTAAAGCAGATTTCATTAAAATTTTTTCGTATTTTCTTACGCCAATTGCATTGTTTATACCTCCTCCTCGTAGTTGGGAGTGTAAGCAGACAGTTTGTGAAATCCTTCTGCAAAGATAATAAATCAACAACGCTATACCATTGTCAACCACAAAAATGGACTCTACTATCGACTGGTTTGAATACATTTTTATGAATATAAAAATAAATATAAGTAAAAAAAGTTATATTGACTTTATGGCGACTCTTGGATGCTCGCAGTCGCAGGATACATACAAAAAATGCAAAGTATTGGCTTACCGATGCGGTGGACCAATGAATCGGTGGGCCGGTATATCGAGTGATACAATCTTCCATCAGAATGAATGCCTTATTATAACACATTTTTGAGTCGACATCTGTCACTAGTTACGCAATCTATCGAAGACATATTTTAGACATATTTTCCCCTCTTTTTTTGTCTTTTGTGATCCATGGATGAAATGAAAGCAAATTTAGTTAATCGAAAGGTATAGGTATTCCCTAAAAATGTTCTCTTTTTCTTGATTGTTACAACTCGTATGATAAATCTAATATAATTGCATTTCTCGTCGGAGCATATAACAATTTGTTAAAATGCGAACGTCTGAACGTACGTATGAATGATTTTGAGTTTTGTATTTTTCATTTAAATAAAATCAAGTGGATGAAAACAATAGCTGCTCTTGTTCACATATCTTTTATTTGGTTACATACATGTTATAATGAAAAGGATGGATGGACGGAAAAGCACTATAATTGAATTTAAGTATTTTTAAATATGCATTGAATTTTTCACATGCTTTACTTAATTTTCAAATAAAACTTAAGCAATAACTAACGTTCAGACAATAAACATTAAAATGAATATCTGACCTGGCATCCGAAAAGGAATGCTTAAAGCAGAAACTTGTATGTTCAAAATAATTAAATCCTATTATGAACATGGAATATTTACTCTATTTCTTTTGCGGAATACTTGCCCCGTCGACTTTATTTGCTTCGCTTCGCCCCAAGTTTTACTTTCACAAACGCATAAGAATGTACTAAAGGAAATTTCGTCAGATTTGTCTTTTATTCTCTTTTCGCTGGGCCTTAGGGGATTTCTATTTGTTTTTTTTTTTAAGTGAAAACAAAGGATCGATTACGCAAACTGATAGGCGTCTAACGATTTCAGTTGTGTAAACCAATAATTTTACTCTTACTGGACGACTCTCGTTTCAATGACTGGTTTCTCCATTTCGCTAATCGATCTCAATCATTCGTGTAAATTCAAACCACAACAATATAAGTATCGTTTTGTGCTAAAAACAAAAAGTTCGCTAATAAAACGCAATTTTATTTCTTCCAATTTGAGAAAGTGAAGTACGTTCGTACGTTTTATATCTGTCCTCAACTTTCTCAAATTTAAAGATGTAATAATTATTAGATATCGTGTGCATAGGAATATTGTGCCATGTGCCATGTTTCATGGCAATTTGTTCTGTTTTATATAATATTGCTTTATAATACGCCTTCGATGGGGGAGGAAGAACAATATTCTCAAAAGCGGCTTTTAATTAAGGGTGCGATGCGCCAGATCCGTTTGCATTGCGTGCAAACGTTTAAGTGAATTAATTAACGAAGATTTATCAACATTTTTGCATATGTACTTAAATTTGAATTTTTTCAATAGTTTCCCATAACCAAAACGCTTTGTTAATACAAACAACGAATAAGAATAATGATTGGAGGAGTAGATATATACCATCAGTAATGCGTTTAACCGTAACAGTAGAAGTGCTTTGCGGGGAAGTGATTCCTCATTAATTGTATCAAATACGATATAATTAAGAATAAAATGTAAACAGTATGCGGAATGAATGCGATAAGGGTACTAATCCCGAAGCAAAGAAGTGTTTCTTAGGAGATATGGTATTCCGACAATCTTGATATTTAATTCGTTGGTTAAATCCATTGATGGACACATGATGGCACATGTACTTTGACAAACGCCATGAAAAATCGAACGAATAAAGCAAATTTTATTTTATTTTAAACCAACTTTTTTTAAATTTTATCTTATCCGCCTGAGTGGCCGAGTAGGCAAGAGTCTCGACTAGCAATTCAATGGTCGTGGGTTCAAACCTCAAGTGCGGTAAAGTTTTTAATAATAAAAATATAATAATAATATTAATAAAAAAAATAAATAAATAAATAAAAAGCCGAAAGCCTTAGATGCTAGTGCTTTTAAGACTTTAGTCTTAGAATTTATTCTCTGGCTAAATTTAGATAATAATAATAATAATAATAAATTTTATCTTGTTTCGTATTAAAAAAGCTTTGCTTGAGCAATAAACTCATCATAGCAAGCATTTAAAATTAATCCATTTTTTTTTTTACTTTACAAAATTTTGATCGTCCGCATTAAAATGGTAACTACGACCCAATAGTGAGAGCAGTTCGCTTAATTATTTTCGTCATAAGTGATAGCCCTTTAAACATACATTCAATACGCAATATCATTAATATCGAAATATTAAATAATAAAATTTGTAACGTTATAACGTTTCCGGCAACCCAATTGGCTTAATGTATAATCATTTGCGAGTTTTTGTTTCCCGTGATTGTTATGCTTCGCGCAACGCTTTGCAAAGCGCCTTTAGTTTTGAAGTAAAAGTTATAAAACTAATTTCGTGTTTATTCGTATTGTATAAACGCATAAAAGAAGATGTACTTTGACTTACATTGCACTTAGAAGACACTTTTTTTAGGTACTTTACCACACGTATAATTCTTTTTAAAACATGAAATACGTTGCTTTATAGATACAAATAGTACGAACTATGGCAACAACAGCAACGACAATAATAAACACGTTTTTATACACTACAACACATGTGCGTACAGGGTATATTAAATATGTGTGGACATATGTAACACTCGGAAGGTCTTAAGGTAGACGCACCTTTTATTAAACCAATCGAAGCTTGTCTGTCCATCTATCTTCCTGTCCTTCTGATATCTGTCCATTTATTTTTGTATTTAACCTACAGATCGGAATTTTTGAGATATTTTGATGAAATTTGATACACTGCTTGAAAATGGTTCGGATCGGTTCACTTTTTCGACCACTTAACTTAACTCGTTAAGTTATAGTATTTCAACATTCCAAATTAGTACGATAATCGCCCTTATATGCCAAAAATTTTAATGGTTTATAATGGAATCATGATCGTAATTTGACATAAAAAGTAAACGGACCAAATTTGAACCACCCCGTACAAGATTTCTTATGGATAACAAAACCTTTAGAATAAGCCTTTATTTTTAATATATTATGATAGTCCGTAGCAGCAATTTAACAAAGAAAAGAAAAACAGTAGAGAATTTGGATAGCAAGTCTATGTTTAAGACCCTAATATATATAAAGGTTATCATGATAAGCGAGTCCTTATATGGTGAAAAGTATAATCTCTAGTTTTCTATGACGGAAAATGAAAAATAATAAAATTTTTGGAAAGTAAATAAAGTTTGCTAAATGCGGATCACATCATATGATGCTTTGGGCAACATGCAAATCGCAATCTTTCATGTCTTTGCATAAAAATAATGTTTAATATTTGAAGTATTATTACAAAAACGAGGGAATAACTGTACTAAGCGAAGTAGTGGAGGGCACTTCACGGTCCGCCTTGCCCGACTATAATGTTCTTACTTGTCTCTTACTTATAAAACACACACGTAACATTAAAAGTTGAACTGAACTAAGTGCTGTAAGTGTGCAACAAAATGCAAAGATTACAAAGAATAGAAAAAATAAGAGTAAAATTATTGTCGTGTTTATGCGAATTCTTTAATAAAATTCATTTGTACGGGCTTGTTGACGATTTTCAATAATCAAATTTAATCAAATTTCAGGCTGCAGAGAAAGCTGTTCGGGTGTAAGTGTGATTTCAAACGGCAGGTATGGATAAAGCAGCGGATTTAGTAAAACCGTTTAATTCTCCCCTATATAGTTTTGATTGAAGAGATTTCTATATTGCATAATCTTATGTAAGCAACAAATTTTTCATATCTACTATACGGCGCCTGTGAGAACACATACACGCGCACACGTACGCACATACGTATATATTTGATACTAAGAAAAGTACACTAAACCTGGGAGAAGAGTAATAACAATTAGTACTTCTATTATGAATTTTTATGGAAATTGACTGGACTTCGTTTATAAAGTATTCGTGTTGAACTAAAAGCAAAATGAAATCCTCTTAGTTCTTCTATTCTCCTCTAATCTATTCTCTTCTCTTCTCTTCTCTTCTCTTCTCTTCTCTTCT
The DNA here is from genome assembly GCA_000688715.1 of Glossina pallidipes. NCBI lineage: Eukaryota > Metazoa > Arthropoda > Insecta > Diptera > Glossinidae > Glossina > Glossina pallidipes. Next base: position 49,347 of record KK499993.1, read on the forward strand.
CTTCTCTTCTCTTCTCTTCTCTTCTCTTCTCTTCTCTTCTCTTCTCTTCTCTTCTCNTCTTCTCTTCTCTTCTCTTCTCTTCTCTTCTCTTCTCTTCTCTTCTCTTCTCTTCTCTTCTCTTCTCTTCTCTTCTCTTCTTTTCTCTTCTCTTCTCTTCTCTTCTCTTCTCTTCTCTTCTCTTCTCTTCTCTTCTCTTCTCTTCTCTTCTCTTCTCTTCTCTTCTTTTATCTTATCTTACCTTATCTTATCTTCTTTCCATTCCTTTCCGTTCTTCTCTTCTGTTCCTTTCCTTCCTCTCTTCTCTTATCTTCGCTACACTTTTCTTTTCTTATCTTCTCTGGTGTCCTACCATGTTCTCTTCCCTTCTCTTATCCTATCACATCTTTCCTTCTTTCCTCTGCTCTTTGTTTCTTTTTTTACTCTTCTTTTCTGTTCTCTAACACAGCATATTAAATAATACTATGCATATTATAATACTCTCTTATCCTCTCCCAATCTTTCCCAGAAATGTCAATTCTATGATTTTTGTTCTCTGTTTTGTCAACATTCTGCAAAGCTGGCACACTCAGTGAATGAACAAAGCTAAAGTTTCTGCGAATTTCATTACACTGTTTATTTTGAAAAATTTAGAGAATTTTATGTAAAGCGATTTAGAATTTTCATAAAACATGTGGGAATTAAAGACGCAAATTGACTTTTATCTTATATTTATTTTTCTTTCTCTTTTTGTTAAGGAATGAGTAAAACTTAGGACCTTGATCTACGAATTTCGTTATACCGAGAACGGTAATGGGTTTCGCTATGCATTAATGTTTGTTTAACGTTTTAAGGGATAGATATGATTGCGCATTACATTCTTACCTTAAAGTATTTTAGGGAAATAACTCAGCGCAGCCACCTCTACAAAACATTTAAAAAGCTGTGGCATTCTTCATCATGATTTGTATTTGAAAATAAGTTAAATAATTACGTTCTTATTGAATTTATCATGAAATTAATTTGAAACTTATTTCAAAATGTCTTCTTTTGCTCTCCACAAAGCTAATATTATTGAAATTTAATAGAAGCATTCAGTTCAAAAAGATCTAATCTATTTATCATATCAAAAATTGTTGCCTCTAATTGTTTAAGCCAGATGAGAAATAGTATGCGAAAATAGAGAAGGAAAATAATTGATAAATTGTCATTCACTGCCAGGCAAGTCGTGAATACTTACCATCTCAAAAAAGATTAAAAAAATACATAGAGGTCGCAGTGCTTCTTGTTAATCAACGTAGCGATAAAGAGAACTTTCATTAATGTTACATTTGCAGGAAATTTTAAATGTGTGTATCTGCTACAAATTGTAAATAGCTAAAGCAAATCTTCCAATCGCTTGCTTTCCACGTCTTTCTCCATTTTAAAGGTATAAAAAACTCACTCTTCAAATGTTTGCATTTCTCAGAGTCCTAAAAAGAGAGAAGTGGACGAACGGATATTCGAAAATGATCGCCGAGTCACAGAAACATATTTTTGAATATTGAATCCAATGAACGCTTCTTTTCCAACATCTCTCCCATAATAGACATAAAATTGCTAAAGAGAAACAAGCACGTTTTTCGGCTCGGTGTTGCTAAGGGTTTCAAGTGAATTGAGCGCGTAAGACGTAGTCGTAGCCAATAATACAATTGGCAATAATAATAATAGTTGGATATGAATTAATTTTCCAGAGTGATTAGTTTTACTAGTAAAAGTGCAATATATGGGTCCAGCATAGACTGTAATTGAAATGAATTCTATATATAACACATCTTAAATTTTTATACATAAAACAAAAGTTTTGAATATAACTATACCTAAGACTGACTCTACCGATCTACAAAATAATAAAATATATTCCAGAGATGCATTTTCTACCCAGATTTTAGTTAACCTAAATTGAAACGTTTCAATGAATGTTTTTCCAATACGCACGTGTACACCAATACTTACCCGTAGCTAGCATCATAGGCACTGTCATGTGTACAATATACTTACAAATGGCCATATATCGAAATGTTTACTTTACGCTTAGACGCTTTAACAGGCTTCCTGTTTCAATCTTTGAACTAATTAATAAACCAAAGGGTATACATATTTTATTTGCCCGTTATGTTCGTCATTCCTTAAAGCGAAGAGGTGAAGTGTATATTCGGTCATACGTCCGACTTCTAATCGGGTAGGTCAACTCCATTCGCTTGGTTACGAACCACTTGAAATTGCATAGATTGAGATAGACAACCATCAGATCACCCATTCACTTTTAATTTCGTAGATTTCAATTAGAATCAACCGACCAATAAAAAGAACAAAGAAGAGAAGAAAAAAGATTCGTTCACAAATATTTTCTAGTAAGTTCCGGCTACGCGCTTAAAACGCCGAATTAAGAAAACACTGCCTCACCGACGTATGGGCATAAAGAAGCTCGTGTTACTCCGTTGATAACATCCAGATATTGTCCTATGTCCTATGAGATCGCATAAAATGTTAAGCAATACGGAAAATTCTTGCGGTTTTTTCCGATACCAGATTAAACTAATTTTTCTGAGATCACCAAACAGATAATTAATGTTTAAGGTATATACAATTATGTAGAGCAGGCTTATGTTTATTTTGTAAAACACTTGCAGAGTGATCGGTTGTATTATAGTAGCAGAGATATGTAAGTAAGACGTGGAAGATCGAAGGGAGCATATAAGACATAATTTCCTGTATGGCACTAATGGTGTAGCAGCAGCAAAGTTTGTCAATATTGTTTTCCGAAATTTTTTTGTGGAAATCTTCAGGGAAAGCCTTACCGCGTTCTGGTAGACCAAATACCATCAATGATGCCCAACTAAAGGTTATGATTGAAGCCGATCGACACGTAACGATTGGTGAGATTAGGCAAAAGCTTAATTCATTCATATCGACAAGTTTATTGCTTATTTATTTTATTTCATAGTGAAAAGCTGAAAGAAATTTCCGGACTACCTAATATATATACACCATATGCCTGAATAAATCTCTACTGGTCTTTCCAAGGAATAGCTCTTACTTCGTCTGTGATTTTCGGTGAAATTATAAGTTTTACACGCGAAATTTCTATCTCCAAGCTTCGTGCAACAATATAAGTGAATCAAAAAAGAAGAAACCGCAAGAAGTAGGAACATTTTTTCAAACAACAATGCCATTAAATCCCTGACAGATGATAAAAGGTGGCCAGGGAAGCTCTCTCAAAAGCATAAGAAAACATATGCAGATGAAGACAATCATTAACATTAACGATAAGGCCGAATATCTTTGTCATTCTCATTTTAAATCTTTAGTTGCCTTTAGTTTCCTCCAACGCAACGAAATTATTGCTGAGGGGCGCTATCAACGATTACTAATGAAATCCATTTAAAAATGAATTATCGTATTATCGTATGACTACACTCGTCCTTGTAACAGTCCTCCAAGAAGCATTAGCGGCATTGAACAGGCTTTGTTCAGCAGATCTACTGCTTGCAATTAAGACATGTTTGAACCGAGCAAGCTTTTCCTGCGCTGAATGAAGTTACCATTCTTAGCTTCAAATGATCAGTTGGCCTTTCGCTATGGAATCACGTAGTGTAGTAGTTAGTAGGCGACTCTTTTAATAAAATATTTTTTGCCATTCCCCGACCCTTTCATAAAACAGAGAAGAAGAAGTCAGCAGTGATTTGTCCATATACCTGGCACTTATAACGATTCGAATTTTAAGCCGATCCATATGTTCAATCCGTTACGGGAAAACTTATATTTAAAATGACAAACTGGTAAGAAAACTGCTTAGTTCGAGTGATTAACTTACGATTGCATTTATTGAAATTAAAAATTCAAAGAGAGTTTATTTCAAAATGTGGTAATCAATCAATCAATCAACTTAAACTCTTCAATAGATATAAATCTAAAATTTGACAAAGGACGATTGCAAGTTTTGTGTCAGTTATCTAACACAACTGCAATATGTTTATGTGGTGGTAGGATTAACTAAATATTAAATGTCATAAAAATTATTTTAATAAATTCATATAGCAATCACATAAAGCATAGCTAATCTTAAGCCATAGGCACACAAAATCGCATAATCAATGATTGAAATATATATAAATGATTTACCGTTAATGAAGAAAAAGGAACACATATTTCTTGCATGTGATTGCTAATTAGTGAATAAAGAATCAAAGAATAATTTAAGAGTTAATTAAAAAAAAAAAAAAAACAAAATTCATTCAAATTTTCTTAGTTTAAGAAAAAGTTTTATTAATTTGCTAGAAAAAAATTTCTATGAATAATTTTAATTGAAAATTTGGTGTATTTTTAATTTCCTTCTGTCGTCACTGTTGAAATTGTCGTAAAAATTCTTTATACGATATATTGTTCATACGTTGAGCACATGTATCCGGTATAAGCGTACATGTTGGTAGGTTAGACATGTGTTTGTGTACAGTGTTATATTTGAAAATAACTGCGTTCACACAATTTTTATCGAGCACAAAAAGCACGCAGACATCAGCAATAATGATGCCTTTATTTCTTAAATAGCATTTCGGGGGCAGTGATGACCATCACATCCAATATCATATACTACTTCAAGAGGATTCGCGACAAAAAATATTATTTAAAGCCAATTTAGGTTATCTCATGGACGCCCATCGAATACGATATTTAACCCATTTTTCACTATGCACTATAATATTCTTCTATCTATCATCTTTTATAATGAACGCAAACTTGCAAGTCCATATGTATATATGTATATTATGTGTTTGGCTGACATCAATGCCATCTGCACATAAGACTTTATATGCAAATATGTGCCAATTATTGTGTTTACAATTTGCTTTCGAAAGTCATTGAACGACAACAGACAACGTACAGTCTAAGTTATGTAAATATATAATCTAAGTGTATATACATATATAATAAATTTGCTTATAAATGAATTTATATCAAAATGATTCATGAATATATCTCTTAAGCAGTGATTCAAACTTTAATTTGATATTTTCCTCTCTTCATTAAGCTGCATATTTCGAGAGCTCTAGACTGTTTATATCCTATACCACTTGTGGTACACGGTATATTAACTTACTGCGGTCGTATGTAACATGCAGAAGGGCTTGAGATGCACGCACCTCTTATTATACTGAATTGATCTAGGCCTGTCTGTCCGTCTGATGTCTGTCCATGTAACTTTGTGTTCAAGCTACAGGTCGCAATTTTTCAGATATTTCGATTAAGTTTGGTACAGTAACGTGTCTCGATCCAAGAATGAATGCTGTTTGGATCGGACAACTTTTCACGTACCACCCTATTCTTCTAAGTCGTTATATAGAAAAAAATTGCAATTTTCAAAATTTCTCGGCAAAAGTGGCTAAGTAGTAGTATTTCGGCATTCTAAATTGTTATAAAAACTTTGGACCAGCTGTAGCAATTTTTGAACCCCTTCTCATACGGCGAAAACTGAAGTTCATACGACAAAAAAGTATAATTTTCAATGCTTCACGATCAAAATTGTATCATAATAGTAATTTAATATAAAAAAATCAACTCTGGCATATTTGGACCATTTCGGTCTATTTTTTGGATCGTACCCTAATAACAATTTTCACGAAAATGGATTCTTTGTGTAGCAATAAAGTCTAAGTTTTAACAAGTGGTGATGGAAATTGACCGATAATATTATAGTAATTTCATACAAAAATGAACTCTACAAAATTTGGACCATATACGCCCATCTTTGGATCCTGCCCGCGGATTAAACTTGTACTACACTAGGTTTGGCGCACTTCCCCGTAAATACGCACATGGTAAATATGCTTTTATATAGAAAGAAGATAATATTTTTGTGTTCTTTAATAAAAAATAGGGCGTTGGACAATGTGGTGTAGGGCATTTAATGGTCGGCCTTATCGGATTATACTTGTTACTTACTTGTTTTAATATTAAATTAATTTAACAATGAACGTTAACTTAGTTGAAATCATTGTTGAGATTTAAAAATTGCTCCAGCCGGTCCAAAGTTTTCATACCAATTTAAAATGGCGAAATGCTACTACTTAGCCACTTTTGTCGAGAAATTTTAAGAATTGCAATTTTTTTTCATATAACGACTTTTCAGAATAGAACGCTATATGCGGAGTGGTAGAAAAAGTGGACCGATCCGAACCATTTTCAACAGCATTCGTTCTTGGGTCAAAAGACGTCACTGTACCAAATTTCATCGAAATATCTCAAAAATTGCGACCTGTAGCTTGAACACAAAGTTACATGGACAGACATCAGACGGACAGACAGGCCTAGATCAATTCAGTATAATGATTCTCAATTGATCGGTATAATAAGAGGTGGGTCTATCTTAAGTCCTTCTACATGTTATATACGACCTCGCTGACGTAAAGTACCCCGTACAACAAATAGTGTAGGGCATAAGGAGCGATATCACTTCATGCCTATCGACTTCTGTCATTGATTTAGACTTAACTTATTACAACTTTAATTAGTTTTTGTTTAACTGGATTTACTTTGAAAAACAAATGTAATGCCAATGGGAACGGAAAGGAAATACTTTTAAAGTAACCGGCACTAGTTAGCATATTGTTGCGAGAAATTTTAATGAAATAAAAATATTAGAAAGAAGTACTCCTTCAAATGAAAAAGTTAAAGCAATTAATTTGAAACACTACTTGACGATACTCTCAGTTAGAGACTGTATGTCAATCAGCTTATGAAAATGTACGAAACACTCAACCAATCATTGAAAGAGTTGTATTTCAAAGGATTTTCGCCTCTTTTGAACGTCGCAGAACAAAATTTTAATGAGCAAATTAATGCATCACTTTTCTTTACCAATTCGGAACACAATGTACGTATATGTAAACAAGTTGAAGTAAGTTGAGTAAGTAAGCTTGTGCGGTTTTTTTTAAGCGTATAGAGAGAGAGAGAAAGAGAAAGAAACAGAAAGGAAGAATATATGCATTTTGGACTGCGATGAGTTGTATTGAATTATGTGCATTTTGAGAATATCTTCGCGCTGAAAATGAAAAATTCAACTTTTTTAAAATAAATCCATGTGTAATTTAATCATTTATTTTATTTCGAAAGCATTTTCTCGCTATATCGCAATGCTTTATGTTTCCTAGAGGAAACTTTTTTACGCGATCCCTCATCGCTACATAACGTAATTTTTCTTTAATATATTGAGAAAAATCATTTATTATAGCTGTTTATGAAGTTTCTGAATATATTCTTTTTTTTTGCAGTTTTTCTCCTGGGGTACCTATCTGCCACACAAGAGCAAGCTTATCTTTGCTTACACTAATTTATGCGCTAATAATTCTATCATTATCTTTCAATGCTATGTATTCTTTCGAATATTTACAGTCATCGTTTCATTTTCAACGAAAATTTCATTGAAAAGCCCTTGAATTTCAATTATTTGACTCTGAACTAATAAATCCAAGTTTTGCCCATAGCGCATAAGTGATAGAGAGGCAACTATAATTAACATATTCTCCTCTTTTAAGTGGTTGCAAAATTGTGAATCACGAAGCTTTCAATAATTCCGTTGGCGTATTTGTCTTTCAAACTTTTATTATACCTTAGACAACTTGTGGTATAAGGCCGTATTAAGTTAGCGCGAATGTATTGTAATACCCGGAAGAACTTTAGGGACGATCCAGCTTTTACTGTACCGATCGATGCAGACAGTGATTCTGAATCCAAACGTCTCTGTCCGTCTGTCCGCCTGTCTCTCTTATTTTCTTTCGTTTAACCTAAATGGCGCAAATTTTAAGATGTACTGATGAAATTCGGTGCACTAACGGATTTTGGCTCGAGGACGCGTACCATTGCAAATTGTTCGGATCAAACCACCTTTTCGCCCACTTCCCATATAAAACCCTATTTTCAAAATTCATCATATGAATATTTGTATTAAGCGAAATAGTGTAAGGTATTTTATGGTGATTCGTGTCCCACTGTAATGTCTGTTGACGAAAGATAAACATACATCTTAGTTTCTATTTTGCATTCGTCTGTCTATATAGCGATTAGTGAAACTCTTAAAGGCACAAAAACTGAAAAGAAAAGTTTAAATAGCATATATATTGGTGTTGACGACGATAGATCAGCTTCAGTCGATGAAATTCTGAGAGAGATTTATAAGAGAACTTTAATGTATAATATTGTTACGAAAATGTCATATTTGATCATTTGAATTTTCATGAGAATTAGACAGCGGAAAATCAACTACACATTCACGGGATAAGTGACAGAATCTATCAGAAAGGTGAAGCTACAACAAGGATAGCACACGACACGGGCAAAACCCTATTTTAAAACTTGAATTTTTATGAGAATTTGTGAATTTACTAAGAAACAAAATTGGGGAAAACCAAGTACACATTCGTGGCCCATCATCTGGCTGCCCATGTAGCTGGCGCAACCCGAAAATATTTACAACAATTGTAAAAATGTAACGGAAGAACGGATTAACGGATTAAAAATGGTAACATGGTTAGATAAGTGTATATAAGCAGCATAAATAGATTTGTTAATTTTGTAAATAAAACCTAGACTATGCTAAAAATCATAATTTACTGGTACGAAGTTTATTTCAAAAGAAGATGAATAACGTAAAATTCACAAAAGACGGATTTACGTTACAATATTTTCATGAAAAGAAAAGAATTTTATTTCAAAATTCGTTTAAACAACTTGTTAAGCAAGCAATGTCTTGAACATGTCCTGTCCCACTGGTACATTAATACGCTTACAAATAACACCGAAACTACTGCAGATAATCGGCATCTAAATGTCTTCAAAATCGCCGCTAATTGAATAAAAAAGTGACTATCCTCAGCTACGATAGTCACACTTGCAGAACATCGAATGCGCACAAGATTTTAAATCGTTAGATGAATATAATCTCTTCTCTTCTAATGCCGTCATAATGACGACTTGAGTATTTGATTAGACATATTGATGTCATTGAATTCGCAAAGGGTATATATGTGTTATATATAAATTGCATAAACCTTAAAATAAGTAAAAGCGTTTAACTCGCATATACCAATAATGGCTACAAAAATGTGCTGAAACGTTTCACTTTATTTTACCAGAATATGAAAAATTATATGCATATAAGCTTGCATATGATATGATTCTTAAAATATCTTTACAGAAAATCGCATGTATCTTTAATGTTGACATGAAGCGTATATACATACAGCTTACGTATTATATATAGCTATGTGTTCCTTATATGATAAATGCTTCTGTTCAAAAATTTATATTTTTTATTATTATGTCTTCTTGAGTGACTGACAAAACAAACGGCAAGGCAGAAAAGAGAAAATCAAGACATATGTAATGCAATATTTCGCCTTAGGGGAACACTTTTCTTATGCAAGCTATAAAAAGATGAATATGAAAAATTTTTATCATTCACATAAACTTTCTTCATCTACTTAGCAAAGAGTATGTCAGTAAAAGCGTATTTAATATTTTTTAAAGAGCTTTTTATATAAATACAATTTTTCTTCTTTTATAAGCATAACAATTTAAAGAAAATGCATTATTTTAAGCAACCACTCTTTCTCTCTCTCCCTCTCTCTCTCTCTAGTTCTTTTCCTTTTACTATTCCATTCTGAAAGGGAATAATTTACTTTTCTTTATATGCTTCTCGCCTTAATGCATAAAATTCTATAGCATTGTAACGTAAATCCATCTTTTGTGAATTTTACGTTGCTATGCAACTTGTTAAAGTTCGTACCACTGAATTGTGATTTTTAGGATAGTCTAGGTTTTATTTACAAAATTAACAAATCTATTTACAAATTATTTACAGGATTTTATATTTACAACGCTTTAATTCTCGTTCTGGTCTTGTCCGCTCGAACAATGCAATTCACATCTCTTCACTCGATTCTCAGGACTCACATTCGATTAGCTCGACTCACCATTCGGCCCTTTTACGACTGATTCTGCCATCCGCAAATATTCTGCTTATTCTTCTTCCGCTACATTTTTACAATTGTTGTAAATATCTTCGGGGGTCGCCAGCTACATGAGCAGGTGATAGAAAATCGAATAATTGTCATGAAAACTCAAATTATCAAATATGGCATTTTCGTAACAGTGTTATGAAATTTAAAAATTTATTAAAATACAAATTTTTCAAAATAAACTTGCAAATAAAACTAAACATCTTAGAGAAAGTCTTTCTTGCTTTCTACTCTGTCATTCAACTTTGAATAAGCGATGCACGTTACGGCTTAAGGCCTCGTAGATGTTTGTATGCCAGTCATTACAGATCGTATTGTAAACGTGAAACATGAAAAAACTCAGGTTCAAATTTCAGCGTTATATACCAACCGAAATATCTATATGAACCGTTTGGTCTAGAAACCCGTTCAACCTAATACTTTAAAAGTATCTCGGTACTGTTTGTTACTGTCTCAGTTGTAGAGATTTTTTTTCCTAAAACTCTCTCTTTCACGTCTTCATCTAAAGGATTTCGAATCAAAAAAAAATGTTTTTCAGAGACTTGCGTTAACTAACTATAGCATCACCAAATAAATATATTTTTCTTTTTTAACTTATAATCAGAATTAAACGATAAAAGATATCAACGTGAGTTTTCATTCTCTTTTAAATATTCATTCATATCGTTTTTATTTAAAAATGATTTCATGTATAAATGACATCCTCTGGACTTTTGTGAAAACTTAATCCTGAAGCACCACGAGAAACTACTCTTATTTCACCAATAACATGAGCAATCTTGCTGAGTGAGATGATTTAAAATTCGTGGCTTACCGCTTCACTCCATTTAGCAACAGCACGTGGGATTTCTGTATTGAGCCAAAGGTTCGATAATCGTTATTTACGAAGTCATTTAACCACTTCTGAGATCCGCGGGTTCATTGTTTTCGTAAAAAGTTTTAACGATTTCTGTAATCTACGCAACTATGTATCGATTGTATTCCATAAATAAGAGCAAGATTTAAAAAAAAGGAAATATTGACAGAAAACGCAATTAGCAGTGTGTTTTATTTTCGTACAAAACAAAAAATGGACATCCGTATATTACCTAAGAACGGCTCCAATTTAAGACTTAAGAGAAACTTGAACACATTTTACAATTTCTGAGTTTATGTTTCCTTTATTTTATATTAATTTTAGATTAAAAATGACTTTTAACATATTTCTCAATATTTATTTATAATCCCCATAGAAACGTTTTACTTAAGCGCGGAGATCATTTCAAAATTTTAGGGAAGTCCTTTTTTTATTGGTTTAAATGATCCCTTAAATGATCCCTTAAACATCAAGGATGATACACAAAGATGTTTAAGTGGACCTAAAGTTTCATTTTACGAATACAAGCATTTTAAGCATTAAATGGATGCTTGAAGCTTCAAAATCGTTTATCTCGTTATCGTTCACAGGACTCTAACTCTAACAATTTCTATTCTTTCCTCTTTCGTATTTTTTACAGCATCTCTTACGTAACATTAAGGAGACGTCCGAGCGGGATCTTTGATAAGTTAATTTAAACATAGTTTATTACAAATGATTTGTTTAGTCAAATATTGATGTTTTCTACTTAAATACTCGCCCAATCGTACATAAATTAAAATTTTCTAAAACTTCTTTGCACTCTTCCAGCTATAGAGATATGGAGTAAATGATTTGGTTTTCTTTTTTTTTTTTTAGATTCAAATAAGCATCAGGGGTAGTGCGTGAAGTAGAGTCCCTCGCGAGTATAGCTCCAGTGTTGTCCTTTTCCAAAACAAAATTTTTGTTTTTTTATTTAACACTAAGTTTAATATTAATAAGCTCTTCAGCAAGTATTATTATTTCCTTTTATTCTTCAAAAAATAGGCGAAAAAATGCCTCTCGCTTTAACCATATCTTTCTAATATAATTGAAATGCGTTAAGCTTATAAAATGTATTTATTAATGATCTGCTTCGTCTTAGACTACCGTTCCCAGTCCGAAACCTTCTAACAAATAGCGTTAATATGTTTCTAAGATATACTAACGGGAGACTGCTTTGCTATATTTTCATTAGAAAAAGACGGTATACGGTAGCTATAATATATACAAGGGCCTCGAAAGGAGCATCTAAATGTAACAAGAAAACAAATAAAGTCTTTTATAAAATACATAAAACAGGCAGTGATTATAACGTAATAACCAGCCTCGCAAATCGTGTTTCTAACGCAAGTAAACACGAGTGGACAAATTTGATTTATTTAGTTCGTTTGTTCGCCAAAATATTTAGATCGGAATGATTTGCTATTTTTCTTCTTACTTATTTAAGGTTATGTCGTAACATTTTTTCCAATATTTTTTCGATTTTCAATTTGTTAAAATTTAAGATCGCTGTGTAAAAATTTCTTGTACTGGAGAAAACATTTTTTTTGTAAATAATCAAATTTTACTTATACGAAGATAGATAGATTTGCTTAGGAAAGGCGCTAACCAAGTTTGAAGATAACCTTTTCTTTTAGTAAAGATAACAATGTGGGCTACGTAGGATAGGCAAGTTTTTAATTAAAAGTCTTGCCGAGCCAACCAAACTTCTGGCCATTCGTCTTGACTAGCGAACAATTGACACTCTTACGAAAATATTCAAGTCGAGGTAAGCAGTTCATAATAATGCGTAAAATGCTAACACCAGAAATGTCTTGAGGTCTCATGCAAGAGTACTGATGTTTTAGAGAAAGGCGTTTAAAATTTGTACCGGCGTTTACTTAATTGTTTGCAGTAACTACTTGAAATAAACCGTGAGAATACGAAAGAAAAACAAACACAGATATTGATTGAAACTTGATTATTATGGTTATTATTAATTTAGTCAGAGAAATAAATTCTAAGATTGCAGTTTTAAAGCACTAGCATCTAATGCTGTCGGCTTGAGTAAAAGCAATTGAGGCCACACAGGCGGATCGATTGTTTCGATCGAGAAATACTAATGCACCACAAAGCACACAGCATTTCATTGATTAACGCGGATTTGCCGGGTTGCACGCCTATTGAAATCACTTTCACACTTTAATCCTAAGTCGTGCACTTGCTTTTATAACGAATCATGGCACCATGTGACTCTCAGCCACTTATGAAAATCATGACAATAACTAAGATGTCATTCTTTTGCCTTACAAATGAAATTCGTATACATATCCAAACAAGGGCTATACGCAAAAGGCGAAATTTCTTCTTTTTTTTTTTGGAAATGCAATACCAGCCAATCAAAAACTTACCAAAAAACGTTGAAATGAGCCTCAATGGCTCAACTTGCCCGGATTAGGTCTAACGTTGCGTTTTGATGACATCCAACTAGATTGCGAAACTGGGTCGAAAAATTCGCCCAGATTTGCTCAATATTTAACACTTTGTGTGAACAAAAAAACAAGTAGAAAAAAGGCCAAGGCAACCATATTTAGCATCCAAGTATGGAGCACCAAACGATTCGATCCATTTTAAAATTGATACGCTTTTCGCTTTTAATTACACTTTTCATTTTATTGCTTATTTTCGCTTTTTTTTATTATCGCTTTTTCCTAAAAACTCTTTTACAATTATTAACTTTCGAAAAACTAAGCAAAAATGATGCGAGCAAAAAACGATACAAAAAAGCATACAATGTAGCCTTGAAAACATCCCATGATCAATTATTCGTAATATAAAGGATGCTGACAGGATGAATAAAAAAAAAGACCTTAAAAAAAGTATCGAAGGTAATCGGAGCCGCGTTACCTATACAGTTGCAGTTGATTTGTTTATTCTCTTACTTCCTTGCCTTTATTATTGATAAGCAAACTTTTAATCGAATGCACAACAAGAATTTTTATTTGATGTAGCGAAATAAAGGTCAAGGTTCAAATATGCTTAACATTAAAAAGTTATTTTTTTACGAGTTGAAGGCATCCAATGCTAAATTAAAGCGATAATAGTTAATAATAGACGACTTTAATGTTGCATTAAACTACACAAACACTAATAGGAGAAAGGAGTCTGCATTTTTCCCCCCCGCGTTTATTAGAACATTTAAGCAAATATCAGATAGCTTATGGTGCAGTTAGTAGCTGTTAGTATGTTTTGCATGACTTAAATGTTTCTGACATCGATGTAATGAACGTGAAGTGAAAAGTCCTATATATTGTAAAGGGCAGGTGAGCTCACGATATTGACTTTCTTGGGGTGGGGTTAACTCATTTTACTGGCATGCATTTGTATATTTTAAGATGGTTCCATGAGTCAACTACAATCACATACGAAATTAGCTGATAGGACATCGAATGTGATATGCTGCCCTATTATTCCTACTTCTTGTACAGATAACCTTACAATATGTAAAAATTGACGTAAAGTCTAATAACTAATAATATTGATCCTCATAATATGCTCGAATTTTAATATTTTCACATATTTGAACAGACACCAGAAGATCGATCTTTTCTCACATATTCCTCATGACATTCGGTCAGAACGTGTCAAACGCCATCATTAACAAACGTCGGAAAGTTCGAAGTAATCACTTTAAAAAATCGTGTTTTTAGTCTTGAACGCTAAGACTTTCGAGGTATTTTCACTGATACCGTTACATAAGTGTAAGATATAACATATTCGGCAGTATTCTGAGCAATCCATGTTAAGCCATACATAACAAGTCACAAAGCATTTTTTTCTTCATGATTTTTGTATTTTGACTGTGGATACGGAATACCAAGTCCAATAAAAATTTACAAAAACTACGACGTGGAAACACATTATTTTCTGTTATAGTCACAATGCCAGAATACGGTTGTAAATGAAAATATTTGTAATTTTTATTTTTATTCGAATCTTTTTGAGAGTAAATTCGTTTAAAAGAATTTTGGTATTTAGGATAGCAAAGATTTTATTTATAATTCTTAGGGAATCTATTTACAAATGCATTATTTAGAGGAATTTATATTGACCACGTATTAATGCCTCTGCTATCTATACTCGTCACCAATACCTAATTTTACTATAACATTTTCGTGTTAATCCTTTTTTCCATATATTGCCGACAATCGCTTCGGTAATCGTAAGCTTTCTAAGACCACTTTAGATGATGAGGCCAGTAGGTGAAGCATCTTGAATTTCCGTTTCCTAGAAAATCGGTAGTTTCCGCCTTTTATCGTATGGGCGATATTCTTAACAATATATTTTGGGAATTTTAACTGGTCGCGAAGAAACTCAAGTTGTTGTTGGCACAAACTGAACCCATCGAATAATCGAAATTAAAGGAAAATTCAGAAAAGAACTTTAACGTAATTCGAGAAAAGTTTAACGGCTGCATTCAGTTTTTGTTTGGCGACATTTTTTCAATTCCTAATCGAACATGTTTAAGTACGACATACGCATATTGACGATTAGCTTCACTTAACACAACGAAAATTGTCAAAAATCTTTTCAACCGGTTCTGACGAATAACGACATTTATGGTATGCTAACATCGATTGCTGCATGTAATTGTCTAAGCATTTAAAAATTAAAATAAATTTCGCATAACAAAATGGCATAAAATGAAATAGAAAAAGGCTTTCTTGTCACTATGGTTATATGAAAACGCACGCAATTTTAGCGCATTCCGAAATGTTAAGTGATGTCAGATTTATAACGTGCTGTTGTTTATCACTCATAAATATATATGAATTCGTGCACATTACCATTCACACAGACTACGCAATGTTTACCTAAAGTGACTGCCGAAAGCATTCAAAGCAACAGCAACAATTTAACAGCGTCATCAAGAACAGCAACTATAGGAAAATGCATAAAAAAGCATCAAAATTTATGTTCATGCACTTGCTCTCATATCATAAGCGTCAAGTGATAAATGATTGACGTATAGCATAAGTTTTGCCTGAAAAAGAGCCGTTTTTAAAGCAATATTTTTTTCGTGTTTTTTTTTTTTTTTTATGTTTGATGTGTGTACAAACAAGGAGAATATAAATTTTCCAGTGTTTATTTATGTAATTTTTCAAAGCACAATTGCATTAAAAACATATTCGCGAAATATGTAAAAAAATATTTAAAAGAATTTCTCTCACATTTTTACACGTCTACACACTATTAGCCGGCTTAATAATTCATTTTTCACTTCTGCTGATTCGAAATATTCTTCTCATTTTGCAAAATATTGCGTGTCACTTGTACAGTTTGGCAGTCAAGAACAATTTAATTTTCAATTTAGGTTGCAGGGACAAATCTTTATATTCCTCTTAGTTGGGAAAATCATAAACATTTTGTTTTGTTTTGATTATCCAATTCGCGAATTCCTACAAATCATAATTACCAGGACACAAGAGTATATTTTTTTCCAAAAAATTTTCATGTTCTGAAATTGTGGGTAAACGCATTTTACGCAAAAGTAGTCTCGATCGGAAGGATGATGCATATATTTACACACGTACATACACGTGTGAACAGAAAAATAGCTCGAAGATATATTTTTCAGTTCTATGCCTAAAACGACGATCTTACATGTGGCGAGCGACACTATTCAAAATTAATTCCAGAAAAATGCCACGTAAACTAGTTCTTCTCTCATGTGATTTTTTTGAACTGAACTTCTTTTACATTTTTTGTTTGTTTCTACTTAACGCGTAATTCGAAAACCATTTTTATATATGAAAATATTTTTACTTTATAAATAAAAGATAAATAGGAGGAAAATGAAAAGGAATGCCCCCCACCTACATAAAACAACATACACCTATTTTTGTGTCGACATGTGTATATGCCAGTGCGTCTCGCTCAAATCGCTCGCTATCAGAGACTTTTTTTGAAGAGAAAAGTGTTTTTCACATGTTTTAGGTCTTCTTTGTTCATTAAGCTCTTGCATTTTCCTTATGTCAAAATTACATTACACACATTACATACTCACGTAAACAGTTATAAACAAAAAGCTTTTTGTAATGCTTAACATTCATTTACATTTGCCTCTCTCTGCCTCTCTCTGCCTGCATTGGAAGCTATGTTAGCTAAAATGTCTCTCACATCCTGTTTTCTATCAAATAAGAATGAAACTCACTCACTTGCACTGCTTAGAAGAAATTAGGAAATTTGTTTGGTTTGCTTCCTTACAACCAAAATGTGAGAATATGTAATGCACAATATGTCATATATACTGCAAGAGGAATAAAAAAAAAGAGAAACAACCAAATTATAGAAAAAAAGTTATTTTAATGAATGGGGAAATACTGAAAGTAAGATCACAATCGGCATAGCCGTATCCAGTGTTAACTGTTTACAAAGGGAAAACATACTTCAGATCAATTCCGAGTCTTGTTCGTCCCGCATTCCCGCAATAGGACAATTGATAAGCGAAACTAAAGACGTCGCAAATTTGCCCTAAATAACTAAAATGATTTCCGAAAGAAATTCTAAACTCAAAAATTTCAATACATTTTGATTCCTAACTTGCGATATATCCAGACTTTCGCGCCAATATTGTTGTGGAATTTCGGAGAATTTTAATTGTTATCGCTTCGTCTTTATGCTATTCGATGCACAGGTGAAAAGAACCTGAAACGATTATGGATGGCAGCTCGTTGCTTGTGTTTTAAAATCTAAATCGAAATAAGAATTTCTGAGAGTGAACAGACTGTGCTTTTACCAAATGCAACGTGACTTTCCTCTTGCCAAGTTTGCGGTACAAATTGAAGCAACAGAGTTTTAGAATAAGTTATGGCTGCTCTAACTTAGATTTCTATTTAAGATGCAATAGGTTCACAGTTTGTGCTCATAATCGTGTAACGTATTTGCATTATTCTCCTTCCTTTGGGACAATTTTCTAATTTATCCATCTTCATTCTTTCGTCTCTCGTCCGTTGAAATTCTCAAAGTCCGGACATTTGCATGAAAACGTTGCGTGCATATATACATTCACACATGGATCAAACTTGAAAATATGAGGATACCATGCGCAGACACGTCGACAATTGCTAAAGCATTAAAAGCTTAAAAACTACAACAAATATCGATTGAAATTTCTGAAAAAAGACAATTATCATCCAGGCCACGTAAGCGCTAACTGCTAAAACGATTCCGTTTGATTTATCGGATTAGCCTACGCATCAAGTTATACATAACCACATCTTTCTTTTCTGTATTGTCAAGAATGATGAGCATTTAAGGTTCGAAAAAAGTGAAGTCGATACTCATTCTTAATTGTCAGAATGTTGCTTATGTTGAATTTCTTTTTAATACGTAAATATATGCTTAAATTGAAGAGCAATGCTCTGCTTTATCATTTAATTAGTTTGATGCATACAATGACTCCTTTTTGTTGTCACATGAATTGTTTTCCAAAAAGTTTTGTTTTTCTTCCTTTTCTTTGCCTCAGTTTTATAATACATTTAGTTATTGTTTTGTGTTCGTTTATTATTTCTTCTTTAATTAAAAATTGAAATAATTTTTGTTATAGTTTCGCATAATTTATTTACAACAAAATTCAGAGAATTAAATTTTATAATGATACATACATACATACATACATCATCAAAACATCATCAATTATTATTGATATTGATTTAATTTTTGGGATCAGAGTCATTACAAGTTTTAATGGGCTAAACAATTTTCATAAAATTGACCATAAATTTTTTTAATTTAATAAATAAATAATTCATTTAATAATCCATCAGTCAGCTAGTAAGTCACATATTCACTCGTGCACAATATGCATTTCCAGTGGTTAAACACAAAACGCATCATTGTATGAACTAATTTATTCATAAATTTTTACAAGCACACCATGCTGTCAGATTATTCACAGCTAAAATTAGTTTTTCGACATAGATGCGCCTTTAAGTGGAACGCTTAATTTTTTAAACAATTATTCAACGCCAACGGCATCAGCATATACATATATATATACTATATATATATATATATATATATATATACACACACCTACTTAATAGGTATGTGTAACGATGATGATAGAAAATAAACTAAACCAGAAAGCAAAAAAAAGGAGAGAAAAAAATTTGTTGCTAATCTCTTCTAATGCGTTCGCACGCAGTCTACGGCAAATGCACTCATAAATTTTATTAGTTTTTTTTTTTGTATTTTTTTTTGTTTTTTTATTTTGGCACCTTTGCTTTTTCGGTTTCTTTCTAATGCAATTTCATATCTTATAGACAGTTCATTCACCCCATTGGCATATTGATGATTTTACAAAAGCTAATTTTTCTTGCTTTCTTTCGTTTCTGTTTTCCTATCTTTTCCTTTTTTTTTTAGTCGTGTTGCTTGCTTCAAATGTACTCTGAACAAAAAATTCATTCATTCATTCATTCTCTGAATGCTGTTAGCTTTTACTAGATCACATGATTAAAGCTAATACAGTTATATGAATTTATCAAGCTATCAAATTGACGTAATTTTAAACTCCCATCATCACACTATGATATGATTAATATCATTAACGACAGATATCATTGGCATTAATCCAGCATAAGGGGAAATGCCAACATTATACATGCGAAAACTTCATAGAAAGTTCACAATCATTCAAACAAACTCTTCTCCCAATAACGCTCATGTTATCTTATTCGTCGTTAGCACTTTTGATACCATGTGTTCAGTTTTGTTCATTTGTCTTTCTTTGTTCTTGAACATTTAACATAAATATCCTCTCTGACGTATTTTAGTTATCTATATGTTACTCATACGTCATAGTATTTGCATACTTGGGGTGAAAAAATTTATGATAATCACGTACGTCTTTTCGGGGGGCGGGGGCGTTAACCTTAATGATTATTAATCTTTAACAACCGAATCATATATAGATATATATGCAATAATCGCAGAATTTTTCCGTCGCTGTGCACATATCAATCGACGAATCGATTTACAATATTAAAGATTAACTTTTCAATATTTAGGCAAACTTTATGCTGATATTTTTCAAAGTTGGAAATTTTCAGGTTTTTATCTTAATCTTACTTGGCTCTGGCTGGATAGTGAAGGACAATGCAAGCACATCGTCAAAAATGTCTATGAGAAGGAAATTCTCACGCATACATACAAAGTAATCAGTAAAACGTGATAGCAAGATATTTACATAAACTTGGAGCATTGATTTCAAAAAGTCAAGTTATTGGGTAAACATAGGCGATTTTGTAAATTTTTGCACTCTATCGCAAGGGATATTCATATTATTCACGGATGCATTATATAGCAACCGATGCTTATGTAGTTGACAAACTTGATAAACACTTATGCTTATTACGAATTGAACATTGAATATACCTCCTGCGGCGACAATAATATAAATTTGATCTAAGCGATAATAAGCGAGAATTCGCTCTACTTATATATATTTCCAAAAGCAATAACCTCCGACCGCCAAGTCCATGACAAATATACAAATTTTGTATTCAATATTGTTTGTTTTGCAAAGAAACTCGTTAACAACTTGTACAAATGTCTTCACCATGACGTCAATTCCTTAGATTGTAACAACATGATTAATGGCATGTCTAGCATTACTAATACATATTGCGAACACTGTCGTTATTACCGCCTTGGGGTCATTACAATATTCTCTGCTACGTTTATCCACATATATGCATACATTTTCGTGCATAAATTTACATATCAAATAGAAAAGTTTTTTGCTGAATTATTATTATGATTACAGGATATCAGATCTAAATGAAGAGAGACGCGAGAAAACAAGCACTTGACTCTAACTACTATATAAATGCAGAGATAAGGAGCAACGGCGAAATAACTGAATAGAAAAGAACACTTTATAATGACTTTCGTTCCATTCGTCACCTTTTCATTTACTTATGTAATTAATATAAAGCAGCTTAAAATATAAATTTATCCGTTAGAAAACTTTCACCTCAAATTTCTTCGTATTTACTTATCCTAAGTAAATAGTGAATTTCAACTGTTACGACTTGTGAACTGCATTTAAACATCGCTTTTGCCAAAAATAACACTCTATGCGTTTCTTATAGCAAATGAGCATTTCTTTCTTATGGAATTTTTGAGATAATTAAAAAAAGTTCTTTGACCTAAAAAGAACGCAATAACAGCTTAATGAAAATAAAAAAAAACAAACGGAGTTGTGTGATTATTTCCTTTTAAATATGTTTTAAATACTTTCAAGTGCAAATAATAATAAGAAATTATTGCAGTGAAACCATTAGGGAAGAAGTCAGAAACTCATGCAATTTTGTAATTAAGCAAGTTTTACTGCTTACTCAATGCGAGAAAAAAAACCCATTGATTGCAACAACAGTTCCCGAATAGAAAAGTTGTATAAAATTTAAACGTTAAAATTTAACTTTAACCTTAAGCATAGTCTTAAATGATAATCAAGTTTAATTTTCAGTAGTTAACGGCAAATCTATTTGACAAAAATCATTTACATTCTAACCGATACCTAATACAGTAAGATTTCTTCCAATTATTCACTAACTAGGAATACGAGGAAAACAAAAAAGCCGAATAAACATAAGCAACCATACGATTAATAAAATAAAATCGTAACGCAATAATATAATTAACGATTAGCAAAATGCACAGTCGTGAAAAGCAATTTATAAAAACTTTTAGGTAAAAATTGATGTGTTGATGAAGCTTCAGTTAAAAATTAACGCACCGAAAACGACTTTTAATTTAATATATGCACTAAGCGCTTTAAGGCGGTAATATGTGAAAACAATTTTTCGATTTCACTTAACTGCTGTATTACCATTTAATGCCATCTGACTATCTAACTGCCTGCCTGACTCTCTCTCTGTCTGTCTGTCTGCCTGCTTGATCATTTGACTGTGCGGCTGTCTATCCAACTGAATATCTGACTGTCTGTCCGACTGTCTCTCCGATTATGTGTCTCACTGCCTATCTTACGGTTTACACAACTTCTAATTGACGGCCTGAGGATCAGCTTGTATCTGTTTGTCTGTCCCTCTGTCCTACCTTACAAGTAACAATTTCCGCGTTTTCAGTTCTAAGTCCCTTATTTCATACCAAAAAAAAAAAAACGTTAAGCTCTTAATTTAACCCAAAATGTTTAAAGTACTTAACTAGTTTTACACGACATTTTGTTGTTTTTTCTCATTTTATGCTTAAGTTGATAATTTAATTTTCCACTTCATATTTTCCTTCTTCTGTTACCGCTTGCGTACATGCATTTTATCAAAAAGCCAAAAGCCAATTGTTTGATGCACGCTTGTCTTGGTTATAACTTTCGTATATCTTTCGTAATTTACTTTGTGCCAAGAATATCCTTGTATGTAAATGTATGCGAATGTATATGTATATATATTATATATGTACCTCTATACAGATATAAACAAGTGAGAAAATAAAACTCGAAAATAATGGAAACAATATTTGATGCCTTCGTTCTCAAACTAATCACTTTGAGATTGAAAAATACGTATGTGTGCGTAAGAGGTAATGGATTGATTAGACTTTTCTGCTGTCCTTACGCACTACTTCTGCTAAGTTTTAGGACAATCTCTCTTCTAGACTGCGATTCACATAAGACTTCGCCTTCTTTTTCCCATAAGGTTTATGTAGCTCTCGTTAATCCCTATACCGAGATTCAGACTGATATAAAGTGCAAAGCGTAGGTAACACGTGTTTTTGACCTGGGACCATCGATTAAAAGCATGTATTCCAAGTTTCAATCCTCTATTCTATTTCGATTTTTGGATGCATGCGCATTCAAAGAACTCACGACAAGCGAGCAGACAATGGGCAAAGATATAGGGGAATAAGACAAAATTCACCGGACTTCTATGGTCAGACAGAGAATATAAGATCATTATGAGTCATCTGATGCACATATCTGGAGGTTAGAAAAAGAATCCGCACTTGAATGCACATCTATTCTTGGATGATAAGCGTAGTAAGTAGAAAAGGAACAAATATGCATACACCGCGTACAAAAATTGGTAATACACGGTATAATGATATATCTTCACCCAGTGGCAGAGACGAAATAATTCAAGCGGAAATTAACTTGCAAAACGTGTTTGTCGTTAAACTATATGAAAACACAATACAAGTACATATTAAGTGAAGAAGATTTAAATGAAAATGGAGGTGCGTGCGATGGGGATTATGAAGCAAAAGAGAAAGAAATATATGAAAAAAACGTTGTAAGCATTTTGTAAACGAAGGCAACAGTGCTGTACATTCTGCTGTTCCGTTCATTGGTGTCTGCGTGGAGTTAAAAGTAAAAGTATAAATATATTGTTTCTATTAAATTTCTGTGGCAAAAACTAAAAGAAATTTAAATCCAGACTTGGAAAGATAGTCAATTCTTGTTCTCTCGAACAATGAAACGAATGCTGTGGTCTTTCTAGACGTTTACCAAAAATCCTATGGGGAAAATTTCTTCTTGGAGAACTTAAAATGTACCTCTCAAGAGCTTATGCCGTACAGTGACGGAAGCAAGTAAACAACATATCCTCACAATTAAAAATTGTAAACAGAGTCACACCATCGTTTGGCGACGTGTGTGTAAAAATGTTAATTGAAAACAAGTAAGAAATCGGTGTTTCAATTGAGACGAATTTTTGATGTCCACTGTCTCAAACTAAATACATTAGGAGTGCGTGTACTTTGTTAAATATGGGAACAATTTTGACGTGGGTATTTTAGGTTTGCATAGGAAATATTTGTTCCAAGCTCTAGATCAAAATTTCTTACAACGTACGTAAGTTTCGTACCAATTTGTACCTAATTTCTCGCTGAACAGCGAAATGGTCTTGAAATTATTTCTGTCAGAGCAATCCATCCATTCCATTATGAATGCTGATTTAAAGAGATCTCAGAGGTAATCTAAACATGGTTACACGCATATCGTACCAATTTTCATATTAGCCCCGCGCTCATATGCCACATTTCAACTTTCTATCTTAGTTTTTACAATCGTCAACCTTGCAGCAATGGGCAATGCACCGGTAGACAAACAGAATAATGTTAAGCCAACGTCGACGCAAGAATATACATATTTTACTACGTTTTTGAAGCGTACTTGACATTGTAGCAAAAGAAAAGACCAACCAACTATACCCAAGTTCTTCGGCCGACGGATGTAAAAGCCAACGAATTCAAACAATTTTCTTTTTTGCTCGTATTCGATTACGTGACATTTGGCTGTCCATACCAGGGCTAGAGCCAAGGCAAAGTTCGCGGCAGTTTCAAGTAATCGACGTGGCTTTTGCGAGATTTGTAAAGTAAAAGTAGCACACGAATGAGAAAAGAAATCATCAGAAGGAATTCAATGAAAACTCATATCTGAAAGTAATATTTCGTTCAACTTGGAATATCAATATATCAACCGGATGATTACCTTGCGTGACTTCCTTTGCATACGATTCGCTTAATTTCCAAGCATCATAAAAAACCGCTGCGAAACAGGTTCACTTTATTAGAATAAATCATCAACGAGACTTTTAATTGCTCTTTGAAAACTTCAAGTATCTTAGAATTTTGTGAATTTTGTTCTGAACTTCGAATAAAATTTACATTACATCAGACGAGTATTCCTGACATAGTGCATCGTAAAATGTTAATTTTTTTAAATATACTTAGGTATGTTTTCACAAAGAATAATGAGTTGCTCAACAAAATCGCGAAATCTTATCAATCAAAGTGACATATATTTGACTTAATAAAATTCACATAAAACATACGAAAGCTGCATTTCAATTTTGGCGAAAACACGACGAAATTTTCTGTTGAGCTAAAAATTAATCAACGCATAGGTGGAATTGTATACCAAATAAATGTTCCTAGAATCGGTTTGTCAAAATCCTCTGAATTAGAATAATTCACTTAGCTATAGCTATGTTTGTATTTTATGAAACCTTTTCTCTTCAATAAAGATAATGAAATGCATGGATTGTCTACTGTAAAATTAAAATGTGTAGATCGCTGCTATATGCAGTGAATATAGGTTTGCAAAGTCTCCTCTTATGGCGACTACACAGGATTCCTTATGAGTGTAACCTAGCTGCTCGGCTTCAGAACGCCGAATCTTCATTCATTCTTCATTCCGCCAAATACATCAGCTAGAGGAGTCCGTGGCAAGCATAAAGCGAATGAAACGCTGCAGTTGATTCAACATCTTGAATACTTCCTTCTTCATTCATCATTCATCATCTCTTCATTATACTTATTTTCTAGCTTCCTAGTTTTCTACTTGCGTTTATGGATAAGTTAGTTATTGCTGTGGTCAGCACAATTGTAAATGGGGGCGCTTAACTTCCAATTGCATTCTTTACATTTGTTTACAAATTGCGGTATTGGGAAATGCAATTCGAAGCGTTTTGAAGTGTGTCATACTTTGTTATTTCATTTTGTTTTGTGGCACATTTCAAGTGTACGCACATCTGCAACGATATGCAGTCACGCTACAATACTATGTGTATATATTTATTTAGTCCCAACACCAGAAACAGACAGACCATGCAATTACCAAATAATAAAATGGTTTTATTCGAAAAAGGGAAAAACGAGAAAGGACTCTCTCTCATAAGCCCATTCCGTTTTCATCTCGGACACAATTGCTAAAAAAAGCTGAAAAAAGCGACCAAAAGCACTATAATGGGCCACGGCTCATCATTAAATACCCCACGGTATCCCACGATTATTCACAAAATGGCTTTTTAGAATAAGGCGTCATATGGGCAGCGGTCGGCAAAATAATCCGATCCGAATAGCCGATTTTCAATATTGTTCGTCCTTGGATCAAAACACGTCGATGCATTAATTTCACAATATACTTATATTAAATATGTGCAGATGTATGCAACATTGGGAAAGACTTGAGATACATCCAAAACTTTTATTATTCTAATCAACTCACGACTACTATTCGATTCGATTGAAGCATACGTGTCCTGACGCTCTGATCTTTACCCGCATATTTTTGGTTTCCACAAGTTCTCGAGATACTTTGATGAAATTTACAGCTCTAGCACGTCTTGGACAAGCGCGCAAATTGCGGTGTTGAAACTGGATTGAATCAGACTGTTTGTAGAAGCAATCCTCATAAAAAATCCTTTGTCGAATAAGTCGTCATATGAGATAAATATTTTCAATCTTAATATTTCTTGAAAAAAATCACTTGGAAATAGTATTTTATTTTACTAAATGACTATGTGAAATTTGACTGAAAAGGGATAAAGGGAAAAGGGAAAAGGGAAAAGGGTTTTAAATATGAAACATATTTACAAAACATAAACAAGAAGATATCATTTCTAGTATTGTGTATTGAAAGTTAATCCAAAATGTTTAAACTCACACAAATTTGCTCAGCTCTGAGTTCGGATTATATTTCGGGTTTATTTTTGGAAGCTTTTGAACTGTCTCCCGGCCTTACCCAAATATAACGTTTTTAGTTATGAATAACTAACAGCTTCTAGCATATGATGATGTAAAGCTTAACACAACTATTTGTTAAAGCCATTTGTACTTTCGGTATAAAAAAATCATAATCATCTTACTGACACGCACATAAAAACAAAACTTTTTCACGATTCATGTAATAGGTTGGAGGGAAAGTTCTATCGTATTTTAAAGAGAATATTTGAATTCATTTATAAAAATACGTGTTTAATATTAATCCATTATATATGCTCCGTTATTTGCTACAACCTGTTGCCATCTTTCAGGTAACCTGTGAATTTCTGTTTGGTAGAAATTCTCGCCTTGGAGTTAAAATAGTCAGCAACTGCTTTAGAAACACTTTCAAAAGACTTGACTTTTTTCCCGTTAGATAATTTTGCAGAGATTTGAACAGATAATAATCAGATGGTGCAATGTCAGGTGAATACGGTGGATGACTAAGGACTTCCCATCGCAGCGCATTCAGTTTTCGTTGTGTCACCATTGCAGTATGCTATCGAGCATTATCGTGGTGGAACTCTGTTCCCTTTCCACGCTAATGCCGGTCATTATCGATCTTGGATGATCGTCCAGATCGATCACTTTCTTGGAGGTTCAGATCCCCGGAACGAAATTTTCTATTTATAAGAAAAATTATCTGCCTATTTAAAGTACGACACAACTTTCCCTCCAACCTATTACTTGCGTTAGGTGATAGGTGTCCACAATTCGGCTGAAAGCAAATATAACTTTCATTCTTGTTTCAAGTTAAGTTATAGGTTAATGTATACA
Organism: Glossina pallidipes; assembly: GCA_000688715.1. NCBI lineage: Eukaryota > Metazoa > Arthropoda > Insecta > Diptera > Glossinidae > Glossina > Glossina pallidipes. The sequence continues at coordinate 76,578 of KK499993.1, forward strand.
TTATTCCACTGCAAGTTTTCATTCTTCTCATAGCATCTGCTTGGCTTTCTCACTTCCCGTTTCCATTTGACTTTACACTATTTGCTCTATTTTACAATTTCATGTCACTTCACTTTGGCTAAGGCGACTAAAAATTCTCTTTGCGTTGACATTTTTCGAAATTATTATTCAAAGTTCTTATAACACAACATACATACATATATGTGCGTATTCTAGCGCTTAATGCAAACAGCATTTCGCACAACTACATCTGTAGACAAAGTAATGGCATGTGACAGCATATAGGTAAAAAGCGTTAAAACAACAACAGCTTTAAAAACGAATTACCTAAGCACGTTTCTGTACAGAAATAAAATCTTTTCCCAAATCCTCTACTGTTTTAAAGTTAGTTTATTTCTGTGCCGTCAACTCAACACAATATACTTTAAAAAAAACAAATTGCTTATCCTGATGCCTGCAGCGATAAGATTTAATAGATGAAAATTGGGATTCCCTATGGGGAAGTGTGTATCATAAGCCCTACGAAATCATCGCAGGCTTGCCACTCATAAACTTATATTCGCTTGTCCGTCTAACCTCCATTTATCAATGTTGAAATTCTCAAAAGATCGCAAGACACCCAGTAAAGAGATTAAACATTACAAATAGGAAATCTGTGATTGTGCCCATAGAGAGCGTTGAGAGTGAAGATCGTTATATCCAAAAGAACTAATAAAAACGAATATTTTCATTTTTCATTATCAAATTGCAGGCGATATCGTTCCTAAATTTGTTTCGCATATACATCGGAATCACCTGACAGATCGAAAAGTAGCACAAGTCCCGATTAAATTAGTCTACAAATTAAGACAAACATCGTGTAAAAATTTGTTTTGAAATAAATTTTCTTTTATAGACTGAATGGATGCTTTGAAATGTAAAAAACAAGTAAAAACATTATAGTCAAACAAAGTCGACCAACCGATTTTCAAAATAAGACGTTCTATGGAAAGTAGTCAAAAAAGTGGACCGAACCAAACCATTTTGAATAGCGTTCGTCTTTCGGTCAGAGCACGTCATTGCACCAAATTTCATCAAAATAGCTCGAAAATTCCGACCTGCCCGTTGAACAAAAAAAATACATTGACAGATATAACACAGACAGACAAGCTTCTATCAATTAAGAAAATCGGTATAATAAAAGGTGGATTTATCTTAAACTCTTCTGCTTGTTACATACGTCTACCGAAATTTAATATATCACTTACGGTATAGGGTACAAAAAAATTCATTGTCTAAAAGACAATCTTGTCTTTGCCATTCGAAGTCCCTTCTTAGCCCTGTGCAAGCTAAAGCCCAATGTGATTCGAAAGGTGTCAGTTCTTCGGCTAACAATGTAAGTGCGCAGAAGATTTTGATATTAATAATGAGTTCGGCTAAAGAATTATAAATTTTCGTACCGTTTTCTATGTCGATTCAGAAACGGCACTTTCTCGTAAAAAAATTTCCAAGAAAAGCGAATGAGAAAGAATGTTCAAATGCGGAATGACGACTATATGGTCCCGAGATTGCAAACTGATGGGAGCTATAGACATATATGAATGTATATAGACCAAGAGATCTTCTTTTTGTTTTCAGATTCAAATTTGCATTGATTATATTATTAGTCCAGCTAAACGTCTTAAATGAAAGATGTCGCGCGAAAATGGCTTCGATGATACCAACTTTTATTATTTCCAAAAATAACTTTTTATACCCACCACTGCAGGATGGAGGTATACTCACTTTGTTTTTTCCCATAATGTATGCAACACACAAAAGGAAGCTTCAGGGACCCTATAAAATATATATATTCTTGCACAGCGTGAGATTCTGAATCGATTTAGCCATGTCTGTCCGTCTGAATGTCTCGCAGTGGAGCATAAACTGAACGCAACTCCGTTTTTCTTAACAAAAATTTGTGGGTTTTTGCTCGTTACTCAGAGATTATAAAGGGTAGAAGGCTGCAATTTTCCACATTTACTTTGCGAAACACTGTACTCTTTACATGCAAAAAAGGAAAAAAACAGCAACGAGCACAGTTACAAGCGACTAAATGATCTTTTTTCCCCTTTTTTTAGGTTTTATGTTTATTCATCATAAGGTAAACAAGACAGAATGTTTAAAATTATTTTATACAATCCGCAAGTGAAGATATATTATCTACCTAAAAATGCGTTAATTCTAAAGTGAATATGATAGACACTGCGGCCTGATGGATTCATTTTTTCTTAATAATACCAGTGATATGGGTATCAATTAAAAGAACTTGAAGAGTAGAATGTGAAAAGCATAGAAGTGGGTATGCGAGATTCGCCGCAAACCGAATATAAATTTTTTACTTGTTTTTTTTAATACTTAAATATGTACGTAGTGACCTCCTCGAATATTATCAATCTATTATTTTCGCTTTCATCGCAAAATAAAACTGTTAAGAAAAGTCTTTATTTGGACTCTTGCAGTAGCGTTCCTCGCTTAAGGAAATTTTACGATTATTACAATACTTAATCGCTTATTATATGATTACTTATTACTTAAGAAAATGAGACTCATTTATGATTATGACTATGATCGGGTATGATTACTTATTATTTAAGAGAATGAGGATCGTGGATATTCTGTATGTAGATGAGCATTTGAGATTGCACTCATATCCAGTAATTTTTTCCCTACTTGAGCAACAAGTTTACCTTTTCAATAGCAAAGAGTGAATTATGTCAAAAATGCTGCTTTCCGTATGGGACTTTCAATCCTTGATAGGACATTAAACGAAAACGAAGTCATCGAATCAAACAAACTTTTTCACAAGTAAGCCTTGCGCCATAAGTTTTCAAAATATGTAATGACAACGCGGATGCGGAAATGTGAACTTTGCAGTTAAAGAATACAATTAACTTTTTTACTATGAAATTTTTTTTTAAATTTTTACTTACTCGTAACTCCTTAATTATCAATTTCAAGTAATATCATGTCGACTCTACGTTGTACGGTACGAGTTGGTGTAGCACATATAATGTTAACGCATAGTCGTTGTTGGGGAAAAAATATTAATACCTTTCCGAACAACCCAATGGTGCATACACTCTATATATTAATATGGACGGCGAACATGTTCGTGTGACTATTAACACTATAATCACAATTTTCCGGAAACTATAATTACAAATGATAAACAAAACAAGATTTTAGTTTTAAGGCACTTTTCTTTTTCACCATCGTCTTCGAAAGTTGGAAAATTAATGACGCATAACGTCCCTCGTTACTGTAGGTTTTTGCAATTTCCTTGTGCTGCTGCTTGTGTTTGGTACAAACTTTTATGTATACGCAGTTAACATATATGTTAAATTAAAGTTACTTAGCAGACTTTCTATTGGATAATTGTTATGATAACTTTCGTGGTGATAATTGTTGGGTGAGGTGCATGCTGTGGTGCTGTGGTACAATATACATTTTAAACGAAGAATCGCGGGAGAAGAATATTTTGAAATAAAATAAGAAAAACAACTGAAAATATTATAGTTGGGCTAGGCCGACCATTAAGTACACTACACCACATTGTCCACCACAATTCTATTCTATTTTTGCCATAGAACACAAAAATTATATCCTCGTTTTATAGGAACCTCCTATTATAAGACGGTAGATTAAAAATTAGATACCTTTGCAAATAAAGGCTTACTTTCCATAAGAATGGTTGTGCCCAAGAGGTTCAAAATTCAGCATAGTTCATTTTTATATATGAAACTACTATTATGGATCAATTTTTATCATAAAATATTAAAACCTAGACTTTTCTGGCTTAAAAAACAAATACTTTCGTGCAAATCCTTATACAGGTTAGGATCTAAAAATAGTCGTACGTCGAGAAAATTTGACCTTTTCGTCAAATGAACTTCGGTTTTTGTTGTATGAGACAGGATTCAACGATTGCCCCAGCCGGCCTAAACTTTCATAACAATTTAGAATGCCAAATTACTATTACTTAGCCACTTTTGTTGCGAAATATTAAAAATTTCAATTTTCAATATGGGGAGTGGTCGAAAAAGTGGACCAATCCGAACCATTTTTAATAGCGTTCGTCCTTGGACTAAAACACGCCACTGTACCAAATGTCATCGAAATATCTTAAGAATTGCGACCTGTAGCTTAAACACAAATTTACGTGGGCAGATATCAGACGGACAAGCAGGCTTAGATCAATTCAGATTACGATTCTGAATCGATCGGTATAACAAAAGGGGGGTCTATCTTAAGCCCTTCTGGGTGTTATATTCATCCGCACTAACTTAATATCCCATGTGCCATGTAAGGTATAAAAATTGCAAAGTCCAAAAACGATGCAACGGATCGTCTGAAGCCGCAATTTCCACCTTCTCTCGAAGTACTCACGCTCATCCAAACAATAATTTTTCAATTTTTCTAGAGAGCTTCGTTAAGTTGTCTCCACCGAGGTCACAATCGACAATCAAGCGACTCAATACTGAGACTACTGTCTCGGTTCCAATTATGACTGTCCATGAAAATTTGTGTTCAAGTTGCAAATCGCAATTCTTGAGGTATTTTGATGAAATTCGATCCTGTGACGTGTTTTCATTCAAGGACGAATCACTTTTTCGACCAGTCCTCACATAACGCCCTATTCTGAAAAGTCGTTATATGGAAAAAAACTGTAATTTTCAAAATTTCTCGACAAAAGTGGCTAAGTATTAGTATTTGTGCATTCTAAATTGGTATGAAAACTTTCGACCGGCTGGGGAAATTTTTGAACCGCCTCTCATATAACGAAAACTGACGTTCAGCCCACAAAAAGACATAATTTCCAATGCTTAATGGTAAAAATTATATCATAATAGTAGTTTAATATAAAAAAATTAACTGTACAAAATTTATACATCTCGGCCAATTTTTTGGGTCCTACCCTAATAACGATTTTCACGAAAATTGTCCGTTTGTAGAGCAGAAAAGTCTAAGTTTTCTTACGCGGTGATGAAAACTGACTCATAATATCATACTGATTTCATACAAAAATGAAGTTTACAAAATTCGGCCCATATACGCCTCGTATGCTTCATATTTGATGGAGTCAACTGAGAGTGATATCGCCCACTATTACGATCTGCCAACGACAACACAACTGATGCAATTACGGATCGTTAATGAAAAGCAGAATAGAGTCGTTATCCGAAAAGTGGTGAGAACCTAATAGCTTTAGGTCAGATTTTAGAAAACCCGTTCAAGTGACTTCGGTAGTCCTAAATGCTGATATGAATTTTTCTTATGCAGTACTGCGGTTTAACGTTTGGCGAAAAGAAGACCAAATATGAAATGTATTGGAAATAATTGTTAGAAAATATTGCAGATCAAGTTTGCTTTTTCCTAAAAGCATTCGAAACGATGAGCGTGCTTTTAACAGACAAGGACACGGCAGATAAACAGACTGCTGATCAATGCACATGCATTCGATGCATACATTTTTATTTGACGAACATTTAGTAACTGTATCCCTTTGGTGGACATAAAGACAAAAACAAACAAACGGTGAATATCAAAAGATTTCAATATAAAACATTTCGTATTTACTTTTGATATTTGTTTGTCCGCAATTTCAGTTTTTTTTTTTTGCTTGAACCAAGACAGTCAATTGTCGATATATATGCGCACAGAAAATCTTCAGTTATATTAACAATAATGTAGACAAAAATGATAACTATGTGACTGAAATCATAAAAAATGTAATACATTCCGCTGTTTCTCACACATATTTGTGTATGGTTTGAACGACCATTTTCCAACATACAAAGATTTATTACTACACACATACCGATATAAAGATGATGACGACATTGCGTCCATAAAAAAGAAGAGCACATTGCATTATATCTATACGTTGTTATATACAGTGTTACTATGCTGCGTAAGGCTCTTTGGAAAAGTGATAGCAGACACAGAAAAAATTTGAAAAAGTAACTTTAAACAAAAATCGAAACACCCTTTACAATCATTAAAATGGATATATAATTGTAATACATGGAATATTTATATATATGCTTCATATTTCTTTTATTGCGGTTTAAAAAATTCGCGTTCAAAAGGTAAACAAACGGCTGAACACAAATTATACAAAATTTAAATTAGATGTAAATTTGCAAAACTTTAAAATAATTTCAAATATCATTTACATCATTTATGTGAAAATGAAAAACTCCACGGAATAAGTTAGATATTTTTCATAGATTCCTATTGCATGTTTATGCATATAGAGTGCACAGATCTTTTCTTTTTTTTCTTTCCTAGTTTGCCTACTTTAGTTGAATTTAATTTTAAAAAGATGACTTAATGCATGGACTCTTAAGACGCATTACAACGTATATGTTATGATAAACATTGTAATGGTACATTACAACGACCAAAACTAGATAATGAAAACATAAAGAAACTTTTCTTTGAGCACTTAAAAGCACTTGCTTTCAACTATTGCAAAATTGTTATTCTAAGACGACGAATATAAAGAACAGATAGATAGATATAAGTGCGCTTCCTCAAGACATTCTAACCTTTGCCAACCCGACATTCTTAAGCTCAATCGATTCTCTAGCATTGGCAAATAACGTAAATGTAAATAATTGATGACGATAATCAAACAAACAAAAAAATAGTTGACTTAAATCTTTAACTGCGGGCACAACTAAACACGAAACACGACGATAACTGAAAGTAGAAAACTATTTCCCAATTTTAAAATTTAATCATGCATTTTGCCTTAAAGTAAGGGCAACTGTTCAGTGAATTATATCCAATTATAAAGGATAAAAATTACGTAGTCAAGATGATTGCGGGAACTGGAGGACACCCATCTATAAGATGAGACAAAATTTCCTAGCAACATCTGCGTGCAACTTGTAAGCAATTACATGCGTTCGCATAAGCGATAGAATTTTCAATTTTGATTTTTCTGTGTTTTCCCGTGACTACGTTTAGTATATTAATTTGAACATTTTTCTATGAACGGATTTGCCTTCGTCTTGGAGAATTACTATTATTTTTCTATATGTGCGCTTATTGTCAAACAATTTTTGTTATAATTATTCTCTCTAATTTCTATCACACATATTTTTCCTATTATTGTTATTATTCTTGCTAAAAGGAAAATATTACTATAATTATTTCCAATTTGTGCATTTTCATCAATATTCAACTTTGTCAAAATGTCATTTAAATAAAGATAAATTGAGCACGACCCCAATATTGGATCACTGATTTTAAGCAAACAATATGGGGAGTGGGTTGTTTGGCCGAAGATCTTTTTTTAAACTTTGACGAACTGCAAGAACGTCCATTCCCAATAATACACATGCATAAAATTAACTATTTGACAGCTCGTCTTATCTCAATGAAAATTCTTAGGGATGAATTTGAGCATAAGACGAGCAATTGTGAGGAAGACAAAGACGAAATGTTGTCTTGGGAAGTCGACTTTGATTTAGAGTTGGAAAATATGTTAGAAGATATGACAGACGGACAGGAAACTTTAAAATTTAACAGCTAATGAGGGGTTAGAAAATAGACAAAGTAGTTTAGTTGAGATCCAGACGCAACGATACGTATCAGAGTATTTAATATATAAACATACGGTAGGGAAAATTCAATGCAATAAATGTTTAGATTTAGAATTTAGGAAGGTGGACGGAGACTTAACGAACTTGTCCGAGCCCTTTATAAAAAGTAAGGAGTACTCAGGAGTCAGTGCTGCACATCTCTTCTATTCTAAAGACTGATAGTTTGAGATGTGTCATGCTCATATGGGTTGGCTTAGGACTTTGTTTGACTAATACATACAAGGTCAACCCCATGAAATCACGGTTTATTAGGGATTGAAAATTGAAAAGACCTCTTCTTCGCATTATGACTTTGGAATACACATGCAGCTCCACATTACGTTGAGTTCCTTTCGGACAACGTCAAGCTGATCTTTAAAAGTTAAATTAGGGCCACTAGAGCGCCATTAATAACCGATAACGATGTTCAATGATTTATATACCACAATGCATAGGCACCGAGACGATATGAACATCAACAATCAAGCAATTAATTATCAGTATGTCTATGAATTGCTGACAAGAGTTAGTCATAGGTTGAATAATTAGCAAGCACTATGCAGACGCTTTTGCCCTGAAAATAACTATTTATTTAACTCGGTCTTGGTTTGAAGTGGCAATGGCATCAAAAATGTGGCAGGTAACTTAGCTGTGGGCGACGAAAGCTTTCTGTTAATACTGAAAATAACAAAATGGTGAGTTCGTGTGTTGAAAACAGGATGTTCAGTAGAGAAGCATTAGGTGCCGTAATAATAAATTCCTTATTTTTACATTGATTGGTTACACCTGTGTAGCAAGTGAGCAAAAAATTTTCAGTGTCATTTATTTCTTTCTTTTTTTTTTTTTTCTTGGAAAACAGATATTCTAATTTTTGTTTTGTGAGATTTTTCCTACCTGAGATTCTAAGATTTAATTTTTGGAATTTTTACTGAAAGACCGAGAATTTATGTGCTAGATTGTTGGCAGCTCCTACAAAGATTTTGGGATAGAAATTTATCATAAAATCATCAGCGGATTGAAAAATATCTACGTTGTGATTGTCTGACATGTGAAGGCCCACGGTGTACAAATTGGAAAGTAGTCGATTAACACAAGACTATTGACAACTTTAGCAGAATCTCAGTCGAGACGTAAAGAACATTCTTTTTTTTTTTTTTTTTGATATAAACATATTCATTCATTCATAAGCGTATGGTCGAAAATTGCTGTAAACGAACGATTTTTAATCATCAAATTTATAATTTGTAATAATCCAGAAATCGAACACTCCAAAAGGAACTGTTTATAATTTTCAAGAAACCTCTTTCTTTTTACAAGGGGAAAATTTTTTGTCATTCTCCAGGAGGGTCAACAACGGAGGGCGGAAGAATTTCGGTTATAAGTTCTTAGAAGAGGTCGTTTTGAGGAAACTGGTAAAGGATGAACCCTTTGATATGTAATTTTGTCCACATTTCTCGCTAATGAGCTTCTTTAGAAGTGATTATAGGTCGGGCAAAACATAGAATTAGCGATAATCGTAGTTCAGTGTAGAATATGATACCTTAATGTTAATTATTTCAAATTTGACGTTGAAGACGTTTTAAAATGTTGAAAGTATTTTGAGAGTTCCATTTAAACGCATTGTATGAACTTTGATGATTTTTATCATTACTAAATAATTTCTGATATTATTTCTCTAAAGTATTTAGATTTTGTTGCCTTCACAGCTTCTTGCTGTTCTGGCACGGCTTTGCAAGAGTTCTTACTAGAGTTTCAAATGAAGAATGCTCTGCGATTTTTTCTGTATTTATATGGTATCTGAAGCTCCTTTTTGATTGCGGCAAACCTTTTGGTAAGAGAATGAAATCTTGATATTCCATAATTTTGAGTTGGCCAAGTCGATTTTTTTATTTTTGTGCAAATGCTGCAGGTCTACCTGTAGAATATTAATGCACATTTTTATCTTTGTACTCTTTGTGGTTTATAAGTAAGAAGCGAAAAACCACTTTTTTTTATATTTGAAAACAGAAGTGATCTTAGGTTATTTTGGACAGTGGTCGTGTCCTTTCGTCGATTTGACTCATTTTTAATACTAACGTGCGTGCAAGAACTTCCAATCCTTGAGCGAAATTTTAAGCCGATTACTTCATTTTTGCGACAAGGAGAATTTTTAGCACAGACAGACAGACAGATGGGCTTGCTTAAATCGATCTAGAATTTGGTGCTCATCAAGGTTGTATATACTGCACGGAGTCTCTGATGCTTCCTTCTGGGGACGGCGAATGTTTCATCAAAGTAAATACACCACTTATCTTTCAAATTTCTATCACAATTTTTGACGAACGAAAATAAAAGATGAATGGTAACTGCGTGTCCAGAGCTCATAACGCAAATAATTTGAGCTACATATGTTTCACGAACATATTGTTTAACTCAATTGTGTTTTAGTGAAGAAGCTTGCAAATAAACGTCGGTATCAAACCAAAGAATAGCCAAATGAGCGCTTAAAGCGTTCAATACGTGTTCATATATTTGTCATTCACTTTATGTGGTTTCTAATGTTCATTCGTAGGTGCTGCAAAAGAGAAGACAATTCCAATATACTTCCATACATCAGTGGTGGATATCAAATAGTGTTTCTTCTTTTTTTTAATTACTTACAGTGAATCGCGCAAAAGAGGAAGTCTACGTATAGATGAGACTTGTTATCAGCATATATATAAATCACAACCTGTATGAAAAATGTCAATCATAAAAAGATCCATCATTTGTTGTTTGAATTGCGAAAAATATCAGAAGACATTAGCTTTATTTTTGTTTACCTCAAGTTTATTGTGTTGATATATCAATGATTACTGAAATTTGAAGCAGGAAATGTTGTGGCATAGTTCTTGCGACTTTTGACGATGACTCTCGTACAGGACATCAAAGAAGCTTTCGGGGCATTGAGATGAACGTTAATGCGTTTCCTGGAAACCTCTATGTACTTTATACTATTCCTAAAATTAAAAGATCTTCGGACTTCTTGAACGGGCAAGGTATTCGATGAATGGTGAGGGCTGTTAATCACGTAGCAATTCTTTTACACCTTGTTAGGACTCAGTAGATATGCGCGTACGCAAAGCTACTTTACATACGTGCACGGCAAAATATACAGTTATTCGTAGACTATTTCGCAGTTTGCCTGTACAGAGGAAAATTTTAAATAAAGCAATTAAAATTTACTCGGACAAGAAAATATAGATCGTCTAAAGAATTTTTTCACTCACAAGCAATGACCATCGGCCAATTACGCAGCAGCTACATTGAATATTTTGTATGCCTCCTTAAATATTAAATAAATATACGTTCAATAAACATTTCATTGGAGTTATATTATATATAGGGGAAATTTGTAACCTAAAAAAGAAAATAAAAAAAATCGGAGGCATTTTTATTTGCTACACCCCGAATAGTGTAAGCGTCACGTACCGAACTCTTCTGACTTTTTTCCCAGCATTGTATTAAGTAGAGCTCTTACATTAACTATACTATTTGTACTGTGTATATTGTTTGTATTGTTTGTACTGTTTCAAATTTTATCTTTTGTTCGCGTTGAATACAACTCCTTTCATTACGGCAAGCATTAAATACAAATTCTACAATTTCGCGCCGAAGGAAGCAAACCCATATATAGGGTATAAATTTTAAAACTGCCCTTCGTATTTGCGCTCAAATTATGTTAATTCCAAATAACATTTTTAATTTATTTGACAGAATATTATCTTTCTAAAGCACACACAGCTGATCTATTGAACAGCTGATAATTTTGCCGCAAATAAAATGTCGCTGTCAAACAAATATAAAGGTACATTTTTATTAACGCATCTACTTGCAGCTATGATTTTACATGCATTAATTGTAATTTTAAATTCGAAATTTCCATCTGTAGATTTTGTTTATTCTAAACTTGCTATTCAGATATAATTTTTTAACTTTTTTAAAACGTCAATGTGTATATATACTAAATGGGTGCAAAGGCAATATCACCAATCAGCTGTACCATCACGAAATAAGTATTTATATCTATAATGCTTCCTATTTCTAGAAAAAACACATTTTTCGAAAAAAAAACCGCTTTCTGAAACAGTAAAGTGAACATCATCACTGATATAATTTGCTCACAACCTGTTTTCTTTACGATAGCTTTTTTAGTTAGTGACTATCAGATGGCTTTACGAATTGGCAAATTCATATGCAATAAACTATGCCCTAAAATATTTAAGCTATGAACGCAACCAATTATTTAAAAGTCAAATTCCTAGGATAGTTTTTAAATATTGCAATTAGAAAGAATGGCAACACTATTAAATTTTTTTTCTCATACCATGTAATTTAGTTTGATTCGTAACTTTGTGTATATTTGGTTTTAAGCAACGACATATGCATGGCTCGTTGGTCTAGGGGTATGATTCTCGCTTCGGGTGCGAGAGGTCCCGGGTTCAATTCCCGGACGAGCCCAAGCTGGATTTTTTTTTCTAATAAAAAATAAAAATTAGTTTGTAATTACAAAAACATATACAAATATATTTCTATAAAAATAAAGAATACAAAAAATAAACAATGAATTCAAACCAAATTATGAATGTTATAAATTAGCAAACATAAATATATACGAAAATATAAAAATATGAATGTCTAAAATAAAAAAAGAAAATAAATATAAATATGAATAACATTAAATATTTAGATGTTTACAGCTTAGGAATTTGCTACTTTTTTTTACAATAATTTTTAATTATTTTAGTCTTTTTCTAAATTTTTTTTTTAACGGATTTATAAAGAGAATTTTTATATTGTATTTCGTTATTGTAATAGTATGAGGATTGTTGTAGCAATATTGTTATTATTTATAACTTTTATCTTACTTACTATTTATAAAAAAAGGTTTTTACTTGCATTATACAGTCTCTATTCATACTCAAGAATATTTTTATGATAAAACAACAAATAGCTGCAAAAAAAAAAGAGAATGAATGAAGATTCATGCTTTCTTACTTTACTTTTTCACTTACCCCTCACTGTCTAACACTTGCTTTAAGGTAGCGGTGGTAATAATATGGTCATCACACTTTACCCAGGTATCCTTATGATGCCGTACATAGGCCGTATAATGACCGGCATCGATTGTGCCCACATGGTTGACTACTGCGTATAGTGAGTAACGAAAATCTCCATAAGCATTGTTTTTATCTGACATGAATGGAGTCATATCAAATTCGACGGGGAATGAAATGAACGTCGAGATCTTTTTATCTATTAATGAAGAATGTTCGAAACGTTTTAAATGGAAACTGGCTACGCTTGGTAAAGTCCGCAAGCTGAACTGTTTGGTAGATTCTTGATAAGATTTACAAGTGGAGCATTTGATTTTCGCACTTGAACCTAAATGTTCAGCTCTGGTGTAGCGCTCCAAACAGTCTATTAGTGATTTTGGTGTAGCGCCACCATGAGCTGTTTCTCCTAAATCCAATGAGATATCCCAGAAAGGATCAATGGTTGTAGAAACGCCCTTGCACGATTGACAGACCACATCACTTTGCAGCATTCCGGTGAAAATTTGATCTATTATACAGTTACACTGTGTAGGGCAATTGGTGTGTTGTGCGGAGGAGCTGGATTTGTTGGCATTTTCTGTTTCAGCCTTGGCCTTAATACAATGACGATGCAAAACATCTAAAGTAGCTATAAAAAACTCGTGAGCATCTTGTTGCTCATAACCAGCCAAATGCTTAGCATGATTCCAAATTAAATGCAACAAACGATGCAGTGAAAGTGGAGTACGTAATCCAGAATAAAATTCCTGGAAAACGGGAGTTCTGCATTATTGTCTGAGCGATGTCTTTAATCAAACCAATCACCTGAAATAATCGCGATACTTCGCATACCAGACATTTCAGTGAGGATTTGGCATTACATTCATGACGTTCGGAAAGAAAGTAATCACTCAACAATGGGGTGTGAATTAAAGCCTATAAACGAGTGTTAGGAAAACTAATATAATATTAGAGTATAAAACACTGAGCAACAATTTCACCTGCACAATGCAATTCATAAAACAAGTAGATCCCAAATTAATAAGACCCCTTAAACCTAAAGTTTCATTAGCCTTAACATGGCGGCGACGAGGATTAGCTAACATCAGATTAGTTTCTTTGGGTGTGGGTATCCATGGTGTCCAACTTAGACTTTTTTGCACATCTTTGGCTTCCAGTTTACGATTAACTGACGCTATTTCGCGGCAGCGTGAATCATAGATGAAGTCTCGACATGAATTGCAGTATAAAGTACCATGTGACAGCTCCAGTGCAATAGAGTGCTTTTTCGCACGTAAATGCGAGGTAATGTGAGATCCACGACAACCAAAATAAATGCAATAAAGGCAAGCAAATATCTGCAAACCGAAACTACCGCATTCAAAACAGCAGCAATTTAAAGCCTGAAAAAACATAAATATTTAATACTCTACAACAAAGGAAGTGTATATGAAAAAGATACAGTTACTTTTTTTTCACGAGCATCTCGATTAATACAAGCTGAAAAGTAAGCATCAATTATGCGATAGGTATCCAAAGAGTTCTCTTTGACGTAGACTTGAAAATGTTTACAGCCGTTTTCAGCCATTATTGCTGAACACGTTTCTATCAAATCGCGCGATGACGAACCAGATGCCGTCTCGCCTTGAGTGTTATTATCGTCTGTTTCAACGCCGCCAGTGTCAACAGATTCACTTGCTAACAATAATAATAAATAGGTGGATACGTTTGTCTCAAATATCTGATGATCAGCAAGTGTTTTACCGGTTAAAGCCGCTGCTGCTGATGTTGTTGCATGTGAAGCTGTTGATTGTAGGTCTATTTGCAATCGTTGTTTACCGCGTGTGCGTCTCAAAGCTGCTATTGTTTTTGTGGTCGATGTTAATACCGTTGTATCATTATCGCTGCTATTATCACCTCTGCCGGCTTCAAAAGCCGGTGTCGTCAAATGCTGTTCTGCGGCGCTACTATCACCACCAATAACGCTAGTGCCACTGTTCTCGTCTGTCGTAGCAGCCCTACCTTTTGCAAGTTTTGCAGCACCACCCCCTCCAACCCTAGACGTTAAACTTTTTTTATTTGGCTTCTCTGTTTGCTGTTGTTGTTTACTTAAGTTTTTTGTTCTCGCCAGCACTAGTTTTTCAGCTTTTCTCGATTTACGCTGAATCTTGGTGCTGTTTACACTACAATATGTTTGAAACTGATTCTTTTACTTGATTTAGATTGCTTTAAGAAAAAAAAATATTACTGCTGTTTCTTGTAATAACCGATGTTTAATTTACAAATAACAATTTTGTTGGTATACTTATTTTGCTTTTTATGCAATTACTAGGAAAACTTTTAAAATTTGTTTACTAAAATTTCGCACAAATTCCTAAATGTTTTTAATAAATGTTTAATTTATATCAATAGTTGAATAAATAAACTCGGCCTTTTTATTATTCGCTTAATCAATTCCTTACGTATGCCAAGATAGCGACGAATTCTTCACTGCGTAGGAACGAAAAGGAAAAAAAACAATATTGCTTTTTAACTAAAATCTAGCAGTATCTGTAACTTTAAGAGCGAATTCATACCCTTCTGAGGACACAGGTCCAGGCAACAAAATTAATTATTTGCATATATAAGTTATTAAATGCCGCAAAATGTTTAATATTCTTAATGAGTATCTGATGCAATTTATTTTAACACTTTGAGGTCATATATACAATGCACACAATATTCCATTCCATCCAGTTGCATGTTGTTGCTGGGATTTATTTCTTCAAACACGCATGAGTATGAATGTTTTTGGAAGAAAATTCCTAAATTTTGAAGCAACTAAGTGGTTTGTTTATTCTCTTTCTACACATTAAAGAAATATACTTTTCTTAATCAATTTTTTAATATCTTTGTAAACAGACTGGAAAAAGCAACGGCAAATAAGCCTATTTAAAAACGAATACTACATCAAAAGAAGTAACAATATAAAAATAAAACGCCTTTTTGCCATTTTCCATAAGTAAGCTGATGTTATACGAATAAAAGATATAACAACATTTCCATATAAACATGCAATGCTGGATAATTGATTACTTCCAACTGCAATTCATGTAATTATTAAAATGTTAAGTTAACATAAATTGAGAGACACTAGAGTTTTATTTTCTGTTTTAGAACAGCCGTCTAAAAATTGCACATTAAACGTAGCAAAATACTACAAAGGTTCCCCACAGTTCGAAGCAAGCGTTAGAATGATATTGGTAGGTCCAAAGAATAACGTCGCTGCTGAATGCATTAAGCCGTAGGAATTTGGTCGAGTTAATAATTTACTTGATTGGCAACAGCTCATAATAGACGATTTTGTACAAGTTGGATATGGAGCACCAGTTTTTTTATATAGTTATCGGACTCGTGGAGTGCTGTCCACAATATTTTTCTAGTCTCGGCTAAAGCGTTTTCCACTAACAACTGTTTGCTTTACAAAACGAAGTAAAGTTATACTTGATTGTGTCAACAGATCACGCGGCAATGAAATTCTCCGAAACAAAATATTGTGAAAGTAAATTAAACAAAATTAAGTAACCAATACAAAAGACCTTTTTGAATGATATGTTAATAGTCAGTCTTATATCGGAAATTCTTGCAAAGAACAAAGGGGAGTGATGAATTCCAATTCGTATTTGTAATTTTTCATTTATTGACATTTTGAAAGCATATAGGTATAGGGAGGTATATTGTTGAAAATTGTAAAATAGTTGGCGTTTCTCATACACTTTGTTGCGCGTTGGCGTTTTTCATATCAAATAACTGTGTTTTACGTGTTAACATAGTTTGCGCCAACGCGCAGGAAAGGCACAAACTCCTCGAAAATTGGAATACGAGACAAGAGTTCAAATATCGGCTAATAGAATTTTCCTAGACTTTTCACGGCAGCTAACATACGGTTGACAACACCATTGTAGGCGATATTATTAAAAAATTGTACAGTAAGTAAATTAGAGTAATAATGAAATTGTTGGAAAATTGAAAAATTTATTTAACTAAGATAGAAAATTGATTGTTGCGCGGAATACAAAGTTTAAAAAATTATTGATTCTATATAAGTTATTAAAAATATGAATTAGATTATCATCAAAACGCGACTTTTTTGAAAATGGGAAATAATCTTAATATTGAGAGGCAAGCACAATAATTTCCCGAAAATAAATCTGCAGGGTAATCACGTAACTGAAAGTTAGCTATCACTTTTGCACTCGGCTGTTTAGAAAACACCTGAAAACGAAAGCGAGAGTTACATTTTTCATACCCCCTTGTCCTATTAATTTATTTCTTTATTAAAACTGTTTTCTTTCTTTTATTCTTTCAAATTTTAGGAAATAGTTCAGATTTTCTTTGGCTGATTTCTCCTTTATTTTGTATTCAAAATATTTTGGAAATTTTGAAACACTTCGTACTTATTCATGTAAACAAATTACCGAAAATCAATTAAAAATCACTTGACACATTGCATTTGAAAAAAAATTTACAATACTTTGTATTATTTTCACCCAATTTTTCCTTCTTTTTTTCACGAAAACACTTAGATAAGTATACCTTTCTATAAAGCCCCCTCTTTGACCCACCTCTACTTACCAGCTCTTTCACTTTCTAAGAATATCAATGGTAACATAAAAAACAAATATTAACGTTTCCGGAAAAACTTTTAGAAGTAAAACCAAAATTATTTTAGAAACTTCGTTATTAAATCACTCATTGAATTTGAGAATTACATAAAGAGCGTTAAGACACATGTGCATAGATAACTCAATTTAATTGAAACGCTTTTTATGTTTCTTGCCGCGTTCTTTTGACTTTCTCTTATTGACAACACTAAGTTTTTCATAATATTGTATAGACGCTGTTTTCTCCACGATGGATTGTTTTGAACTGTAACAATTAGCTGAAAGTTTGATGCCTACTTGAAATGATGATGTTTCTGATATTCGTTAGTGTAGTAGAGAAGGCAGAAGAAGGCCACAACTTCCCAGCATACATTCACATTCATTTGAAACACTTATTCTTCTCGTAACGTAGAGCTCGAAACTTTCAAGGAAAACATTTTTCTGCGTATCATGAATGTTTTGCTGCATATATTCTAGAAGAAGGTTCAAAGTGTCCACTAAACCAATGAAAAAATGTTTATTTTGTTTTTTTTTAGGGAATATGCAGCGTACAAATGAATAGAACTGGATGCAAGGTAACGTTTCTGAATTCTATTTTGATCATAACTCATGCAAGGTGGGCTTGTGTCCTGCATAAGTGCAAAAGCGGAATGGAACAACGTCAAAAATTGCAACGCAAAACAATCAGCATATAATAAATTTCGACTTGGCATCACTGTCTGACATTAAATTTTGAGGGGAGATTTCTTTGATTAGAACGATTATTGGCATTGTCATTATTATATTTAATAACTATAAAACTAAATAAATATAAAGAAGGTTTTCATCAATTAATATTAAGCTTATATTAAGTTCGGTAAGCACTTTTAGAATTTATTGCCGCGAGAAATTTTTGAAAAAAAGTAAAAATTATTTGTGAAATAAACTAAAGAATTTGTGACAACTATATTAAAAAAAAAACAATAAAAAGTAAAAGTAAAAAAAGAAAAAGTAACTGAAAACAACGTTGAAAACTTTGCTTCGATTGTTAGTTGCTGTTGATTTTTTTTTTCAATAACATAGTTTATTATTATTTTATTATTAAGACTTTTTATTATTTTATTTTATTATTATTTTATTATTGAAACATTTTTTTTTTTTAATAAAGCAGTCACCATAGATGGCGATGCACTTTGCTAAATTGTAAAAAAGGGATTTTTTTTCTCTAAAATCATTGAATAATTATTTGATAATTTCGTAGATTTGATGACTTGTTAATGGACTCATTACGAGCTGTATGAAAAAAAAGAAGATAGTAAAGAGATGAGATGAGCAGAAGTTACCATTGCTGAGCAGTAAGCCAGTAGTCCCTGAGAAATCCGTGCAAGCATGTTCCTTTTTGTGATTCAGAATAATATCCCGAAAATCGGTAAAAGATAAGAGAGGAGATGCTGGGCGAATAGTCTACATATCGCGTTGCTATTTTGTTCTCGAAGATTTTCGGCGATCAGCGACACAATCCCACTCCATCGAGAATCATTGTATTAATTTTCACAACAGTTATCCATATAAAATACTCAGAGACATCTGCTCGTATATGCTTTACAAGCCCTTACAAAAAATCTTGATTTTGTTGTCGAAAGAAGTTGAAATTGTATTGTTATCTTATATGAAAGTATTATATTAAAATATTATTAATTTTAACCATCAAACAAGTACTTTCCACTTATAAGTATTTTTCTAGCCCCCGTGTCTTCAAATACGAATATATTAAGGAACTGTGTATGGGAACACATTTGAAAAAAGCACAAGAGAATAACTGATTCTGATCTTAGTTTAAATACCCTCTGAATACCCTTTCATTACGCAATGCGTATGCTTGTTAATAAGACGTAAGAACAAAAAAGTCGAAAGCCGTCAAATTTTCAGATAAAAACTTTTAAATTGAAACGATTATCTTCTTATGCGTAATGTCCTGCAATGTAAAGTAAAGTAACAAGAAAAGAAGAAGAAGCAGCAAGTGTAGTTGTAGAGGGAGTAGTTGTTTAAATTCAAATTGTACAATGGAAGAGACAGCGGTTATATTGTTAGCAATGGAGGGTCTTGCTACTGGTGATGTAATTAAGCCGACGATTTTGGTCAGACTCCACTACCAACATCAGCCTCAATCTCGACTAATGTTGGAATACATATTTGTACCTTGAAATGAAATTTCGTTTAGAAGAGCGAGTGTTTTGATTCTCAAAAAAATCTACAGACTTTATGCATTCTTGAGGAAAGAGTTCGTTAATTCAAATCAGAAGTTCAGATCGTGCAAACGTATAAACTTGTTTTTGTATATTTAATATAACAATACAAGAACGTAAGGAAAATAAATACGGATATAATTAGATCGAAGATACAGAGGTTAGGTCGATCTTAGCCACATGTTTGTGTTATACGTTCTGTGGAAGTTACAAAGTTCTGGTTGTAAAATAATGACAGACTTTATAGAACAATATACTGCGTGCGTGGCAGTTAAATAGAGAATGAGCCGCGTTTCACTTCGATTTGAACCACAATACATCTAAAAGGTTTATCATTTGTTCGATTTAACGGCGATTTAATCTGGGAACAGCAAATATAAAAATGATATAAGTTTTTTAAGAGCATTTATTTTTAAAATCTATTTATAAAACTTGTTAATTATATTCTAATAAACTTAAGAACAATTTGTATTAAAGAATTTACATAAATTAATATTAAAGTGAAAAATGAAAACCTTAATTATTTGATTAATCACAGTCTACAATAAAAATGTACTGTTATAATATCACAACAGAGCCACGTTAGCCATGTGCTCATGCAATATCATTTGATGTACATCGTTGAATACTTTACGTATACAGCTGGTATCGGTGGCCACGGTGAAATGATAATAGCATTCGCGTTTCGAGTAGTCCATTTTATTTCGTGAGGGTCGTTTCACCGGCTCTTGCGTAATATCGATCAATTTTTGTTTAATAAATTTTTTTGTCCAGTCACATTCATCGAAATAGTTTTCAGCTTGTGGGCTGTTACAGAACTCTTCAAATTCGGGGAAATAATCGACGATATGTGTACCCGTCCGTATCTTACGTTCCATAATATCTTGCTTATTGAGAAAAACAATTATTCCGGCCGAGGCGAGAAAACGATTTTGCCATACGCCGCGAAATAAATTCAAAGCTTCCTGTAAACGATTCTGCAAAGGATCTTCACGTAACGATTGGTCGAAATCTGCACAGGATATGAGAAATAAGACGGCTTGTATACCCTCAAAAGCTTGTATCCATTTGTTCCGTTGATCACGTTGACCACCCACGTCATACATGCGAAACTCTTGTTCACCGCCGCCTAACGTCTTCGGAATTTTTACACGAAACGTAATTTTATGTATACCCGTAGTTACTTTACGGCTATGCAAAATATCCTCTGTACTTGGTATGTAATCATAGTCGGAAATACGCTCGAAATTGTCAAGAAAACTGTGATAATAAAGATTTACTCGAAAGATTTACTTAATTGCTGTATAAATTAGAACGCTGCCTATAACTTACTATTTAGTGCTGTCCAATAAAGGAAATTCATTCGAACGTCCAAAGCAAGTGCGGATACCCAAATCATTCCATAATGTCATAACATGATCGCAATACTCCTGCAATGAAATAGGAAAAAACAGTTCCAATTTAAACAAAATGAACTTTTATTGAATTTAACTGAAATCCTTTCACATCTATTAATTACACTATATTTTAGGTAGGCATTCTTTAACGACATATTCATATTAAACGCATGTGCACTTGGATCAGCTCCGATTTCTTGAATATCGAAAATTTCTTGATAGATGAAGACTATCCATTTATTTATTTAAAAACAAAAGTAAAAACGATGAAGAACACTATAGTCGAGCGAGAGCGACCATTAGACACCCTACACCACTTTGCCTAATAAAATCATTTTCGTGATAATACACCAAAAATTATATATTGCATATTTATGTAAAGTCACACCTTTCATGAAAGCCCCCTTATTGGAGGTCGCTCAAAATGTCAACTGGTGTGGTGCAAGCTTAGCAAACTTAGTTCACTTGCCAAAGATTTTATTATTTTTTAGCTACCTAAGTGATAAAAAAAATACAAATTTGAGTTTCCCGCCATATAAGAGAATGCTTGTCATGACAATCTCTATATATGTTATCCAAAAAAGAAAAACCTACATGCTAAAAGTTCGATTTTCATGTCAAACTATTATTACGAAATAATTTCCACCAAGAAATATTGAAAATGTAATCGTTGTACTATATAAAGTTTAAGTTTTTGTAGGACGAATTATATTATAGAGGATCCGAAAACTTGCCTCATCCCGTCCACATTTTTTGCGACAATTTAAAATGCCGAAATATTATATTATGCGCTATATGGAGAATGGTCGTAAAAATCTTTGACTTCAATCTATTTCCAATAGGGTTCGTGCTTGGGTCAAAATAAGCTAATGTGCCAAATTTGGTTAAAAGCCCTCAAAGAATTACAACATGCAGATTGAGCATAAAATACGTGAACAGTTATTAGGCGGACAGACGGACAGATACGCTTAAATCAATTTAGATAATAATTCTGCATTAATCTTAAGTTCTTTTGCGTGTCACACTCATCCGTACAAAATTTAATATACCCGAGTAAGTAAGAATCGCGATTACGAAGTTAGTATTCGTGAGTTCTAATCTCATGTGCGATAAAGCATAACCGATTCACCGATTAGCCATACATCCGCTAGACTGCTGTCAACAACCTTCCTATCTCTTTCCTCAATTCATTCTGACCCGACACCATGTTACAGGAATAAAAGATATCCCCTCTATGACTGGTCATAATTAAAAAAAAGCAAATTAGAACATTATAGTCGGACAAGGTCGACCATTAAATACCCTACAACACATTATCTAACACAATTCCTACATTTATTATAGAACACAATAATTGTATCCGTTATATGCTTCTATATATAGGTATATTTTTCATTTGCGTATTTACGGCGAAGCGAGCCCAAAATGCAACCTTGTGTAGCACAAGTTTAATCCTTACATAGAACATATAACGACTTTTCAGAATAGGGCGTTACATAGGGAGGGGGCCAGGAAAAGTGGACCGATTCGAACCATTTTGAATAGCGTCCATACTTGGATCAAAACACGTCACTGTAGCAAATTCCATCAAGATATTTTTAAAAATTGCGACCTATAGCTCGAACACATATTTATATTGACAGACATCAGACGGATAAACAGGCTTAGACCAATTCGGTATAATAAAAAGTGGGTCTATCTTAAGCCCTTCTAGGTGCTATATATGTCCACATTAACTAAATATACCTTGTACCAGTGGGGGATAATATTATATAAATGGACCCACATTAGCCCGAATCCTGGATATAGGTGACGTTAAGTTTTTATTGCGCGTGGACGGCATCATTGATCGCGATCTTTTAGACAATTTCAATAGTTATTTGAGTCGAAATTGTGATTCGAATTGCTTTTGATCGAAAGATAAGTGCGTCTCTCTTTATAAATTATACAAGATATGATATGAGAATTACTTTTTCCAATTTGGGGCCCAAAATACTTTAGAAACTGAGTACCGAGAAGAGCTTAACCGATAAATTCGAATCATTTTCTATATCTCCTATTGGGCACATGGATAGGGGAATACTGTGTATGATAGTCTGATTTGAATTTTTTCGCAAGCCTCGAGCGCACGTAAACTTGCAATAGGCGCAGTTGCAAAATTTATTAGTATTTTATTACCGCCTTTTTTCACTGCGCGTGTACTATCTGAGTAAATGATAATTTTTAACTCTAGTTGACGGACCAAAAGACAAATGGGGTAAATGTTTTGACGTGGCCTTTAAAGGAAAAGTCAAAGAAAATTGGCCCATGTGGGCGATCATTGCACACTAACTTTCTCAAAATTTATCTTAATGTAGTTATAAATATGTAATTATCAACAAACTTTATTTGTTTTGATTTTGTGTTTAAACAAAATTAAAAGAAAATTATCTTAAAAGTCAATCGAAGCGACAACAATTGTTTGTTTAAGAAACTGCGTCAATTCTGTCTGTGCAAATTTATGCGCATTTATTATTAGCAAATCAAAGGCAAAAAAATAAATAAAAAAAAAAGAATATCTATAGGAAAAGGTGTGTAAGTAAAAGAGAAAGTAATTAATTATTCTCACCTCATCCATATACTCAGGTGCCGTCTCACCTAATGACATAATATACGCTGCACTATTTCTGCTCGCACAACTTTGATACTCCAAGCCTAATATGGTCATATGCTGTACTAATTGATAAACAGAT
The DNA here is from genome assembly GCA_000688715.1 of Glossina pallidipes. Lineage (NCBI taxonomy): Eukaryota > Metazoa > Arthropoda > Insecta > Diptera > Glossinidae > Glossina > Glossina pallidipes. Next base: position 100,242 of record KK499993.1, read on the forward strand.
TCGTGTATGTTTTGGTAGATTTCAGGAATTTGATCACGGCGTTCACTAGCGATTTACAAAATTCGAATTAAAAACTCATTTACATCTTCTGTCATTTTTAATACTCACTCGTTAGTGTAGCCATTGATGTGCAATATACGCATCTGTTTAATTATAGTCGTCTTCCCAGATTCCGCTGTGCCCAATAAAAGAATTTTAATGGGCTCTTGAAATTTCTTCTGCATATCATTGCATTGTTGTTTAATTTGTTCAGGTGTGTTCGCGGTGGCGGCAACCGCTGTTGATTCCAAATCATGCGTATGAGTTTTCGAGTGCCGCAAACAACGCAACATTCTGAAATGTGGCAAAAACCGAAATGTTCACTTCATGTAAAAATAATATTTCAAGCTGGTAACAAAAAGTCCAGCTTTCGCTTATCTTACATCGAAAAGTAAACGAAAAATTCCATAGCACATACTTAAACTTAATCGTCTTCACGTGAATTCCTTCTACTATTTTTACATCACTGCTTCGGGAAGCAATTAGTATGATTAGTGCGTGCAGTTATTCTTTACTAGGAAACTATCGAATATTGTTGATGATGCCGAGTGACAATCGGAACCAATTTAACTATAACACGTCATCATTCAATAAGTTTGTAAGACGACATAAAGTTGGAGGCAGCTATCTATCTATCGTTTCGAGAACTGACACACGGAATATCATAACAGGTTGACACATTTCCTTTGAAGAGTGCCACTGCTTAGAAATCATTTGGATCCGTTGAAATGAATTTATTATTCGTGGCCCTTTCAGGAGTTTTGAGGTCGCACAGAATCGATTTTCGAACGCATTGTGAACGGAAGCCTAAAGTTGCAAAGCGATGTAAAGATTGTTTGCCCACACCAAAGCGCTTAATTGCGCTAAGACCTGATGCAAGGCAGGCCGGCTGCAAGTGCGGCAACAAAATTCACTTGAAAAACGCTTAACATCTTACGCAAGAATTTTTGGATCTTCTTGCTTCGCACAGATTCGAATGAAATTCCATTGAAAGGAGCGAAGAAAAAAATAACTCGTTTTCTCTATTTTTCTTCATTTTTAACGGATGTTATATCTATATGCATAAATCAGATTTCATTCGATATATATTTAAATTTTTTCCAAGATAACGATGGTAGCCAAAGAGTTGAAGTTTGAGAGGAAAAAGATTGATTGCAATCGTTGACGCTTAGTTCTACACAACACTTTCTTGTCATGAGTTAAATGATAAGTCGAGCTCGTTTTAACCCTACACCTACACAGCATCGAAAGTTGTACAGACGAATATCAAAACATCATCATGATCGTGTTTTTTCGAAATTGTCTTAGTTTCTATTCTATTATCAGCGGGTTTGTGAACAAATTGTAATCATATTTTAATGTCGGATCTTCCCTTAAGTTCCCTCGTTTAAGGAATGCTTTTTATGACTTTAGCCATGTCACACAATTTATAGGTCAAACTAAGCCGCAAAAATAGAAGTACACTTCGGTAGTTCTACCGCTAAAATTGAAAAATATCCCTGAATTATACAAAATTCGAAAAACTCTCTTTATGTTAAGTAACTGAAATATTTATTATGGCATTAAGTCTAATGTTAATAAAACTCCATAATAAATGTGAGCTTAATCTTAAAGCTTAAAAATCTTAATTGTAAAACATAATTCTAAACAAAGCAGGTAGGCCAGGAAGAAGGCTGCATGTCTCACAGATGCCTATTACGTAACGTAACAACATGAAAATTTTCTTGATTATTTTAAAGCGGATTGGCATGCAGCTTAAAAAATATTCCTATCAAAAATCTGTTCAAAGTCTTAGCTTCTGCCCGGATTTACCCAGTTTTAAGGGAAACCGGTGCACTTCAACATTTTGTGCGGAAGTTAACGTTTATTAGATACTTGCATGTATGTTGATAATTTTTTCATTTGAGAAACGCGTGTTTTGAGCGAAATTCATACAATGTATGTTGAAAATGTAACCAAAATATTTTCCATCATTTTGTGAAACTTTCTCCCATCTTCCTGGCAACGTGGCGATACCGTGTCGAAACAACGATATTGGTTTAGCAGCGATCCAATTATCGACCCATTTTCGCACTTCTACGGCATTTCGAAACCGCATCGATTCGGACAAGTGGTAACCAGAAGACATTATGTCTATGCGCCGGATGCGGCAGAACTTTTCATTCGAGCTGCGACAGAGTATCCTTGACAACTCTTGGCTCGTGCGGCCGAGCGTTGTCATGCAAGATGATGACTTTGTGTCTATTAACCGCTATTGCTGGTCTTCAGTGGCAGGTAAATGCCTAGAAACAGTTGCTTCATCAAGCCGTTCGAAAATTCTATTGGAGTCTGACCTGGATTTTCGTCCAAGAACTCTTGCGATTCGTTGTCTCCGAGCTAGGATATGTCGGAGTGCTATCACCGTAAGCTTCTAGAAGTGTTTGGCCGTCTTCGGCGGCAGATTTCTTTAAATCCAGCAACAAAAGTAATGAATGTTGAAAATGCAACTTTGAACGTTCCATGGGTAGCGAGCGTCTGCATACATTGAATAACTCAATAATACGAAATGGTAAACCGTTACTTTATGTAGGGAAAGGTCAAAATTATCGAATTTAATCTTCGTGTACAATGAGGCTTCGCATTATTTTTTCATTTCTAGCAATAGATATCGCTGATCAAAATACGTGGAACTAGCTATTAAAAATTATTTCACTGTGCACTTTTGGTGATAAATTGCGTAATAGAACTGTTTGCGGTTTTCATAATAGAGTTAATGTGCAGGATTTTGTTGAAAGGGGTACAGTTACTTTAAAATGTTTCGGAATTCTTAGAACGACAAAGGTCCCGCACATGTCCAAGATATTGAAATGTAAACTCGTTTTGGAAATAGATATATATAAGGGAAAGTGAACTGCTGCAAGTCGTGTGAATTTGATGATTGAAGAAAATACGGCATTTGGTTTTCAATAAATTGTCGGCCATCGCATCTCACAAAATACATATAAAATTAAAATTTATTAATTTAAAGACTTATTTCTAAAGTAAGGTTTCGTAGACTTTTTTATTTACCCACAAAGCTTATAAATCATGTTAACGAACTTTAACGAAACTAACAAGAACGCGGTTAAATTCGATTCATGGAGGGGCTATTTACTATACGCCGCTAGTTACGTACGACATTTAATTGCAAGATAGAGCGAGCATTCACTCACGCGATGTATCGATCGCATATCCTATTTTACATATCGTGTATACTTTAAGTTACAGACTTAACGGTTAAACTGAAAATTAAAATTCATATCCTTTGTATGTATGTCGTTGTGTTTACGTATGCATTTTTTATTAATTGTGTTCGGACTCGTCTCGCGATTTAATAGACTTTCGAAACTTAGGACAAGGATGGTGACAAACATAATTAGATCGGCTTTGTCTTTTACGCCCAATTTCTAGATAACAATAATGATTTCAACAAGTGGACGAAGAAGCAGATGTATTTCAATTAACTATCGCAGACTCTTTACGCTAATAAAAGAAACACGCATTATATCTCATCTCATTAAAGCATGATGAATACGAAAAAGAAAACAAAGATGCCTTCCTTGGCTCATGGGTAGAATTCAAGGTAAAGCTAAACAATTTCTTTGGAATCTAATGAAATGTACAAAGGTAACGAGAGGTGGAGAAAACTAGTAACCTAAGAATTTAACAATAGTTTCGAAAAATATTGAATTGCCATTGCCAGGGGCGCGGGTCCTTCGTGATGTCCATTTATGTTATACCTTAATCTTTGATATAAATGATTTAAGTGGTTGTGAACTAACTAATAGAAACTTTACTGACTAAAACAGGCAGGCAAATGTTAATCAAACAGATTATGAAAAATTTTAATGACTTGACAACAGAAATTTCGAAGCTAATAACACGCAAGTACAATGTGAATTCATTTTTGGGATCATCTAAAATATTTAATCAATATATATATATATCAATATATGTATAAGGAAATTGGTCTGATAATTTCTCTATACATCATGTGTATATGTAGGTATATTAATTTTACCATTCCGTGTGTTAAACTCAGGCAAACAAAAACAACTAAGACCTCTCTAATTACAAACGTATCAGCAGCCACCATGAGATTCTGTATGTGCTTGTTGGAAATATGGAATATATATAATGATTTTTTGAGCTGTGTAACTGTAAGCGATATCCATTAAAATCCATATATATATCTAAGCTGGAAAATTCTTGCTCATAACATATACTAGTTACACTAATCAAACATTTGAAACAAATTCGGAAAAATCGAAGAGCGCAATTTGTACAGTTCCATGAATGGTAAATTTTTACCAGTCAGTTGTCTTCATTGCTTATTAGAACTACAAAAGTTCGTCCTTGTTCCAATTGATCGACATGCCTGACATGTTTGCAAACGAGAATCGGCCGCGATTTAATGTTGGACATCTAAGATTTAAGAAGAAGTTCGTGCTACAATGCTAGAAAGCATATAATAAATAGATCTTGTCCTAAAGGAGCACCGATGCCGTGTTATTTTCTTATTATATAGTTTTTGTTTGTTTTCCTTTTAACTAAAATTAATTAATGTAGGATTTGGAGATGTGCACAATCGTGACACCAAATCGCCAGAAATTTTGGAAAATGGCAGAAGAAAAATTTGTAAGAGAATGCTATAAAGTTCAGATGTAAGTCTCATGTAGCAACTGGAACATGGCAATCACGAGCGAATGTGTACGGAGGCAAAAAATTCAAATTCTGAAATAATTCTTGAGTACACAAGCAAGCCGCTAATGCTCGTTATTACGCTGGATTGAAGTTTGTAAAAATTTTGTATTTGCTAACATGCAATGCAATAAGGAAGTACGGAGCGGCAGAATTATACACTGTTAAGTTTAGCAATGCATGTACGTTGGCAAATGGTTGGTCCCATGTCTGACGATCCATTCAATCTATGAGCAGATTTGAGTTTACCTTGAGAGAGCTCTTGCGTCCGGTAGCCGGTGTCATATCCCCTTAGTAATGTTTGCATCGATATTCACTTAGCTTACAAAGGAGGGCAATACGAATCTGATGAGTAAACTTTAGCATAGAATACGATTCGTTACAAAAAGCTTTTAAGCAAAAATAAATGCAGGCTGCTTTTAAATCCTGCATATGTATGCACATAGAGAGTCTCCATTTAACATTTAGCACCTGCTTGATTACTTTAATCAGGTGAAACCCGCAGCTCTTTCGGGTAACTTACCGCTGATTTTCGGCACGCCCCAGCTTACAAGACAATTCTGCGCGAGAGAGGGCCTATACGAAGACCGGAACACTACGAAAATTACATTAGTAAGGCGTAAAGTGATACGGAGAGTATAGAGCGAAAGAAACGGGAATTTATAGTTCAACGAAATGAAGAAATGCCGCTGTATTGCGCATTCCACATTTCAGTAATAAACGGTTGCGCACTAAGGTTTCCACAGATTGTCTTTGTATTGAATTTCGAACATTTGCTTATGTATCGATTGATTAATAAATAATCGATTGATTCTATAAAGAATGTAAATTTTGTATTAAAGAGAATATTCGAAAGCGAAAATCACTCAATAAATCCCTGGTCTAACACATATATGGGGCAATACTTTTCATAGACTTATGTGATTTGGACATATTGACAAACGCTGGGTGATGTATTAATAAAAGTGTGAAGAAATGGCGCGGATAGGATTGACGTGAAACGTGATGATCATTAGCTGCCATCGTTCGCGATTTTATGAAAAGAATGATATTTTGTCCTTAGCAAACGCAGGAACTCACCGTAATTTCATTTTGGAGAATATCTTTGAAAAGTTTTATAAAAGTCAAAAAAGAAAAAAAAAAAAAAAAAATAACAGAAGATAATTAATTTAGTCGCAAACGTGCTTATGTTTCTTTTATATTTTTTTTTATTTATTTTGCCAGCAAGTGTTCTCTGCGTAATTAAATCCAGCCACTCCAGCAGTTAATGTATATTTCAAGTTAAAGAAGAAATACTTTTAACGAAAAATTCTTTGTTCAAAACTATTTTCCTTTTAATTTTTGTTACTTTCGGTGTTTATTTTATTTTGTTTTTATTATTCTTTTTACTCTCTGCAAGTGTTATACGTGTGCATAAATATCTGACTTATAATTTAATTATGTTTATGGTTTGCGGACGTTTAACGGAAAACTATTAATGAAAGCTTGCGACGTCTTCAACCGACACGTCTAATAAGCATTTATTAACAGCGTGAACTGAAAGTATTCCAAAGGCTAACACGCTTTATAATGACTCGTAGCTCATTGCTTGCTTTGGCACAGACGACCGCGTACTAAATAATATATGTTCGCACATAAAGCAGCCGTCAGTTTAGACGGCGGGCAGAACATTTCGAACATTTTCGATAAGATTAAAACAACAATATCACGTTGGCCCCCTATCACTTCGTACCCTTTTCCCACTTGAGAAAATTTTGCAGGGAAACTAAGTTCTCCGGAATGTTTATTAATTGCTTTAAAGACATTTATCTCCCTTAGTAGTTAAGATACTTAATTAATTTTCCTGTCGTATCCGCTTATTGCTATCAAATTTAAATAATTTTTCTTTACTTTGGTTTTGTTTTTTTTGCTCTTTTTTCGATTTCAAATATTTTAACGATTTTTAATATTTTCTTTTTAACTTAAATGCATTCTCTTTTATTGTCTATCCGTCTGCCGCGTGTATACGGTATTTTGCCGACTTAATTATTGATTATTAATAACAAAAATGTGTTGTTTTGCTTTCATAACAAAGATTTATACCCGCTTATAATTGTACGCATACAATGGATCTTGCTGTGGAGTTGTCGCGGTCAGATGTATATATATATATATATATATATATATACATATATATATATATATGTATGTATGTATATATGTATGTATGTATGTATGTACGTATGTGCAAATGTATATTCCTTGAGCTGTTATCATATCATTGATAATAAGTACAATACTCGCAACAGCACACTTAACAACACCTACATACACTTGAGAAACTCGATATTTTTCTAAAGCCAGAGGTAAATACTATATCTATAAATTTGTAAAGTTGACCGAGGAGCCGACTGTCGGAAAATATTTTTACAATTTAATCATTTTTACCACTGCCTTAGTAAGAGGATTCATTCCTTCATTTAGCATTTGTCCAAGGAATTATTTCAAATTTTTACAATTAAACACTTCATCATATCCGGGTTTCAGTGACTAGTTTATTTTGGAAGTTTTCCCTTTAACAAGTCTTTTCAAATGATCGTCACCCAATCAAAATTGCATTAACTAGTATGTCGATGTGTACAACACAAAAATACATGACATGAATGTCGAAGGCACGGTACGACTCGTCACCTGATTGCTTGAGATACCACGTCGTTATTATACCAGATTTACCTATAACGCCATTCGTATACTACACGCTACAGGGGCATCGTATGACATGGTAAAAGTATGAGACAGATTTTAAAATCTCACTACATCCTACCATTAATGTAACGTTTCAGTCCATAAAAGAAAAGGTAGAAAATATGTGTTCATAAAATTTGATATATGCGTTATGAGAAAAAAGAAATATTTATTATTCAACGGCCATAAAAATTATATTTGTATAATCGAAGTGAGTTGTACTGGACGGACTAATACAGCACGTAATGAATCGACCTTGTTATAGTCGATAGATATAGTCTACTGTAAGTATATAATCGAAGTAACTTTTACATCACGGATTTATATGAGACGGAAAGAATCTACTGTGCTATATGGAAGTCTACTAAAATTTTATATAATCAGAGTGACTTCCACTGCATGAATTTATATAATTTACCGAATTTACTGTGCTATAGGGCAATCTACTGTCTCTCTATTTCTATAATAGAAATGACTCGTACAACACGGATTTATTCAGCATGCAACGAATCGGTCGCGTTATAGCACGTTATACTTTAGATGAAATACTCAATGATCATATTAGCTCGCAATGAGGTACAACATATTCCAAGTTCCTAGATCATGGAGGAACTGGTCATTTTGAATTTTCTTCTTTGGCTTTATGTTAGAAATAAAGTTTATACGTCGATAAACGACAAGTAATTGACGACTTAACCAGAAATTATCTCAATATAGTTTGGAAATTTTGATTAGAAAAGAAAACATATACATATGTGATTTGCGAATGTCGCGGATTATATCTATCAGATCTTTTGTATCACTCCTTTTTATCGGAAAGCTCTAATAAGTATTCCGGCTTATTTGGTAGCACGGCATGACGAAAATGATGAGAAAAATTTTGATATGACCGATTGTTCGCCTCGACAAAGCTTTAAGATCGTGATCGTGAATTTAATTTAAAGGACGGATATACTACAAATAAATATGTCTGAAAACGATTCTTTTGTTCATGTTGCTCAAAGATATAGAGGCTGTAGAAGCTCCGCTTCTTGTGATTGTATGTGATGTCACACTATTTGTTGCTTGTGGCCAAAGTCAAAAAGTTATTGGGTTGACTCCCAAATGCAGCTGTTCCGTGCGTTATTAAAGGCAAAAATTTTAGCAATGAATGCCTTTAGCAACCTTAGTATCGAAACTTGTACCTATTGACGTTAAAAAGAAACTAATCTTTGAGGTAGTGGAAGAATTCGAAGTAAAAGTCGTGATCATTTTAAAATCTAATTTATATCACTCCACTTATTTACTGTGTTTCAATTATAATACAATTTTTTTCATTTTTTTTTCTGGTGTTAGCGGATTATTTAACGAACCAGGAGGTATCGTTGAGCGATGTCTTGCTACCACAGTAAATATAATTATGTTATTATTATTAATACCTGAAAAGTAGACTTTAGGGCTGAGAAAGAATTGGATGCCGATTTCGGCGAAAGGAAAATAAAATTTGGACCTGCCGTTGTTGTTATTTCTTTTAATAGCGCTTTATAGAAAGGAACTAAATATTCTGTTTCTACACTTAATGGTACTTGGCTGCTTATATATATATATATACATATATATATATACATTTACATATATATCAAAAAAGAACAAGTTTTCGCGACAGCAAATATATAATAGAACTGAGTCTACTTAATTGACAGGTTTGTGAAATTTGAGCCTTGAATTGGAGTAAAATTGACACTATTCTGATCGAAAATCTGATTAAAGTTGAAAAAGAAAGAGCATATATATGATCTTAGAATCAGTGTTTGCTGGCACACTTGCAAAACGGAATGAGTCACAATATGATTTTACGATAGCACTAAAGGTACGTACATATCCTTATTAGGCGTTTGCGATTCCTTAAAAAGTGCTATTTTGTATTTTTATGTATATTTTTATGCGAATGTATAGTAAATATGTTATTATTATTGTTATTGTGAATGTTGTCGCCGAGGCACTACCTACTACCTACTACTGTACTGTGATTTTCTTTAGCGTTATCCGGTCTAAAGAATCGTTCGTAAATAATTTGGATGAAAGGTTCGAAGAATTGTAACGCATTGAGCATTTAATTGCCAAGATCGAAATTAAAGTTCGGAGTTGATTTTTTACCTCTTAAGTCACTCGACTTCCGCTGCAATTGCAAGAGGCCTTTGAAGGCATTCATCCAGATAAGCGCCAAAATAGAATATAAACTAAATTTAGTTGTATTGCATAGCGAAATACTTGAATTAAATTTTTAGAAATAGTTTTTCTCACATTATTAACGGTATAAAATATATAAATATAAAATAAATAAACAAATAAAACTTAGACATGTGTAAGAGTATGGAATTTTAAACCACTTGCTGTTTGAACGATTTGATTTACTTGCTTAAAAATTTCAAAAAAAAAAGATGAAGATTTTAATTTTTAATCTTCTCCGAAATATCAAATTAAGTACAGAAATAAATAAATATCTTCGCTTTGAAAGGTTTTTTGTCAGGCTTTAAATCTTGCGAAATCAAAATTTTTATTTTTATTATTATTTTTTTCATTTATTTATTTAATCGATTTTAATCGATATTTTTTTTATCGGAGAATGAAGATATCGCAGAGTTGCTTCTAAAAAATAAGAAAGAAAAGTGGCAACGCAGTCGGCAAAACAACCTGCTAGGGCTCTGTTAACCTTCTTGGGCTCTGTTAAATTGGTTGGGCTCTGTTAAATTGCAGAGCAAAGCCGCTTGGGCTCTGTGAAATTGTAAAACAATACAAGCAAACAAACAAAACAAAAAAATATATACAAATAAATAAAGCACATTCTCTGCGACTGCCTTAACTTTTCCTTGCTTGGTTAGAAGTATTGCATTTAAAGCGATTAACCCTTTGGACTTTCTAAAATCAGCTTCAGAACAGAATATTAATTCAATATATTACTTTATTAAAACTACTAGGCTCAATATCTAATGTAATTTTATAAATTAGAGCCGATAGCCTGTGTTGCTAGTGCTCAATGTCTNTACTTTATTAAAACTACTAGGCTCAATATCTAATGTAATTTTATAAATTAGAGCCGATAGCCTGTGTTGCTAGTGCTCAATGTCTTTTTGTTTAGTCTAAGAATTGAATTCATTAGTCTAAAATTATAATAATAATAATAATAATAATAATAATAATAATATATAAATAAATGAAATATATGGCAAAGCTATACAAACAAACAAAAAATATATAAAAAATATATAAATAATAATATTTTCTTTGTTTTTTTAACTTTATTTTAAAAAGATATAAATAAGCATAATATAATTTGCGGATTTTTGCACTTTGTCAAGTTCGGATCTGAGTTTGCAGGGTCATTTTTTCGCTTAAATATTCTTCTTATTCGCCGATATTTTTTTGCCGCCAGTACTTCACGGTACTCTATGTTGCATTGCTGGCTAAAGTGAAAATGTAATCACTAAGTCTTCTCAGGATTAAATAATTGTTACTGTGTAAATAGATGTAATTGATACGATTGTTGTGTTTTATGATTGCAACTTTTACACTTAACTGTGAACAAGCTATGGAGTGGCAGCAATTGCATTATGTAATCCGGAATTGGGTTGAGGGAAAAAAAATTCCAAAATTCAATATGTGGTTAATTGCTCTGATTTTCAATTCGCGATTTCTCAGATGGCGCATTGACCGATTTATGATTTTCGGTACCGTGCAACACCTTTACTTTCGATAGTAAGAGAAATCCATCTTTTATCGACAGTACTTATAAGCGGTGTACTTGTCACAGCGAGGTCATAGCCCCAGGTATCAAGTTTACTTGATGGCGAGAACCATAAGACGGTCCTAGTGTTGCAGAATGTGAGATAAAGCTTTCTATAAATGATTTATTAGTTAGTGTTAGAGTCCCCACAAAGAATTTCTTTCATAATAATAATAACTTTTTTAGAATTTTGTTAAGCAAATTCGCAAACTGTCAAAGTATTCCACATCTTTCGCAATTTATTCGTTAACAGTTGCATGCTTATAAGAGTATTATAGTCAGTTGTAAGCGAATCTCTTAGCGAATCTCTACCGCTTCGACGTTAAAAAAATATTCAAAAAATGCGAAAAAAAATTAAATTTCATTACTGATTGACTATAAGACTGATTCGTTCATTTTTACACCGGTAAGATTATCCATAGAGGACGGAGTACACGGAAATTTGTATCGAACTATTTGTTATGATTTTTGAGTAATGAGAGGAGAATGCAATTTCGTTCTGCTCCCACCAAAGACAGAAGATCGTCTTCTTGGGATTCTCAAAATAAGCTCACTTTTCCTCCCCTCCTACAATTCGATGCAAATCGATCGGACAAAGAAAAATGCTCTCCTCGATTGCTTGACTGTGATCGATTGATTGAGTCAGCAATTTCATTGTTGTTGTACTTACTTTGCAATATGTGTTGGCATTACAACTATTATTATACCTACTGTTGTCAGATGTGTAAGCTGTAATCAATAAAAAACATAACTGCGGACATGTACGTCGTCAAGACGTATTGTTAGGGCCATCTTTGCGCAAAGATTTTCGCAGAGAAGCGCAGTTAGATAGGCCTTTTTATCGCGTTTGGTGATAGACCGAATGTGTCTTTTTGATTTTGCAAGAAAAGATATATTCTCAATACTCAATTAATATATATATATATATATATATATAATAATAATGATACATCCTTATAGATACAATATATTCGAGGTGGAGATACAAAAATTGTAACAAGAAAACTAAAATTAGATAATAATAACATTGCTCTCATAAATAAGATAAAAGAAGTCTATTAACATTTTGATTACTTTTTTATTGCACTATGGTCGAATTGCAAAACAATACAGTTACAAGTTACAAATTATTACTGATCAATGCGATAGCGTGATTTATTACAAATAAAATTGTTTGATAAAGAAACTAATCTTCGGCACTAGATAGAGTATAACACTTCTGATTATTGTAAATACGAGGAATTCGCACTGGGTGGGATCGAACCATTTGACACTTCATTCTTGCATTTTTAATAACCTATCGGGAAATTGCATGCATCCGTTCGTAAACTGATCTCTTTCAATGTCCTAACATCCTATCTACATGGACAGACACGACCTTACTTTTTTTTTTTCTTTTTTTTTTAGTTACATAATAGAGTTATACTGTTTTGTAAGTCTTTAGCAATCGTAATGAAGAACGTTTTAGGCGGACTAGGCCAACCATTCGATACCCTACACAGTTTCACCTTACACAGTTATTCACTCGTGTTGGTAACAATACACCAAAAATTGTGCATTATTTCCTTGCAAAGGGGTATTTTACATGTAGAGCCGCGTTTTGGAGGATGCCCGAGACATCAAAAGATCTGATCCAAATTTAGCAAATATATTTCACCGCCCAAAAACATTATTATTTTTCAGTTTCTATTATAAATATTTATTTTAGAAATTAGACTCTCTCTCCTAGCCTAAAAAATAGATCTATGTGATCCCAAGTCCGTTGCCGTTAATACTTTTGCTATACTGCAACTATGAGCCAATTTTGATAATAAATTGAAATATTAAAAATTAAATCTTGTTTTGTAGGCTTTATACTATTCACGAGGAAACTTGTATGGAAAACTTGTCTTCGTTAGGCCCATGTGGTTCAAATTTAATTCACTCTGCTTTTATATCAAATTGCTATTGTGGTCAAATTTTCATCGTAAAACATTACCATTAACAATTGGGCCTTTTTTGACGTGCATGGGTTTACATTTTCTGAGCTTTTTAACTTATGCGCTAATAAATTGACCTACATGGTCCAAATGCGGTAAGGTTGATTCCTTTGTCAATGTACTATTATTAGCCAATGTTCACCACAAAATATTGAACATTAGACCTTTTTATCATATAAAGATTAAGTTTCGGATTTTAAAATATCGAACTACTATTTATAACTCAGTGAGTTGCGTTGAAAAATTGTGAAAATTGCAACGTTTTTTTTCATAAAACGACTTCTTCAAGTAAAGCGATGTGTGAAGAGTGGTCGAAGAAGAGGACCGATCCGAACAATTTTGTAATATGATTTTCAAGCTTATATCGACTCAGAAAGTAACTCATCCATTATCTTATCCATCATTTAAGAAGAAGGAGAAAAAACTTTGATTGCATATCAATTACGCGCGAATATATGCATCAATTATTTGGTTTTCAAAAAAAATTTCGGAATTCGGATCATGACTTGAATGGAGATGGAGATATGTCCTGTAGACAAACCGAAAGGCATGGCTTAATCATTTTCGTTATTCACGTTTCTCATGCATAGCTCAACAATACGGTCTCTGTGATCGGTATAAAAGTATAAATTTTCCTTAACTTGGCCTTGATTTGTCACCTGATCTAGATAGATAATTATTTTCGTTCCCGTTTTCATTAATAAAAGGAAGTTCGTTGGAAATTCTTTGCGAATTGCTTCCATATTTTCTCAATGAGGAAATCGATGCTATTACCACTTGGCAGTCACGTGCAGTAAAGTCGATTAAAATATTTTCATTTTTCGTGAGCTTAAGTTTTATTCTGGTCGATCGACTGATTTCCATCCTCGCGACAGATGCGATTACTCGTAAACGCTTCTACCTGAAATCAAAAAATCAACCATTTCCTCTTGGTAGGTGAGCACAGCTCGTGTTTGAATAAAGGATGCAAAAGAAAAAACAAAATTGAAATTCCAATTCTTGCCAGGACTGAAGGCAAAAAAAAAAGTATGTTTTCCGGAAATTTTATGATCGATAGATTTTTCACTCGATAGTAAGAAAATTGTCTATTTTATCGACAGCCGTAAATTAACTGCTCGTTATAGTAAATCGATAATCAAACGGGTAATTAAATGTGTCCGTCTAGCTTAAGCGCCGTGCTTTTGGCAAAGAAGATTAATGTGAAATGCTTATGAATAACGCTCTTACGTTCTTGTCTCATGCAGTTTACTTGATAATGCTGGTTAAAATTATAAAATTTTATAGATGTTTAATAAATGTTGACGTTCGTTTGTAAATTAGTCAGTTCGCTATACGTCAATAGTTCGATTTGTTACTTCATCAGAAATTATAAATGAAATACTTTTGAGACTAGTGTAACTACTTCATCAGCCACCAGCAAAAGTAGGTGCACAAAGTTGTTCTTTTTTTTTTTTTTGTATTACTACGAATGTGTATATATATGCAGATAGCGTACACATGTTTGCCTTAATAGACTTTTTCATCGCTTGTTTAAGTGCAATTATAAGCAATTTGTAGCATTCTATGTCGGTTAAGTATGCACACTCTTTCCGAAACTGTTACCTATATACCACTTCTTCAACTCTATTTGCTCTTAAGATATTGATTATACAGAATTGTTAAAGAAAGAATGAATGAATGATTGGCTTTGCTATTGCCATGATAAGTTGTTAATACAACAAACGGGGAAACGGGTTTCATAGTCAATGGCCTAAAAGTTATTGATTAAATGCAAAAAAAAATGATTGGAAATTCCATACATTATTACATACATTATTCTCGTCCAACGTGAATCATGGCCTTACGTTCTTTACAAGTTTTATCAAAGCAAAAAAACATTTCCTATTTATCACTCTCATTAGCTTAAGCGCGAGGAAGCGCGAGTGTATGGATCCGATAATCTTCTTCTTAAATTATGAGACTTTGTTGATATTCTTTGACCATATTTCACATATTTATTCCTTTGCAATTCTGACAATCAGTTGCTTTCAAACGGTTGAATATGGAGGGAAAAGTGCTCACTTTTATTGATAGCCTTTCGTGTGCACGTTTTTAATATATAAAATTACAACCACATGTGCAATATTTGCACTTCTTTTTCACTTACTTGATTGTTACTATTTTTTGTATTGGAATCCAATGTTTGTTTCTTATTAACAAACGATTGTCATTAATGAAGAACAAGCACTTTGTGAAGTACTTACTTGCAGACACACTTTGCCTATCTAAAGCAATCATAACGTTACCGATTCGCAAAACAATCAAACAATCGAATATGTACTAAAGTTTTTTTTTTTTTTCTTTTTTTCTTTTTTTAATTTATGCATAAATGACAATCATAACAACGGAAAACATTTACTAGATGCGTTCAATTAATGTATTTGTATACAAAGAAAGTAAAAAAACGTTTGCTCATCTATTCGTGAATTAATTGATATACTGGTATAACTAACTGTAAGCAAGAAAGCAGAGTGCATTTATTAAACGGATCACAAAAAAACCGATCATAGGCAACTACTTCCCAAGTACACTATCATAATTCTTGCCATTGTTACTGTTAAGAGTTAAGAGTTCGGAATAGATAGTCATTACACAATCTTGTACATGATATATGGTCGAGTTTTTCCTGCCTGTTGAATCATTTCACCTTTTTTTTTTACTTTTTTTTTTTGAATGCATTTATAAAGAATGTCGTTCTTATCAAGCGGAACACATGGAATACAGGGATTTAATAATAATCGAATCAGTTTTCTGAGAAAGTCATTGAGTTTTAGTCTTTAAGTGAAGGGAAGCCCTATTCACATATTTCATTGAAAATTCCACAACTACACAGTAGAAGTTGTAAAAAGAAAAAAGCAAAAGATAACAATTTCGTTAGACTAAGTCGAGAAATCAATTAATCTGTCTGTGCCGTTGTCCACGATAAGCGAAGATTCTTAAATCGCAAATTCTGCTATTTGCCCTTTAATATCGTTTTTGCAGCATGTCATGTTATGTCTGTCCATATGTGTGTCCATGTTATGTTGCAGCAACACTTACACTTTTTTATTATGTTATGTTCACAGTCTAAGATAGTACCTGTGCCCTACATCTCACTCCGAGATCATTTGAGAGAAATCCGCTTTCGGTCGTTTCAGTTATTTCAAAATATTAATTTAATATATCTTGAACTGGTTGGGCGTAAGGATTGTCATGAAACGTGAACTCTTCATGTGTCGATACTTTTTTGATACTTTGTGACGGGAATGCGTAGAGAGTAACAACAGTCTTTTGGTGAATATATTAAATTTGCTCAAGTCGCACCAACTCGTAAGAGTTCTCGTGAAAAGTAATCTTTACAGACTTTACTTTTGAGTCTTTCCCCAGACCTAATAAAATTGTCAACTTTTATTTATATTTACCTTAATGTCGTTTAGAATATCTTGGCGCTGTTCCCCATATGAATATATCATTGAAATGTTTGCAACTCCACATGAAAAATTGTATAACTATTATATTAAAATGATATCAAAGCTAGAAGACCCACTGAGCCGTGATCAACAAAGTCATTATATTTTAAACATTCAGAGCGTGGAATGGAGAATCTATGACAATAATCTTTACACCCATCATTTTTATCATCAAAAAACAAAAGAAATAAGGTCTTTATAACACTGGCTGGGGTAGTATGTGCGTGGAGATTTTTAACGTCTTCTATCGTAGCTTATGAATAATTAGCAAAAAATCCAAAAAGCGCAAATGTTGAAAGCTGCAGAAACATCGTAATATCTGCGAATGGGAGAATGTTTACGGCAGACATTACACGGTTGGTTCGACGAACATGTGAACAGATGAGCGGACGGACATTCTCAAATACAATCCGAACTTGACGCTGCTTTTGCGTGTTGTAAACGTTTTGACAGAATGAAAAGCCGCCTCATCAAACATATATGTAATTTTGTTTTGTCTTTATAGTTACATCGCTCTTTTACCTATCAAAATCGACGCACATAGAAGCTCTAATATTTTGCCAAAAATTTGCGTGAAGTCAAGTTATAGGTTCAACTACACGACTCATTTTGTTTTGACAGTTCGTGCCCGCGCACAACATGCAACGCAATCGTTCCATTTATCACTTAACCTCTCTTCGAAGCACAGTGACGTTGCCAAACGATTTATTGTTGGCATTCGATATCAGGGAGATAATCAGGTAAGCAGGCGACAATCGCCAGGTGAATCTAATCACGTGGCAAATTTCCTGGCGACTATCGCCACATGCGCTCTCTCAGTTACGTCAAATTAGGCGACAATAAAATTGCTGTCGCTGAGAGCAAATTTGCATTAGTATTGAGTATAAACCAAGCGGAACTACCACAAATCTCTCTTTTAGAGTTGCGTTCGTAAAAAAACAGCTGCAAAAGAACAAAATAAACAGCTTGTGAGCAAAAAAAAAAAAATTTGGTAAAAGTAAGTACAATTTATTTTTTTGAAATATGGGGCTAATTTAAGCTAAATATAGTCTAACATAAATTTTACATGATTTTCCATTAATTTCATTTTGCATGCAAGCATTGTTGACCATGTGTAGTTGTTTTACACAAAACAAATAAACGTCAATTTAGATCTCAATTTTTACGTTTCTTTCAGTTGTTGGTGGATTGTAATGGAAAATTTGAGGGCAAGTATTGGAGAGCTGGCGACGATGGTACCTGATTAGCCTCTTCGCGATAATCAATTATCTTCTAAAAAAGACCAGGCGATAATTACGGTGATAATCGCCTGCTTACATGATTACCCCCCACATGTATAGATCTGTTAATAGAAAATTAGTTATTACTTATTATTGTCTTCCGTAGTTTCCACTATATGTTTTGTTGAACAGCACAAAGTGGTTCATAACCGCAATACATGTATATAAGTGGATACATACATTAGTTTATAGTTGCGATACGTACATACTAGTGGATACATGTATTACTTTATAGTTATAACACGCTTGTCATACTATTTACTATACAGGCAGTTGCCACATGTCATTCCATTCATCGTAAGTCTGTAATGAGAAGGACGTTTTTCAATAGCTTCATGTTTTTCAACATCTAGATATATTTCTTATTTATTTAAAAAAAAAAGGAATAATCAGTCATAGTAACTCATTTGCTTTTTCTAATTCTGCATTGAAAATACACAATGTACATAACTAATGCAATAAATAACAAATTAATGTAATTACTAATAAGTTAAAATCCATAAAAAAGGACACATTAGTAAAAAAATGATAAAATAAAAAAAAACTGCAAAAGAGAAAATATATTAATATAAATATACTACAATAACATTCCATATTGTCACATCCTTTTTTTCATTCTTCGGACTTTCTCTGTCCTGCCTGATCAAAATTTAACATTCTTGAATGGCAACACCTTTAATATTAGAAAAAATTTTAATTAGGGAAGCAGCCACATAAAAGAAATGCTAACATGCCTGGGGCAACACGTCAGGAATGGTGCGGAAAAATGCACATCGTTGCCCAATAATAGAAAAATTATGTTTAGTAGAAGTTAGGAAAAATAATAATAATAAACATTTTTTGGCAATAAATGGACAGACAGATATGGAAAAATAAAAATAATTCTTCAAAAAGAAGGCGCACTGGTTTATTTGTTCGAGCGTTTGCAAAGCAGAAGCATATACAATTCTGTGCTTTTAAGTGAATATGCGCTACGGTATATACATATAAGTTTGTATGTACGAAAAGACCAAACATTATACTTGTATGAAGCAAATGCCCATATAGTAATAATAATAAATATAGCAGATATACGATTTCTAATTTTTCCTAAAATAATGTACTGTACACATTGTAAAGATATCTAGGATTGATTTTTTCCGTTTTCTAATTTTTCTAATTTCTAAAATGTTTAAATAAAAATTCTTAGCGATAAAAGTAGAAAAATGCCAATAACTAATAAAGAATCTTTATTAACTTATGCAAGTTGTCGCTTCTGGATTGTATTTGATCGTAATCTAAAAATATCCTATCATGGATGCTACTGTTATTATAAAACAGACCGTGAAAAATAATGTTTTTTAATAATAAAAAATTTCTTCAATTTCTTGACATGAAAATTTTCATTGAAATTTGGTCAAAGCGTTTGGCGAACACAGGATTTAGAATTTTTCAATTCCTCAAAATAAATTATATTTGCTTCGTAAATAAATACTGTTCGTTTTTTTGGTGCATAGATCCTTATATGCATAGCGCATATTCATTTAGAAACACACCGTTGTATGTGTTGCGGCTTTGCAAACGTTCGCGGGAAACTAACTATTAATAGAATCTTTGCCAATACAAATAATGAGAATGAAAGAGCAAGCCATCAAATTGCTGCTAATGAATAGCGTTGCTACAGTTATTGATAACAGAAACACAAAAAGTCCGTTATAACCCCCTATTTCGAATTTTGAGCAAAATGTTAAACCAATTTGTCATTTAGTTGGCTTTGCTATAATGTTCTTGTTCCGGTATAGTAAATTCGCAAAGCTATGACTTTCAGCAAAGACCCGAACATCAAAATCAAGATTTTTTCCCAAGTGTGCCTTTCGCAAATGGTTTGGAAATTTGATCTTTAACAGTAATCTAAGCTTAGGTTTGCTGTCGCTTCGATTCTGTCTCAAGCCGTTAGCTTTGCTAAGCTTTCTTGTGGAGTAATGGTCATCATTGTTATTATTATTACAGGTACAATATTTTTGCAACGTTCATCCACATTGTTCATCCGGAAAGCGTAAGCAATGCACACAATTTTGAAAAATGCAATTATTTTTATATGTTTTTTTATATGTTGATTATTAACAATACATTTCTGCGCGCTGTGGTTTCTGAGTACATCGATATAAATTAAATTAGGTCCCTTTAACCATTTATGACAAATATACTTGACATAAGAATATTATTATTATTATTATTATTAATATAAACTTAGCCAGAGAATAAATTCTAAGACTAAAGTCTTAAAGCACTAGCATCTAAGGCTTTCGGCTTTATTTTTATTAATATTATTTTTATATTATTATTATTATTATTAAAAACTCTAGCGCACTTGAGATTTGAACCCACGACCATTGAACTGCTAGTCGAAACTCTTGCCTACTCGGCCACTCAGGCGGATTGACATGAGAATAAAAAGAAACTCATTTGAATTAAAAATCGACTAATCATATAGTTCGCTTCATCATAAGTTTCGCTTCTTGAAAATGAACAATTGAAAACCTTTCAAAAAATACACGTTTTAGATAAATCGGTCGGAGGGTCAGTCTGCTGTAGAACATAAACAGACTACACCTTTATTTTCAAAAAGAAAAACAAACTGGTTTTTTTGCTTATTACTCAGAAAGGTTAGCACATGCGACGATAAAAACTGGCGTGGATATTCTATAGGTGATCTTATATGAAAGTGAAAAGTTCGATAAATCGACCACACCCATTTTCATCATTCGCGAAATTTCATTCTTCTGTGAAAACGTTTGCAAACCTATAAAGGATGTTGTTCTAAACTGATTTAGGCAAATTCATCGGCATGTCTCTCTGAATCCATCCAAGCCGAACCAAGGTGCAAAGTAATGTTATGGGTTGCATCTTGCTTTAACCATTATCGCTACCCGTAGTTGAAATTTTAGTTTTGTGATTGAAATTTTGCCTTACACGCAGCCTGGTGTTGAAAATAGGGCAAATCGCTCCAGGGACAAGGGCACAGTGCTTGTTATTCATAAATTGTGAAGGATATAGAAGTGAAATTTTATTCATTTATTTTGTGGATCACGCTGCTGCAAGTTTTGTCTATATATAAAAATGCGGCCGTCCATGCAATGCGGTACAGCGACATACTTTGTATATTCAAAATAATAAAATTCACCCTCCCGGCCACCCGAGACCATTGACTTCAGAAGTACACTAAATTTTGACGTCCAGTTGAGTGGATACAGTACGGGTACAGTTAACTGCCACTTTAATAATGAGGTGATTACTAACAATCCATCTACCTTTAATCTCTCAGAGAAATCCAGACACACCGCTTGCTCCATTGTTGGTAACAGTTACCTCAATGTCACCAGCAGATCATGCAAAATAAACAATTCACTCGCTTCATTCAACACAGGCACACTGCGGGCTGTACACCACTCCAACTATTCTTCTTCCCTTAATTTACTAATTTGTCAAATAGACGACAGAGTTGTAGCCAAGTAAGCAGTATGATGTGTTTAGTACGCTAATGCAAAGCCTCACTCACTATAGAGAGTCCTATGTATAAATAATAAACCGGAAACGTGACTACGTTTGTTTCGTTTCTTCCGTTTCTAAACATAAGATCGCGAGCTTACAGTAAAGCACATTGAGTGATTTAAAAATACGAAAATATTCGTAATTCGTGCGTTGAACCAAAGGGGGCTTTGGGTGGCGAAAATATGATATAGTCCTTAATAAGTTTGCTCAACAATAAAATTCTATGCAGCTAAGGCGAAAGTGTAAAAATGGATACCTTTTCTAAGGTGAAAGTAGATATCGCAAAAAGGAAACTACTAATATAACAAAAAAAAAAATTGTGATTCAAAAGTTAGAGCAGATTTGGTTATCAGCGCGCAACAGCTCTATTTCACTTCTGAACAACACAGTCATTAATTATACAAAATTAAGTGACATATTCAAAATTCCCGACAAAACATGGACAATAAAATACCATAAACCTGATTGCGCTACAAGTGCTTACACTCGTGCGCATATAAACAAAGCAAGGCAAGCCTTAAAGAAAGATAGTACGCTTCGCTTAAAGAAAGATAGTCGCCACGACGGGCGTGATCATACGGAATGTAGCCACATGTGCTACAACGTGGCTCTCAACACATATAGCGTGGCGCACGGTTTCATGGTTAATACAACTTTTCGAAGGTTTTTCCCCACCAATTCACGTTCGGCTTTGACTTGCTCGTTTGGCGTTTTATAGGAACGATGTTTGATGGGTTTCTAAACCAAAGACGCTTCAACCTATCCAAAGCACAAAACAACTTAATGTACTGGCAGTCTTTGCTTCTCTCTCAAGAATAGTCTAAGTATCCCCTTCCCGTGCATGGCAATCCACGGAGTGGTGGACCAGCAGTCTCAGCCATTCAGAGTCTTTCCATCGCCATAGTTTAATTTTGTTGTAAACCAGAAAACAGAAATATCGAAACTCCCTTAGATTTTACTACTTTTTATTTTGAAAAATTTCTTGGTTCTTCTGATTATTTAGTTCTCTCTGATATCACTAAATACGACCGTAAATGTGAAAGAATGTGCGTACGGAAGAGTAGGTATGAGCAGAGGGAAAGTTAATAAGAAGAGGAGTGAAGTTTATTTGTAAAATGGAAAGCAACCGTTTGGCTCATTTGGCTGACTGTTCATGCTTCTATTAACGTAACAGCAATAGCACAGTTAATTGGCAACGATTGGATTGCTTGTTTTTTCATTCACATTATTTCTATGGGCAAAGACTAAAGACTACAAATTTTCAAGATTTTTTGATACGACGTCACACTCTATCAAATGTTTACGGAGCAAAAGCAATCGCAAGAATTCCACATTTCTAGAAAACGGCTGATAATGACAGGACTCATGTTTTTTCAATAAGTAGCATTGAAAACCACACCCTTAACTCGTTTTAGAATTTGATGTTGATTAAACATACATATCCTTTATGGGGCTTCCGATGCGACTCGGCAAAATGAATATAGCCCTCACCTTTCTTTGCCCAATCTGTGTCCAAGAGGTGTCCAATTAATTCTTATAGTACCGGGCCCTAAAGCGTTGTCCGAACAATTGTAACGCAACTGTTTTGGTTAATAAAAATTAAATATGAATAATTCAGCGCAAGTACGTCAGCTTCCTTTAGAAAACTCCAGTCAAGATAATAACACAATGAGTTGGCAGTTAGCGATGATAGTTCATCAGACCAAAGGTAAGAAAACTACTTGTCATAACGCTCGCAATAACAAAATATCAGTGCAATTTTCACAAAATATATGTAACTCCACAGCAACTCGGGCTTATTAACGATAATTTCTACAAATCCACTCTCCATTCTAGACTCTGATGAAAATAATGTTATTAACGATAGTAACAACAATGGTGATAATGAAGCAGCTGTATCTCTAAAGTCAGATGATAGCGGATTTTTCAATTGTTATGGCCGGTAATGGGTTCACGTGGGAAGCCATCGGTCTATTCAGGAAATTCGCGTGTTATTTGTGTGACGAAAAAATTCAAACTCATATCTCATATCTAAATTTAATAGGAAAGAGTAAAAGAATAATATTAGAAAGCCTTCATCATTCTACTCCAATCGGTGATATCGGAGTCGCAATGTCTCCAACATAGATTTAGTAACGCGGCACTGCCAATGTGTTATATAGATTTGAAAGTGCAGATAATAAAAAGATTTATGCCTCAATCATGTTGTCGTTCGAGTTGGAGAGATACGATCGGTGTCACGATTTTGGACAAAGACAAGCTTATTGCACAATATAAGTCAAACGCGTTAAATGTGCTTTGAATCACCTCACGAAATCCGGCACTAAAAGTGACGATACCCCTCCAAAATTTGTTAATTGTTTGTGCATAGAAAGTTTGTTTTATATACCAGCAGTTTCTTAAGAAGAAACTTCAAAACTCTGTTCCACGTAACTCTAACGCTGGATAAGTATAATAATAATTTGTCGTTCAGCCAAGAAGAATTTCCATTGCTTAATAGGCAACATTCACGCCTTTTTCCCGAAACACAATCGCTTAAATCGGGTGACGCAATAAATCTTGTAATTCTCATTCCTTTCGCTTCATTCGACTCGATTTTGTTTGCAGTGTCTGTCAAACAACATTCTCTAGCGAAACATGCACTGATTATCGATGAGTTAATTTAATTTAATTTTCCAATAACTAGCAACACGACCAGCAAAAGATCGTTCGTCTGATGACTTAGATAAACGTGATATTAACATGAAAGGGGCCCTACTCGATTTACAGAACTGCAGTCATTCACTGAAAGATCAATTTTTACACCTTTTTTTTTTTATTATTTTTTGGTTAAAAATTGAGCTTTTCCATGCAAACACTCCTCAAGTGCCCAAAAAAAAAGTACCCTTGATTTCTGACAATTGGATATAATTTTTATTTTTTAGATTTAAATTTGCACCAAAAAATACATTGGCCACACAACCTCGCAACGTAAAGATGCCTCGTGAGAATGGCCCCGGTGTTGCCATTTTGTAGTAGTTTTAAAAAATTATATGTTTTTTTAAATATTTTAATATATGCGTAATAACCTCTTTAAATATCATTGTTCCACTACTTTTCCTTGCATCTCTTCCTTCAACCTCTCAAAAATATATTTATCTTTCATAAGCTTGTGATGCCATTCATCTTAAATGTTCCATAGAGATTGTTGAGGCATAAGGTCGAAAGATGTACAGACAAACCATGATAACAATGATGCTGAGAGATGAGAGAAATATAATTTGATTGATCATAAAATCAAAGATTATTGCACACTCGAATACTCTGTAAGGTAATGCTCTAGTCGGCCTCGTTGGTGACCACTCAAAACAATGTTGTAGTTGATAGTTGCGAGCAAATTTCTGCTCGCGCTGTGCACGTCAAGCAAAGATGTTCCGGAATGCGTGGCCATGGGGTGGATTGGAAAAAAAAGAAAATCACATTAAATCCTCTCAAATAGGCTTTTTTCAATTTTCTCCTCCACTAAAATATATATGCATATGTAGGCAAACTATTTCTATATATATACATATATATATATAGATATATGTATGTATGTAAAATATGTAATTATAATTAGATAGAAATGCAAATAAAGTAAATGAATAAATTTTAAAATTAATGGCAAATAGTGTAAGCTGTTGCGCTCCTCAAATGCGAACTTTGCTTGACATGTACCCATAATTCAATTCGCGAAAGAATTTGTTTTTGCTTTGTAGAAACAAGTAAACAAGTAAAGTAAAATAAAACATTCACTGCACACAAACGGGCATATAAATATTCCCCCCTGTCCGACTATTTGCTATTTGACATTTGCTTGCATATCGCATGGCAGACTATAGCATGTGTTTTGATTAAACTATTTTGTTTTTTCAATGGAATTTAATTTAAGCCCTTACAAATCAATCGGAATCCCTAGAAATGTTTAATACACCCGACTTGCCCTTTATCCGTTAGCGGTATAGTGCAGTGCGGTTGGATGGTTTGTCAACCAACGGTTGTTATCGTAATTTATTCGGTGTAACACGTAGGTTAGGCAAGGCATTTAATCTGTAAACGCATTTAAAAATTCAATGACCGCCATGACAAATCCAAGTCAAAAATATATGTATATGCACTTACTTAAAAACGTAATGAAGACGGAAAATCGTAATCTTAAGAAAATGCCAGGCTTCACAAAAGAAATCAAGTGCACATTAGTACGATTAACTCAACGACAGCAACCCCTTAAATGCACGCAAAGACCTGTCTCTCTCTCTCTCTCTCTCTCTCTCTCTCTCTCTCTCTCTCTATAAGCACAATTAATATGTTAAAAGAAAAAAATGAATTGAAAAAACAAAAACAAAAACAAAAACGAAAACGAAAATGTGTAAATTTAGTTTATCTTGAAAGTTTTCTACCGCAAAGTAAAAAAGTAAAGATTCACTACCCAATCAATCTACCTATAGTTAGTTGGCACTCACGTATCATTAATGAATTTTTCATTCGCAAGATATTGAACGTTTTGTTCCCAATCTTTTCGCGAAAGTCGATAACTCTTCTGGGCGAGAGCATATGTTTTAGATCGATACAACAGAAAAAAAAAAAAAAAACAAACGAACATTCGATTGTGGAGCGGTTTACTGAACTTTTAGATGATCCTAACAATTTGAAATGAATGCCGCCATAAAAACAACGGTAATTGAAATACAAGCTCAACGCACATTTTTGTGAGCAACGTATAAATTTTGCGTTAACTGTTTATAATATTGACAGAAAGGACATTAGAACAATAACAATGTTTTGGACAATATTCTCGGGGTCATCGTCATTTGGTTGCAAACAAAACAAAAGGAAAACAAAGGAAGACAAAATAAATTTAAAGTTACTGCTAGAGTTCAATGAACTGTAGAAATTCATGTCACTTCAAAGATATTACTAATCTTTACACATTCAAAAAATGATCTGCCTCTTCTTTAAGAATCTGTTGTTGTCTGAAGGGTTTGTGTATACTCTCCTTTAAGATTGTGTTGTTGTATCAGAGTTTTTTTTTTTTTTTTTTTTTTGTGTACCAATAAATATAACAAACCCTTAACAAAATAATAAGCGCAGTAACTATAGCATTAACAACAACCACAGCGACGCACATATACAACAACAAAAACGTACAAAAACAACAACAATAAAAACACCTTATAAAGAATAAGTCGTCCTGCAGATCCGGCGACATGTGCTGATCTTTTACTGCAACTTGAAATCAAAAAAAGTGCTACTCAACTTAAATACAGTCTGACTGACTGTTGTACAATCCACATCATTAACATGCATTTTTTTGTTATTATTGTTGCTATTGGTGCTTGTGGCTTGGCTCGTGTCATCTGTTGCCGCTTAAAATATTGCCAAGAAATTAATTTCGTACCACATACATACATACATAAACTTATCCATTCATGCACATACTCGCTTACACAATTGCATATAAGCGCGTACGAGAAACGAAGCTTAGCAAACCAGTCTGATACTGACACCAATACTGAAACACACATAGAGACATACATATAAATATACATACATATAAATATTTATGTATATATATATACATGACTGAATCTCATAAAAAGGATTCTAAACAACGAAAGGACCTAACTATACTATTGGCATATATTAAAAAAGAGAAAAACGAACAAAAACCGAAGATAAACTGTATTTTTAATACGAAAGTTTTTTCATTCGATTCACTCATCCCTTGTGCAATATAAACACCTGTCGTATATTATTGAGAAAAAAAAAGCTGGTCCGACGATGGTTGCAAGTTTTTTTTATTTCTTGCGCAAAAAAAAAAAAAAAAAAATTATTTTTAAACAGATTTTTTTAAAGTGTTTCCAATTTTCTTCAGTTTCTTTAGTTTTTTTTTTTTTTTTTTAATTAAAAAATAATAAAATTTTCTTTTACTACCTTTTAATAAACATATTTACTTAGAAATCTCGCACTATTTAAGGAGAAAGAAAGGTACGCTTATCATGAGACCTATCATGGTAATGAACAGCTTGCCGCTGTTTTTGTTTGGAAAGTTTACACGTTTTTGACATAACGCTTTTGAAAGCTTGGCCCATAGAATTCATTGGGAAATATGTAGGTCAAGTAAGAAAGGATTCGATCAATTTAGGATCTTGCACCAAAATGTTTCACACAGGCTCTCTGATCCATACATGTGAATAAAGCTGTAAGTCTTACAATTCAAACGACGCGTAAAAGTATTTCGAATATAATAGCAACATAATCACGTTTGTAATAATCATCTTTCATAATAAAGGACATAACTTCGTAAAGGATTTATTCCGCTGTCACAAGATTTTTGAACAAATCAATAAAAACAAGAGAGAATTCCTTATTGTTTGCGGAACTTGGCAAGGGCGTATCAGGAAGTCGACCGTGATAATGTTCGCATTGCTTTTCCAATATTTGGTTTAGGAAAAGGAACAATAAATTTATTTTATCGCCCTCGCTTACATTTATAAATCACTAACTCGCTCTGTGGACGTAGTAACTATTAGCTATTAGCCGTTAAATTTGTGGCCGTTCCAGATGACGATAAGTTGTACATTCGAACACCCTCTTTCTGTCTTTTCCTACAACCCTATTGGACTACCAAAATGCATGTACACAGACGAACAGTTTCCAGAAAGATTTGATGTGAGCACCTGCCATGTATAGCTTTATCTCACAGCGCCCGATGTGTTAATTCGGTAAGCGATCACTGATGCTCCCCAATCAGTAGGACAGTCCCCATTGAATGGGCCTCTCCTACTCCTGAGGTCCCCAAATAAAAATGAGCTTTTCGGTAAGCGTCGAGGCTTACCTAACACCTCTTTCCATACTTCGTGGTAATCACAGGCACCGCGATACTCGCCGAAAAGTCGTACCCAGCAGTCAGACTAGAAGGCACTCATCGCCGTAGTTTGATGCGATGTGCACCGTCATACCGGGAGCAGTCCTGCAAATACTCATATTTTAGAAAGAATCACCCCGATCCACTTGCAAGTTTATAAAGATTTTTGCTAAAGTATATCTCTTACTACACGAACACATTACTTGTGCTATACTTGTAGGTATAAATGCAAAATATATATGTACATCTTAATCGAAGGAGGCCGTTGTTAGCCTTCTTTCACTCTTTCTTCGTCAACATTTTTTTCATTCTTACGAGTAACTTTGTCATTTATTTTTATTCTTTTTTAAGCAAATCTTTTGTGTCATTTATATAAAAAAAAAATTTTATTTTAAAAATAAAAATGTTTTCAAATGTTTTAAATGTTTTTAAAAATGCTTTTAAATATCAGCGTGAAGTCGGCTCGACTGCACAAAAGAGTGAGCCGCAGAAGCAGTCGTCTCGCGCAGAGAACAAACTTTATCAAGAGTCAACCGCCCCGACAGAGTTCTTCGTGTTCTTACATGAATTCCGGCGATTGGTAGGCAAAAGCAGCGTTAAAAACTTAACCCAAGCCCAAATATATCGCAAGGCTGGGAAAAAGTGGCGCCAAATGACCAGTGAGCAAAAGCAGCCTTACTCGCTTTGGGCTCGCGCAAATAGGAACCATAAAACGAAGAAATGTGATTGCGAAACGCCGACATCCTCATGCAAAAAAACTCTCTCTCAGACTCTTACACATGAGGTAGATGCAACTCCACTTCCACTGAATTAAATTCATTTATATTTCGTTTTATTTGTTCAAAATTTGTAAGTAAACGTTTATTTTTGAAATATGTATGTAACAAATAAATAATAATACAAGCAATAGTGTATGTTACTAAAACAAATACTACGCTTTACTTTTCGATGGTACAAATTCACCGCAAACTATCATACTTTAGAGAGAATCGCCCTGGTGCACTTGCAGGCTTATAGAGATCTTTGCTAAAGTATATCTAAGAATCGGGGTATGCAACATTTCCTAGAAGTCTAATACATCGCGGTTCGTTTACAAGGCTGTCTAAACTTTCAAGGCGAGCTGAGCTTAGCGAACGAGCGACTTTGATTTCATATCAAAGGGGTGTCGACTTGGCGTCACTGTATAAGTTCTTGGTGGCGACATTATCTACAACATATATATATATACATATGAATAAAGACTTACGACTTTGCACTGCACGTACTTTCTCGTTTTCTAATCGAAGAAGAATATAAAACTATTTAGTTAAGTTAAACAAGCTGCTATTTTATTCCATTCATACCCCACGATTCTGAAGTTCCACGAGGTTGAGTCGTGAACCATTAGCTCACTTGTATCCATTATCCATACCCTATGGAATTGCATTTACGAAGCGGAAATGCTTTCATTGAAAGTCAATGGAACAATTTAACGCGACTTTGCAACGTGCTCGCGGCATAATTCAATAGATTCCTTAAACTCAATCTTCCTCCGCTTTAGTAGTAGTCACCCAATACTCATATAAATCAATTGCGTTCTAATTATAAGTAGAACGATCTCCGCTTGGTATCAATGAAAAGGAATTTTCCTTTCTTTGGCTGACCCTTCAATTAGTCCTAAGAAATCCGCTTAAAATCCACTAAATAATTATAAAGTCCAATAGAAGTGACATCTTACGTCATCATAGGAAAGGAGAAAGGCGAGGATTAAAACAACTTCCCGAAATCACTTTCTTGCCAACGAAGAAAAAATTAAGTACAAATCAATAAACTGTAAAATATATTTTATTTGTTTAATCTTCAATCCTTATGGTATTTTATATCGTTAGGCTAGAGGATGTTTCATTTTCAAAAATTTGATTAGCTTTAGAGAGGATGCTGCTTGTTTGCTTTCAACTCGAGTAAATTTACTTCAATACCAGAAATGTGTTCTGGAGCAGAATACGCCGCCTCCTCTTTCAACTTATGCAACAATGGAGAGTTGACTGCCATTGCGTGGAACTCGTTCCTGTACTTGATTAGGAAATCTTTTTTATAGAAGAAAGAAAGGCGTTACGCCGAAAATGTACGTTGAACGGGCAATTTCGGTGGATGCACTTGAGTTTCAACTAAATTGCTCCAACTTTTCCTTTACCAAAGAAATTCTTGTCGTTGAAGCAAAAATGTACCAAGTCTTGCTTTTGGGTAACTTAACCCCCGTGGACACTTACAATTTCATGACTTGTCGTCGTTTGGACTTTCGCCTCGCTATACAGCTTTGGATGTTATGTTATTGTACGCAGCTGGAGCCACGCTTGCTCTTGGGCCATTCACACATCCCGCAAGGCCATCCAATATGCTATCCTTTCTCGAGAAAGTAGTGCTTCAGTGGACATGGATTATCACATAGGACATAGCCCCAACTGTGCCACAGCCTTGTTACAACCCCTTGTACCCTCTGAACTAGAGTAAGTTTGATGGCGTCCATCACAGAGGACCGAATGGAAAAAGAAAATATCCTCTTTTCTCATTAAAGGGAAACGTCTTGTGGATACTTTCCTCAGTCTTCCAAGAGAAAATCCGTTATTAGGTTATAGATGGTGAAGCTTAAATCCTTCCTTGCCAAATATCTGAGCGGTTCCAATAAATAAGAGTTTTAAAGTAAATAGCTACCTCCTGCAAAGGTGAATAGAAAAATAGGTGTATGTTGCCATCAACTTCTTGCTCTAAGAATTAGTTCACTTGGGATTTCGGGAAATAATTTCGAACAGTGTCGGTACATGTAAAAACGTTACGTGGGCTTTGTCGAAGCTGTCTTCTACATTGCCTCCTGTGGCATAGAAGTGAAAAATACATGTCGCACTTATGTTTCTCTTTCGTATTTTTTGTTTTGTACTAAAACTCCTACATCAATACAAAAAACACGTAAATCAAATCAAAGAATTGTGCACAATTATTAAAATCCACTGAACAAAGGAACGACTTCTTCGTTGTTCGTTTTTTTCATCAAAATTAGAAAAAAACTTTTTCATATTTTAAAATAGAATTTTATTCGCCATTTTGATCGCAATGCTTTTGGTATTTTTCTGAAAAAATTGTTATTCCATCACTTCCATTACAACGTCTAGGATTTCTGGGCAAAAAATGGAGCCATTGGATTTTTAAAGACCTCATTCAAACTCACTTTTACACAGTTAGGAGAATTTTTCAGATAGCGAGACCAATGGTAGTGTAACGGTATAAGGTTCAGGCTAAACGTAGATGCAAAATAAATTTCCAACTAAGCCCTCGAAATGTTTGCCGACACATAATATATGGCATGCTTTAGTTACCTTAGTTGTAACATTAGAAGAATGAAATGAATCGTGTGCTCATGACTCACGATTCCTTTTCAATCGTACCAAATACCACAAGATAACGGGTCCGCGCTTTGCCCTTACTTTTGCAACTTCATTCATTTTGGAGCACGTCCCCATTCGACAAATATTGTTCCACAAACGGATCAATTTCCTTTTTTTCTGCAGCAACGATTTGCGTATCGAAATTCGATCCATTAAATTTTGTCATTGTTAGTTAGTATGGTGTTGCAAATAAAACATCGAAAGCCTTTTATTGTCCGATATGTGATTAATGTTAAGTTACGCAGTAACGTCGCGAGATGAAATATGGAGGTTGTTTCCCTAGTCCTTTGCAGAATCTTATCGATTTTGTCAACGTTTGCCAACAACAAAATTTTTAGTGTGGAGCCGGCAAATAATTTGCGTGATGCTGATTTCGATAAAATATCTGACATACATATAAGTAACGAATTCTTTGAGAAGGCGGAGAAGCGCCATAGCTTTTGTCGATTGTTTTTTGCTGAGTCAACAAATTCCGCAATATTTCTTTCGACTATCTACGAAACTATTATTACCTTCAGTAAGAATGGTTGGGGAATAGTATGTCTTCATAGAGTCTAACATTATAACAAAGTTATGCGATTCCATGCGATTCCTATTGGAAAATACGTCACGAAATTTTCCAAAGACATATATGAGAATAGAACCGATTTTGAAAATATGGTGTTCAGTTTGCATAATAACCCATGAAACGCCGCCCACTAATACAAAAAGTACGATTTAAAGCATATACGATAGATGACATGTAGTAATGTAATGGACCTTTGCTCCGCATTACAATATCATATATATATTTAAAGTTTTCCAAAATATACGCAAAATTTGAATTTGCGGAAATTTGTGCGGTAGAGTGCGACAACCCCCCAAAAAGAAGAACAGTTTCACAGCTGACAGTTTGGGATTAGTAAAAAGGAAGCATTGCAGAGAGAGAGCAATGCGTTTTTTCAAAACATGATCGAAATATAGATTTAACTTGCTCAGCTGTGAAGAGAGGAAGTAAGTGGCGCCGGTGCATTGAAATGCACGGCAATTCAGAAAAATTGATGCAGAAATAATGCACATTTGCCAGCAAAACCGTGGCGGTCATTTATCCTATGTGGTATTTTACACATAATATCTTATCCGATTTACATTATGATTCAATAAACAAATTACAATTAAAGAAGGAGTAGCTCTCTTTTCTATTTAATTCAGAACTTGCACAATTTATGGGAGGGCCTTTATGTAGAAACTGGTGGTAGGCTAAGAAGTCGGATCAATCCGAATTTATACTAAGCACGTCATATATGCTGCAAAAAAAGATGAAAGTCATTTATAACAAGATATTATTAACTGAAGTTGGTATTGGATCAGATAGTTTAATTAATTCCTAGTTTGTGATGAAATGAGGAACGCATTTGATAAAGCATTATGAAGATGTCATTTGATGGATTCTTTTTTGTGCTAATTCACTGAAGTAAACATTTCGGAAATTACGTGTGATGTATGTATATATGACTATGACAGATACATTTTTCCGAGTGCGATACGGATTGGGAAGCATCGCCATAGGGCAGAAAAGTTGATCGAAAACAATTACACGTTAATCTGAAATGTCGACAACATTTTATTGAACTATGATCAAATTTGAATTTTCTGTCTCATCGTCCTTGAAAAGTGGGAAGTGGGAAAAAATGCGATAATTTTCTTAATGTTTGCTCTTATGACTCTATCCATCCCCATCCATTGTGTACACAATAACTAATTTTTCCTTAACTATTATTGTCTGAGTTTTATTGGTCCTTCATAATTCTCTTTACGTAGATCCTTTATTTGTGCTATGTTCCTATACGATTTCTAGCATCGCCGCTTGCTTTACCAAACAAGTAGATAATTAATTGCATTCGATTACCGATTTCAAGTACAACCCCAAAGAAGTGAAACCTTTTTTAAGAACATAAGAACATTAGAAACTAAGCAAGAACATCATCAAGAATCGCTTTCTGAATCGATCCAAGCTGTCCGCCTATTCGTTTTGAATTGTTGTTTGCGAGTCACAAGTCACAATTTTCCAGTTTTTTCATGAAATTTGTTACACTGGCCTCGGCCTGGGGCTAACGATGAACGCCATTGAAAATGCTTCAAATCACCTTTTCGACCACTCCCCATACAAATCCTTAGTTTGAAAAGTCGCTCTCTTAATCACCGTAACAAACAAGGTGTAGGGCATAGCTGGTTGCAAACATACTTCCATACCTATGTTGGAGGAGGCACATATAGCTTTGTTAGGCGATTTTCCACAAGCTAATTTAAACGATAGTGATTAGGGCTTGCCTTTTGAATTTTTTTCATTCAAATGCGTTTTAAGAACACGAAAAATCAAATCAATCGTCTTTCGCTGGATTAAGTGATTTGTTCGTTTTTCAATTTATTGTATTTGGAATTTTACGCTGCATTCCACAGATGCCTTGGCAAAATTCCTTTTCGCTGTTGTCACTTAAAAGAGCTTTTAAAAAATAATGACCCCGTTATATATTATTGTTCTATGACCTTTTCTTTCATCGTAAGAAAATCGTTAAAAGTACGCTTTCTATTAGACCATCACACAGTGGTGTTCACCCTTAATGTTTCCTTTCTTATGCTAGTTCGCAAAATATTTTTTTAATCATTTAGAAAAGTAGTTTCCATGTGTAAGGGTATATGGTGCAAGCTGCTGTAATTTCCATTACAAAAGTCGGTATGAGTAGCATGTGTTTTATTAAACGCCGGCGTAGTGCTTTCAGTGATATCTTCTTGAAAAAAAAAGTTATAAAACCGGCTGTAGTCGTTTTTTTTGAGCCACACTTTAAGACTGATGTTGTGTTGGCTCAAAGTACATGAATACCTGCGCACATATACATACACATACATTTCTCGAACAGTTTGGATAGAGAGTTTTGCGCCATCGTCATCATCATCGTCATTGTGATGGTTTTCAATATGTTTGTCACTATGCAGTAGCTTGCTGATGATGGTTCGTTCAGACGGGTTTACAGGATTCATTTAGGCCACAAAACGTTTCGTCGTTTTATGTGTGAGTGTGAGTGTGAGTGTAAGCATGTGCGCGCGCATGGACTCTAACAGCAGGTGCAGTTACTCGCGTCAATAAGAAATCTCATCTCCTGTATATATGCGTGTGTTCAATCGAAAAGGCTCGGCTCAAAATGTACAAAATGTATGGAAGGACATCATAAAATCGGTGTTTGTAGAGCGGCTGGTTGAGCTGATCATTATTACAGCACCCAATTACAGGTGGCTTTAGATCACTGCACATTTTTTTACCTTTTTCATAAAACTTTTACAGAAAAAAAAAGCAACAATTACAATAACAAAAACAATAACAAGAATAGCATTAAAGCAATCACATAATACATACGCATACGTATATAATCGAGCGGCACTTGTTGTAATATGTATTGATGTATCAGTCACTTCACCTGCTTTGAGACCGTTTTTCTGTTCGGATTTTGGCTCTTGCTCGTTTCTACCTACATTCCTACATACATGCATGCATGATTTTATATGTATGTATGTATGCTTGCTTAACTTTTAATATCGTTTGTGCGTTTGCGTTGTAAAGGTGCGCGCGCCTGCATTTAACTAACCAAGCAGCTCCTGACCTAAGACATCTTTTTTTCAATAGCCGTGTTATTGTCGTTTTTGTGTGGTGTTATTGCTGATGTTGTCTCAAAAAGAACAAAAACAAAAAAAAAAAAAAGAAACAAAAAAAATGCATGTATTTGCTGATAAACTGGTCCACATCAATCGGGGGTTGTTATTGTTCTTTTTTCTTTTTTTTTTTTTGAATGCGCGCGTTTATTCCCTCTCTCCTTAACAATTTGTCCTGTTTTTCTTTTTCCTTCAATTTCTCGGAAGCTACTCCTATTAAATTTTAATTTTATTGATAGCCGCAATTACGCAAAACCAACTCATTATCAATACAATATTGACAAAAAAAATTGAGAAGGAGAGGCATATAGCAAATGGAATTTGTAACACTTGGAAATATCTGATCCAATGGCATAATTAAAACTCGGTGCATGCGAAGGTGCATTTGCATTAACTCTTTATTTTCTCTTGAGTTTTTTATCACTTCACGTTACCTCGTGTTTGAGTTTAATTTTCTAATTTTGCTTTTACTAAAAACAAAAGCATATAGGGGTTTCGGTGGTGCACTAGAGAAAACTAATGAAACTCGACTATGTGGTTTAGCAATTATGTGGGTTTCAATGTTTTTCTTTTTCTATATATACCCAAAACTCTACACGACGTAGGAAGTTGACTACCTTTCGAACAGTTGGGCTCGCTTCTCGCTTCTCGCTTCTCGCTTCTCTCTTCTTTCTATCTTTTCCCTATGATAATTAAAACGGTGATTGCTGTTGCGACTGTTTTTCATTTTAAGGTCAGTGTTTTTTTTTTTTTTTTTTTTTTTTTTTTTTTTTTTTTTTTTTTTTTTTTCAAGTAAATCAATTATTAAAGTAAACGTTTGCTTGCTCTTATCGTCAACAGGTTTATGCGACTAATTCAGTTTCAGCAACTTTTAATATCGTTTAGTCATTGTCGCAATAGCATGCACATTGCTTCACGTGTTGCTTTGACAATTCCGATACGCTAATAAACGCTTACCGACATCTTTGTCGGTAAACCTGACAATCGGGAGGAAGCATACGATTGCTGAGTTCGCAGCGGAGCATGTCAATTATGCTAAGATTCGTAACGCCGAAAAAAGTCCTTGAATTACATAAGAAAATGCGGTTCGACAATACTATGCCACACCAAAGATAAACGCTCTCGTTTATTATTTTCTGGCTTTTTGTTGTTTTTTTTTTCGTTTTTTTACCGTCATGTGTTTCCTTACACCGACTTTCTGATCGATTTTTCTGTTTTCTGTCAATTTCGTTCAATTTGTTGCATACCGTACGCACTTCACATGCCCGCCGAAAAATGAATCCGTTCGCACTTTTACAAACCAACAAACCAACAAACCAACAAACAGTTCGCTACAATTTTGCCGTTTAAACTATGCCGCTTTAAAATTGCTTTTCGTCTTCTTCTTCTTCTTCTTCTTTTGCTTTTTTTCCTTTTAAGAGAGCTTAATACGATTTTGAAAAATAATGCCAATTTTTAACAATTAATTATTTTCTCAAGTTTAAAGAGATTTTACATGTGTGTGATTTTTTCTGACAAAAGAAGCAAACGCTTAAGATTTTGGTCTCTCATCAAAGTGCGTTTGGAAATTGTGCGCATAATGCGTGCAAGTGTGTGACATGCATCGTATCTTAGTAGTATTTTTTCCTTAATATATCTTCACTTTTTTTCTCTCTTTCAGTTTTTCGACAGGCAGCTGAAATTTCGGTAATTGTCGTTGATGGCTGTGTTTTATTTACTTTCGTAGTTTTTCAATACAATTTTATTGATTATTGAATTACAGAGGTACGGGCATACAACTATATGTACGTCCATATGTACAGACATTTCATATATATATATATATATATAGATATATATACATATTAAAGCCATGATTAGTAAGTCTTTTGGAGAGTGTCGTGCATGCTCTAAATACTACTTATTGGGCCCAGACATTGTAAGGCGGCATTTACAAAAGCTAATTATTGAAATTCCCGAAAACGCGTTCATCAAAGTATTGCCGAACTTTAAAGTAGATTTCTCAATATGCCGCATTTTGCTTAAAAAGCTGGAGATCTCAACAGTAGGAAAAATTGGTTAAAGAATTTACATTCTTCTATGTTGTTCTCGTCTTTTTAAGTTTTTTCTTCCTTCATTGCTTACCGAATCGGGCTTTGTCGTAATAGCCTAGTGTTACACTATGAAAATTAAGCTCAACAGTTATTATATATGTATTATTGAATTGAAATTATTTATTTAATGTAGGTTATGTACATAGTATTGTATGCACTTCTACATCCATCAACACACGCACACGCACACGCACACAACTGCATGGACGACTTGAGTGGACGTATGAGAAAAAAAGAAAACATTATTGAAGAACATTATTTTTGTTATTCTATCGGAAAGCGCTTGCAAAAAAAAAAAAAAAGAAGCAAAGAAAATTGTTTGCGTGGAAAACTATGGATTGACACGAAGGACTTTTGTGACGACTTTGGGCATCGCGAAAGCGGAGTTATACTAAACACAGTAAGCATATAAGGTTTGTGAAAACTGCTTGAAACACATACAGAACGCATTGGAGATTCTATAAAACGCCTACGCTTCAAATGCAATTTGAGCAAAATACAAAACCACGGTACCTTAAAAAATGTAAATGAGTTACTATATGTCCCCAGAATATAGGGCAGGAAGTTTTGCAAAACTGGCACATGTATTCATCCACAAATA
Organism: Glossina pallidipes; assembly: GCA_000688715.1. Taxonomy (NCBI): domain Eukaryota; kingdom Metazoa; phylum Arthropoda; class Insecta; order Diptera; family Glossinidae; genus Glossina; species Glossina pallidipes. The sequence continues at coordinate 138,448 of KK499993.1, forward strand.
GTTTAATTGACTATTTAAGAATTGTTTATGTCAAACTCGTTCCATTTTTGTAAAGGGGATGTTCATTGTCTTCATTGTCTTTGCAAACCCAGCGCAAACATATTGTTATGAAAGTCACTTATGTGATAAAATAAATCTTCGTGAAAACTGCCTGACGAAAATTGCCAAAATATTGGAAAAATAATATGGACAACGATGCTTTTTGTTTAACGGCATCGTACAATAAAGACGTCTTATGCAGCTCCAGATTAAGGAAAAGAAAAAAAAGGAAAACCTACATTAACAAAAATTAACAAAATACATCGCTATATCCAGCGGGTAAGAGGATTAATAACTAACACATTGCTCACCAAGTTTCATGTGTCTGACAAATATATAGCAATACCGTTGAGAGCCCCATATGATTTCTGGATAGTACAAGTTACAGATGTTTTAGCGACGCTACTTTCGCAATTTTCAAAACGATGCAAAATCTGAGTTTCGTGTTAACAAAGAATTGCATTCTAATGCGCAAAAATGCCATCCAAGCAATGCAATGGCGCGACAAGTGCAGTTTGTTTTCTGCTTCGCCGAGACGAATGGTAGAGGAGTCGCTTTCTGATTTCAAACGTGGCCGTGCAAACACCGATGATACTAAATACTGTGGTGGACCGAACTCGTCAGTTCATAAAATCGTTTTGGGTGAAAGAGATAACAGTGCATTAGCGTGCAATAGCTGATATGTCAATGGTATCAGAAAGCAGTGTATTTATTATTTTGCACGAACGTTTGTTCGTGAGAGAGTTCTGTTCGACTTTGTGAACCGACTTTTACTTTAACTTTTAACAACAATGTGTCGACTATTTAGGGCGTCTTTTGGAGCTGTTTAGGCGAAATAAAAGGGATTTTCTCATATAACATTTGACAATAGGTGAAATATGGATTCTTTACTACATTCTGAAGTCAAAGCAGCAGTCAGCAGAGTGGACAGCAATCGGCGAAAGCCGTCCAAAACGACCAAAAGAGTAGTGGCAATAAGACAACTTTGTGACTAACGCTCGAAATGTCATGAAATTTTGCTGCATTCTGTTTGTTGGCTCATACTATTTAGAAATCATAGCGTTCTTCCAACAGTGTTGCTATATATGTGCCAAAGCAGAGACGTATTGGGTTATGTAATACACCATAGCAGAATGTGGTGCTCGTGGGAAGTTTTTAAACAAAGGATTTGCTTACACCGATTTGGTTCAGTCATGCTTTTCGACGAGACAAATAAATAGAAAGGAAGCATCGAATGTTTGAAAGCTTGTGTTTTGAAAAATACCTTCCTGCATTACGTTTCTGCAACGCTGTACTAAAGCTGTTCGAATTCTCCGAACGAAATGTAAACAGACGCAGCTGAAACGATTTTGTATGTAATGCTGATCAAAAATATTATTGAAACACGCAGACTAGACTGACAGAAGATCTCAGGCAGTTATAAGGGGGTGTTCCAACAGTGAACTATCGTGAGTCGATAAACTCAAATGTATCGATTCTTCGTATATTGAATCACTTAGCTTAATACATTTTCTGCAACGGTTTCCCAATCAATTTATCAATTTTTAAAGCCTTTCAATAAACATATGCGCAGTGGCTACGGTTGCGGTTCTTGATAAACACTTATCGCGCATGATGAATCTTTTATAGTTTCGGGGCAGGTGAGCGTTACAAGCAATTGAATCTATTCGATGCTTCAATCCCAAGCAGAATGGGATCTGTGCGTCTAATAGGTTCGAAGGGTTACATTTTATCCAAATTAGCAAACTATCGAAGAATCGAATCGAAGAATGTTAGTAAAAGCCACGAATGCTTTTTATATAAAATATCTACAGACTAAAAACTCACATATAGGAATATAGCTAAGATCTTGGTAATTAAACTAAATTTCTCAAGGTGAACTTGAAAAGGCTAAAGTAGACATTGAAAGATTCCTGCTTAAGTATTGCGGAATTTAGTTGGCCAGAAAACTTGCTGAATTTTACATTTATAATAAGCAAATACTAGTTTCACATATGCAAACGATGAACTCACTGAAAAATTTCACAGTCACAGCCACATGATAAGAAATAGTTAGTTGAGAATTGTCAGGAAGCGAAACAAGTTACGCAATATTACTATAGCTTCACCTTGGAGACTGATAATGCATCGTTCCACGAAATACCTGCAGAAGAAAAACTATATGCAGATTGGTAAACGTACAAATTGTTATATGCGATGTGAGATTTTAGAGAGAGAGAGAGATTTTAGTCTGAACATAGCCGAATAGTGTACGTGTAGAACTAACGTGTTTGTGTCAAATGTCATAGTAGCCATAAATTGATTGTATGTAGTCACGAATCAACTGCTAAATGCACAAACCACATAAACATAAAAAACTTTGGACTTAGTCTAGACATTAGTCACACGACATTTAGCGAATTCTGTCTAATGTGCTTAAGTTAAGCTTGTTTCTTTCGAAGATTAAGTCCCCGTTTCAATTTTGCTTGCTTTACCCAAACACTTTTGAACGCTTACTAGAAGATTAAATCTAAAATCTAAAAATATGCTGCGTTCTAACCACTGAGACTGTAAGTGTGATCACAGCTGTCACAGCTAAGGAAGATGTTCGCCCTGAGTATGATTACAGCAGTTTACCGATTTTAATAGCTATTGATTTTTTAAGTCCTCCGATACCGTGGATCATTATCTCCTAATGGATAGGTTAGAGAGTTAGAGGTCTACGTTGGTTTCAACCTTATGGTGATTATGTTCGTAGACTTTTATTTGCCGTAAACCAATATCAATGCCTTAAATCTGGCTGCTTGTTATCGATTTGTTTATATACTGCCTTGGCTGTAATATTCATTTGTATGTTGCTGGATTATGGGCCGATGACTTCATTTGGCCATCGTACTGATGAAAACGCTATTGCACTCAATTATTACAATATGATAAGAACGAAGTTGTCGCTCAAATTGGAGGTAAGTAATATTTCGGCAGATGAATAATTTCGATAATAATACGAGACGACACTTTTGAATCATTTTCCGTAAAGCTATGTAAAAAGCAATGTCCTTATATCCGTCGAGAAATTGAGGTCATACGATTGTGATTTTCAGAAAAAATATTCGTAAATGTGGACCTTAAAGTGCTGGCTTATAAACCCAACCTTAGCTGACCTGCTAATGATGCGGTCTCTAAATAAGTACGTTTTTTATTTCAATTGAAACAAAAAAAAATCGATGAAGTACCCTATGCATTGGAAAGTTTATGGGTTGCGTTCAGCTGTAAGCATTTAATAAATAATTGTTTTAAGACAAGTATATGCTATTTTCTGCTATTTTGAATTTGTTACTTTTGGGTTCTCATTGCTTGCGTGTCCCAAGAAAGATGAAATGTCCCATAAATAATAATCACAATATATTGAATATATAGGCTTTGCTGCTTGTGGCACAAGTTAATGATGGATAGGAAAGGAATCATTGGCTGTTTTCAAAATCAAAACATTTGAATATAGAAGGGGGCCATTGTTAGTTTCCCAGAAAAATCGGGCCAAATATGTACACAAAATTTAAGAGTAAATGGTTAAAAGAGAAATAAAATTAAATTTAAGCATTGAAAAATATCATTAAGTGCTGGATGTTGTTCAGTTTAGCAGTATTCTGCCATTATTGGGCAAACTAAAAAAAATGTTAAGCCCTTTATCTCAATCGTTCCGATTGTAATTCATTTTAAAATCCTTACCGATAGAATGAGTAGCCACGACGCCTATGAAGATAATACAATGAACTGCAGTTAAAACACGTCTACATCTCAGTCAAAGAAAAGGCTTAGTTTGTCCTTTTTTTCTTTTTCAAACTTTATTTGTACAAGAATAATTTTTTGAATACAAAAAAAAAAAAAAAAATTAAAAATTTCATTATCGATTATAAATTAAATTATAAATATATAAATAAAAGCATCAAATAGAATCTAATTAAGGAAATTGCTTATAAAGAAGAAGAAACTTAAGTGAAATAAAAAAATAAATTAAAATCAATTTCTTTTCTAATAACCTTTCAGTACATGGAAAATTACGAAAAACGATATACCTACAGGCAGACAGTTAAGTGTTTTAAGATAAAAATAAATATTCTTTGGTACGTTTAGCTGTTATTTTGTTTTTGTTTAAATAAGAAATTTTGCCAAATTATACAAAGAAAAAAAAAAAAAGAATATATTTAATAAATTTTAAGATTATAAATAATTTAACTAAAAAAGGAAAATACAGTAAATTTAAAAATAATTAATAATTAAGAACGGTACGAGGTTCGATCTCGAAATGCTCTCTACCGGGAGATACTCCCTGTTCTTCCTTCTGCCAAGTAAAGTTTTGCTAAGCGTTTTAGAAACGTTAATATAACTTCACGGTGATGCAATAGACGATGCTTGAGCCGAAGGGAAGAACCAACAGATTTCTACAGTCTGTCACCCGAAATCTGGCTTGGATCTAGATTGGCAGAATTTTTGATGGGGTAACGCGTTTCGAAACAAAAGATTCAGATGACACGTCACTGAAGATCTTTAAGATTTCATTAAGATCTTTAGCTCGCAATTATGCCTCCACAAGTATATGCCCAAGCAGGCATATTTCATGTCCTGTGAGTCTGTCTGGCTTAGTCCTACATACATTCTTCGTAAGTGCCATATCGTTCCATCGTAGAAATTTGTTTTTCTGTCAGAGGTGGTGGTGGGACGAGCATTGCAAGTTGTCTGCAACTTTGCATTCCGTTTACCGTTATTTACCGTTTACATGCATCTATATATATAAAAACTAAATATTATACTTAACATTTTTAAGAATTTATGTAAAAAAAAAAAAAAAAAAAAAAACGAAGTAGAAAAATAGAGCCTATATAAACTTTGGCTTTGAGAGACTTTGCTTTAATATATATATCAACTGGGATTTAAATACACATTTATATTAATTGAATATCTCCGCTCGCTAGCTCGCTTACTTGCTTGCTTGCTGGCTGGAGATAGCAAAACAGAAAAAAGTCTTTTAACAACTGCTGCTTACTTCCATTTTAACCAATGCTGTTGTTGTCATCTGCTCTTCATGACGACTTTCGCGATGACGCCGTAAATCGACCTTGCGTTGAAACGATTGATCACATAATCCACAGCCGAACGGTTTGTAACCGGTATGTTTACGCATATGCGTAATAAGATTTGAACTTTGACTAAATGCTTTCAGGCACACGGTGCATTTATGGGGTTTTTCACCTTTAACGAAAAAAAAAAAAACAAAAACAAAAAATGCATAGATATATATATATATATATATATGTGTGTACATATTTATTTATTTATTTACTCGTATATAAGCTTATGTATTTTTGTTGTCCTTAAGTATACTCAATTAGTTTAATTAAATCAGATAACACTTAAGGTAAATCATTCAAGCCTATACACAAGTGCTTCAAGTGATTTCATAATTTAGTAAAAAAATTTGTTTTTATTTTTTATTGCCTTTAGTCACGTCACATTTGATTTAAAGCGACAAAACCCTAATTTCCCTGACATTAATTTAAATGTTTCCACTTATAGAACAATTTGTAATGAGTTGCCTTTTGAGATTTAAACCGCAAATCCCAATTTCAATTTAATAACGGAAAGTATGCTTTTAGTGGTTAAAATGTATTTTACATAAAGTGGCGCTCTATTCTACTTTCTATGAACGATATAAGCGGGATTATTTATTCTAAAAAAAAAAAAAAAAAAAAAAAAAAAAAAAAGTAAAAATTTCATACTAAGACACAAATGAAAATTCCCGAATATCGAAAAGAACTTTCGCAGAACTTGTTCTTGATCAAGCTGTAGCGTAATTTCCAAAAAATAACTTTTGTTGTCAATGAAAGGATAAACAAGCAAGCGAGTGTTCTTACACACGAGTTGAGCTTCTTGCAAAAGTGCAGTTAAAGCCTACGTCATGATACTTTTTGCGTCTTATAGACTCTTGGCAACTGGAGTTTTTCAAATGACGCTATTATTGTAATTAAAAATTTAGTTTGAAATATATTCCCTCGACCTATAATCGCTGTCGATCGGCTTAAACTTAACTTTCTAACGTCTGGGATGGATGAGTAAACAAATTTTGGACAGCTTATGCAAGATTTGAACGCAGTATCAAGAGCAATTTGTTAACGACTTATCCAGTCGTATGCAGCGTCCAGAATGCAACCTGAGAGGGACTCATCTTTTACTCTTATATCATTCAATTCAGAATCATTTTCTGAAATAATTGCCCGTCTCTCCATCTGTAATTCCTCTAATATATTGACGAAATATGGTATATGTTTGGTGTCGAGGACAAACGCCATTGAAAATAAATTGAACCAAATCATAGTTATGGCTGCTTCTCATATGTTGCCACAGTACGGAAAAAGATTTGAAAAAATTTACGATTTTCAGAATTTCTCGACAGAACATTTTCAAGTAATTTTAGTAACTAGGATGTGAGGGCATTAAACTATGTTGCCCAATTTTTTGAATTCCTTCAAACCAAGCATTCGAAATCGTTTACATAGCAAGTTAGAAAATTGGTTCATAAAATTAATTTAGTTAATAAAGTTTAACTATACGGAGGTTCGATCACGCGAATCTATTTCCTGGAATACATCGTTCTGATAAAAAGTAAGCCTTTGTATGGCAAAAAAGTCTACATTTTAATATTTTATGACAAAGCTATGGGAACGATAAGAGCCCTTTGACAAGAACATTAGTTTTGCTGGACTTCGATAGCATCACTCCACGTTTGGTATTTTACTAAGCAAAAAGAAGAAGAATTGTATTAGGCGAAGTAGTGTAGGGTATCTAATTGTTGCCATTGTTCGATTATATATATAGTTTTGATCTGTGACAAACACTACGATATTGTTTAGTTTAGGACATCCCTTTCTAACCTGAAATGGACGGACGTCAGCTCAACTGGCCTCGATAGGTATTTTCAGCAGTTAAGTAGCGGTTTCCCCGTTCAATCCTGACCATTACTTTTTGCTTTGCTTACATAGCCGCACTTATAGTTATGAAAATGACACTTTGTTTGCCAAATTGCTCTGAGATTGTTATGATAATGCTAGCCTATGTATAGTTAAGCAACCCTCTTTTTTAAGGCCCCAAAACGTTTCTCTATATGCGCAGTTTTGTAGGGTTTCAATTATTTTAATTTTATAAAGAATAATAAAAATGAATAAATATTACTTACCTGTATGTATATATGTGTGTTTTTTCATATCGGATTTCTGATGAAAACGTTTGCCGCAATACTGACAAGGATAAGGCCGCGTGTCGCTATGTATTAGTAAGTGTGTGGATAAAGTTGATGAACGTTTAAACGTTTTGCCACATTGTTTACACTGAAAAGAAATTCGCATAACGTAACAAAAATTTCTCATTTAACGTAAATCGAAATCAAAGCACACATTTGTTTCATTGACAAAAGAAATTTGCAAATTGTTATTAGTAAGTAATTTTTGAAATCTAAAAACAAGATACGAATCAGGTTCTATTTAAACGAAATATCCCTAATATTTTCAATTATTTCCAACTAAATAAATATTTGATATAACTTCAAATCTTTTAATGTACACACACAAGTACACAGGAATGAATGAATGTATTACATAAATGTCAGAGAGAGAGGGACATTTTTAAATTTGTCATTTTCAATATAAAAGTTGACACATTATTCATTGAATAGATTCTTTAAACACAGCTGAACAACTACTTTAGATCTAAATTCAATTTCAAAAAAAAGAAAAAAAAAGGGTAAGTGTGTGTCTTTGTCGCATTATATCTTCTATTATTATTAAAATCTAAATACAAGGTATTTAGTGAGATGTATGCATGAATTATTGCAGACATTATTAATACACAGAAATCTTTTGAACACCAAGTATTGATTATTTACACAGTTTGTTACAAGTTTGTAAGAAAAATGTATTGTTTTCAAATCTAAATGGATGATAATCTATGTACTTATGCGGTAGCGACAAATATGGTTAACTGCACGAAGATTGAAAGAGAGATATAGAGTTATAGATAGAGATCGAGATAGAGATAAAGATAAAGAAAAAGAAAGAGATAGAGAGAGGCATTGTGTATGTGAGTACATCACCTATATATCACAAATGTTTGCAGTATATGTACGTGTTGATCATAAACATATATTTTTTTCGCTGTTTTTCCCTATGCCTGTCCAAGGTGATGACACAAGTGTTGTTGACGGATTTTCTATTTACCTTTTCATATCTACGGTGACAGGTTGTATTAAGTTTTTCATTACTTTGGGAAACCTCTTCAAAAATTTATATGTATGGTGTATATCTCTATATCGCTCGACTATAGAAAAAAAATTGATAGAAAGCACTTTGGCATTTTGCCGTCTATCGTTAGTAATCTACCCTTGTTGCCGCAATATCTCATAATTTTTTTAATTTCTTCGCGTTACAGGAACGTAAGACGCATTCAAAACAAATTGAAACGGCTAAGGAATCATATCTGATATGAACTTCTTGAGTAATTTTGATTTGTTACTTATAAAATCCTACATCATATGGAAGCGATAAGGTGCCTATCGACTTAAGTCCCCATCGATTTTCTTTTTATTGCTCTTTCTTAATGTTTTAGCTGTAATTCGAAGATCTTATTGTGTACTATTCTTTTTACTGTATGATATTTGTTTACTGATTGGATACACTCGTGTCAATATGAATATATATATGAATGTTTGAATATATTCTATAAATAATTAGGCGGTATTGTTGAACTATAAAGTGCGAATTTATGCGTATTTCAGATAATGACTAAACGATCAACGAAGCTACAAAATCAGAGAACAGCTTGTGCTTGGCTTTTCGGTGCACAGTTATTACTCATAAATTTCGCGTTCCTGACATACGCTGCATACTCAATATCTGGTTTATTAAGTGAACTTTAAGTTGCTTTAATAATCTTCTGCAAAATACAAAAATAAAACTATAAGCAAATAAAATGGTAGTGAAAGTCTATTAGAGGCCCCTCTTAAATAGGGGTTAATCAGAATCATTTGTTTATAAAATTTTTATGTAACTCCGATAAGTGTTAACCAACAAACTTTAAATTAATAACAACAATTTTTCTTGATGAAATTAATTCAACATTTTCGTTGCGAACGTACAAGTTTTCAATCGACCATTGAACTTGTCCGCAGTTTCTGTTTCAATTGTAGCAACTTTGATAAGTTAATTGTCTCAGGCTAGAAGGATAGATCCTTTTTAGATCCACGTACATTAGATATAAGTAAAAATGGACAAAATGGCATATGATTAAACTAACTAAGGCCTTCGCCCTATTTTAACATGCAAGCGCCCCATGTTCACTTTATTTAGATATACTACTTCATTGGGTCGTCTATTTCGTGAAAGTAAATTTTGATAATTCAAGTCTGATGATAATAAATCAAAAATACAGCAAACTCATTACAAGGTTGAGATAATGCGTCTTCGAATTCCACTACACTTGCCGTGCGATGAAGAAGTTTCTGGAAAATAACTTTGTAGCAGCTAAGCTAAAGCTTTCCCTCAGAACGAACCGAAAGATGATTTGAAAATTCTACTGTTGTACTAGAAAGTATTGGAAGCAAGTCTGCGTTTGAGAGTTTTTTTTTTTTTTTTTTTGGGTTTCTGAGATGAATGGATTTTTGACAATAAGACTAATACATCCAGTAGTGTGATAAGTTTTTATTGATTGTTGTTGTTAGTTGATTGCACGTGAGACTAAAAAACCACAATCTTGTAGAAAATCATTTATACACATTTCTTTTTGTCGATAAAATTTCATTGACATAAGAATTCGTTACACAAGACTCTTTATCTTCAAGATGAAAAGAAAAAACAAATGCTGTAAAGTAAAAAAAAGTGTAATAAAGACAAACAACCAAAGTTTATTTAGCTCTTGCTTTCTCGGTTTTTAAAGGTGTACAATGGTCGCTCGACGTAATTCGTATCACGTGAATATGAAAATAATTAAAATATTAAAAAGTCTATTGGAATGCTCTGCCTTTCACTCAGATATGATTTCTCAGTAAGGGCGTATACCTGACTTTATCTAATGAGTTTTTTAAGAGTAAATTTGCAGACTAACTTGAACGTTCTAATTCAAGTTCCTAGATTTTTGACGCTACGGCTTAGAATACCGATCGTCTTTCGAAGTTGATCTGAGTGGAATGATTAACAAGATATGAGAGCAAATTTTTTCCTAATCATATTTTTAGTGTCGTAATCGTGATTTCAGTGGATGCGCAAATGGCAACCAGACGGACAGACAGGCAAACAGTCAAGACTAAATCGATTTTGCTCCTGCTGCTGACGAAGAACATGTATACCATATAGACTCCCCGATATATATTTATCCTCGTTAAGGACATTGACACGTCTTGAGGTTTACTTATATGTATTCTTTAAACGGAACTAAGACAAAAAAAATATGACTAACGATAGGCTATAAAAACGAGAGCCGTATTATGTTTTGCTTGCAATAACGAGCCAATTTGAAGAATTATTCTTAATATTCTTATGTAAAGGAAGAATAAGTAAGAGAATAAAGACATTGATAATCGTTAAGTTTTTCTCTCCAAAATAAATCGCTAAGAAAAAAGTAAAATGACTGCTTATGCGATCTGAGAATAAAGGGTTTTAAAAGGAGTTAGAAGTCCTTCCGTCTTCTAAACTTATGCACACACGTAGTTTAAGAAATTTATCTTTGCATTTCAACTCAGTCATAGGAATATTAACGAAGTTCGTGCTACGTTTTATACCCCAATCGTTTATATACTTTTACATTCAATAGAGTTGAAATGTTAGTTTTATCATACACCAGTATTGCGCACACATATGTATTCTTCTTCAACGGTAAAGTGTATAAATGTGGCTTTTGATAAGCAAAATTACTTATAAAACGGTAGTGCTGCCAAGCTGTGTACAAATGTGATTTGCAATATATTTACGGTATGCAGTATATGCGATGCAGTTGACTGTACTCATTAAGCAAATGGATCTTTTCTCTGTGTTGCAAGTAAGTATCGTGAACAAGCAAGGAATGTCTAATGAAAATTCGGCTTCAGTCAACTATAAGATACGTTTTGTTATTACTTATTGCGACTAAGTTCGAAACCTGAGAAGATGCAAGAAATGCTTGTAAATGAATAATTCAGTTACAGTTGATCGTTTGCAAAGAAGAGTAAAATTCGTTAAGCTTCTGAATTTGGCGAACCTTGATTTAGTCTATCAGCAAGGAGGGTAAGAGACTTTTCTTAATATTATATTTATATAATATGCTTACTACACTAGTCTAACATGCAAAGATTTGCGTTGGTTGAGTGGTTTGTCGCCTAACTTGGTTTAATCTTCTATTAATTTTTCTTTACCTTTTCATAAAAGTTTTTTTGAAGTTTGACCTAAAAAAATCGCAAATTAAATGCGACGGCTGCTTGATGCTGTCTGAAGAGTTGGACAGGTGCTTTTAATTTTTTTATGCTTGGACCACCCACTTATCACAGTGCACCATATGCATATGCACTTTTTGCTGCTAACGAAAAGGAAAGTCACTGTTAAGAAAAAAGTTAAATGCTTTTTTATCAGAAGAATTTTTTTTTCTTCTTTTATTGTTGATAACTGAACATTTTGGCCATCTGTTTTTTTTTGTTTTTTTTTTTTTTTGTTCGTTTTTCGGTCACTCTGCTATGCACACGAGCGTTCTGAAAGATGTTTTAGGGGAGAAACCTTTCAACCATATCACGTTGCATGCCTTGAAATAACGTTCGCACACACGTAAGACCATGTGCCACAATTTCTGAAACAAATTTTAAGGAGTATGTGTGAAAAACGAAAACGATATTCATTTTAAGAGTCATTACGCCTGCGATGTTGTAACTCAGCTCTCTAGCACACGACAGGATTTATAAATACTATGGAGATCAATTCATTCACAGGTATAAAGAGGAACTGAAATTTTGTGGTTCATTGTAATGCATGTGGAGAAGAGGTAAAAAATTGATTAACTAATTGCGTGATTTTTTTTGGTTTTTTTGTTTTCTATTTAATTAAATTAATTTCTTTCTTTTTTTATGACAATGCAAGAATTAAGTAAAAAAAAAATTATATACTAATAACTATATTTATCCCCTTTTTTGAGTTTATGGTCGTTTCGTTCGTTTTTTTTTCTTTTTTCATTTCATAAACATAGTCGTGTTCATTTAGTCATAAAACACTATCAATAGCATTCCGCCGAGAAGTAACCTAAACAGCTAACGCTTTAGCAATTAAATTATGTTATAAAATCGTAGAAATGTTAAAGCCATGAACACAAATACCAGCACGCGCTTCGAATTTAATGCTTTATTCAATACATCAATATTTGTAATTGCAATAAAAGGGATCACGTACTTGGTATAGGACAAACTGATAGGAAATTTAAAACTATATTATTTGGACGGGCGAACATGACATCTAAGAACACAATATTTTTATATAAAAAAAAAAAACAAAAAAAAAAAACAAAAAAATGAAACACAGTTTTAGAGCAAACATTTGCATATAAAAGTACTCAGATGTGAATTTGCACGTTATTCGTAACGAGCTTTTGTAGCCTTGAAGGACATCTAATAATTGAGTTACTGTTGCAAAATTGCATCTATACTTAAGCATTAAAGTTACGGCGGCCTGATCTGCAAACGAAAAATTATCTGTTAGGCAAACCGCTCAACACTTTCATCCTGTTGCTATAAAGTAAGTATAATTTATTCTACTTGTACGCGTATATCCAGACGATTCATAACTTTTCGCATAAAAGGCCAAGGAAGGCTTTTTTTTGATAGTTACACCTATGATGTTACATACGTAACTAGTAGTGGCTGGACTAAAATCATAGTTCAATTTAGAGATCTATAAAGTACCTTACACTACACTACCATTGTATGACCTTGGTTGTGGGGCATTGTACGGGCAATACAAATAGATATGTAGCTATATGGTGCCTTTGTTTTTACTAAATAACTAAACGATGCCGCGGGTATCAGACTTCTTCTTGACAGATGGTAAGGGTTGTTCGAAGGGTTTTTGAATGCTTGCGGGCTTGAGTAGACGTTACCCTGTTCTCAGGCAACGAAGCCCAATATTGCCTCCCTCTCTGAGAAGTGGCGGCTAAAACTTCGAGTAATCCAACACCAGGGCATTTTGCTTCCATATGCAGGCGTCTACGTTGAAGCTGAAGAGACATCCACGTATTTATTTAAATTTACCTTGAAGGTAGGCATACCCTTCACTTTGTAAAGCACGTGGCCTAAAGGGCGTTACAAAGCCATTTTTTTGTCCCGCATAAACATTAAAGCCAAATTCTAGTTTGGTTGTCAGTTTGTTAACAATTTAAGCATGAGTTCATGGATTACATCGAAAATATTTTCAAATTTTTTAATTATTCGTTCATTTTCAAACTTCATACGTGATAGTGAATGAAAAATATTTATATTTCAATTTTAATCGATTTTGAGAATTTTTCTAAAGCGTAAATTTATGAGCCAAGAAATGCTGGGGAAATTACATTGATTTGAAATTTCCGGTTGATCAAAAATATAGCTATTTTAATAGGACACCCTACGGAGGGAGATGTAAGATAAAAAGGAACGAAACATTAACGCAACCTGTTAAAGTTGCCTTTGGCTTGGAAATTGAAGACAGTTTTACAGTACATTGCACGATGTAAGAAAAGAATCTGTAATTACTGCTGCTTTTGCGTTTATTTCGACACCTTCCTAATGTATATTTTTAAGCAAAAAAAGCCTTCCATTTAATTGCCTCAGGATGTTTAAATATTTGATTATTTTTATTATTATTTTTATAACCGAAAAAAACTCATTTAGTTTCTGCTAATCATTTGATTATTAACGAACGAAAAGGGTTTCATTGGCACATACGACGCACTGTGTTATATGAATCTTCATCAGAATAAAAATTGACTGTCGTTAGTCAATTTTTGCGAATGTTTCCAAGTATTTAATCATACAATCATAAGATTCGCTGTTGCTTTTATTTGAGAAGACATTGAATTTCATTTTATCCGAATTTCTTCAAATAATTAATGCAATGAGCCAATGAAGCGAATATGTTAAGAGTGTTATTTTCGAATAACTAAGCAAAAAATATATGTGAAAATGTACGCTTTGCTCAGTTAAATGAAAAGCACTGTATATGAATTTTTTTTTTTTATCTTGAGAATCGTGAAAATGTATTATTTTTTACCTGAAAATTTCTAGCTGGACGTTTTTCAGCGTTATTAGTGACATTGCCACTGGCACTGCCGCCAACACTACCACCATTGCCAATACCACTGACGCAGCCATCACTATCATGATACATTGGGGAACGTACATCTGCTGCACTTACTATAACTGCCGTCGAATCAGGATGCTGTTGCTGTTGCTGCTGCTGCTGCTGTTGCTGCTGCTGCTGCTGCTGCTGCTGCTTTTGGTGAGACTGCTGCGCTTGTTCGTTTACAAATGAAGAGAGATGATGATGATGGTGATGATGACGATGTAAATTAATATCCGGTTTGTAGGGGTCTTCCGTTAATTGAATTTCCTTCGAAACAACATTTTTATCAATTGTCTGCTGCATAAACATATCGGCACGTTGTTGTCGCAAAAGTTCCAGTTCTCTTTGCGTTTGAGCTTTTAAATGTTGTGTCAATAATTCAAGATTGTTGCCGGTTAAACCGGCCATAAAAGCTTGACGATGAGCAGTGATTTGTTGTTGAGCTGTTTCTAAGTCGAAACTATTTTTATTCGTCACTCGCGGATATGTTGCGGGACCCGTTGATGAGGTTAATCGCGATAGAAGATTATTATCCTGCATTTGTTGTCTACCGAAGCTGCTACGGCGCTCGTATTTAAATTTGCGTGCAATTGGATCCATTTCAGTTTCGCAGTCTTCTTCATCTTTTTGTATGCCAGAATATCTAGAAGATTTCTCGCACATGCTTGCCGGTGACCAAATTAATGATCCTTGCAATCGTCGCTTGGTTGAAGAGTATTTGACGTCATCTTCTTCATCTTCTTGCGGGCTGCTTGCAGTGATTTTTAAGTTTACAGCTCTTAACGACTGTGGAGATAAGCTTTCGAATTTATTTATTTGACCATCTATAAGGTAATTTACGGTGGGACTTTCAACTTTGGTGTGTGTACGTTTAATAGATAGATTTAAGGGCTGCTCTGTGTCACTAGAACTATCCGCCTGGCCGGTAGCTAACAATTCTTCTTTTTCCGGCGTCAAAGTATAGTCGCGATTATGTAAATTCGGTGCCGGAGATTTTGGCGTTATTGGGGTATATGGCGAATTCAGAGCGGAGGCCGAAGAAAGTAGAAACTGTGGCCATAATAAAGCGCTGGAGTATAAAAAAGGATTGTAGAGGAAAGGCGGCAGATCTACAACAGAAATAATTATATGCAAAAAGTGATTTTAATGGTTTTAATAATTTATCGAATTAGTGTTTTTCTAATTTAGATATTTTATTGCCTAATGTTGCCTAATGTTATTTTGAATGAATTGATTGAAATCTACCTCTTGGGTTAAGCTTTTGGGTTGCGGCTGTAGCCATAACATTGTTAAATGTTGAGGCTCTTTGTATCCAATTTTTCGAATTAGCTAAATTCATATGTAAGGCGGGATTAGCGAAATTAGACAACTGCGCGGATTGAGAGTGCGGTGAAGGGGGTGGTGATAAGTGATTCATTTTTCTGTTCTTTTCTCTTTTTGATATTTGTAAAGAGCTTTTGTGTAATGATTTAGAAACTTCAAGTGTCGCAATCGTTTAAGTTACAATTAAGTTTCAATTTGAACTAACATTTTAAAAAATCAAAATAAAAATATTCATATATGTTTTTTAATACAAATTGTTATATATATCTTTCACGAACACACTATACATTGTTTATTTTAAGACGTTTCTTTATTATTTAATAGCACAACACATTAGAAGTCGACGGTTTTAATTTTCTTAAGAGCAAAACGTCTGTACTGTTTGGTGCTTGGCACCTGACTGAATCTTTTATCGATGGCTAAATTCTGAAAAGAGTCCAGTATGATGCACACGGTAAAATAAAACACTCTAAACAAAATTGTCCGCAATAAATAAAAAAAAAAAAAAAAAAAAAATGAAAATACAAAAATAAAAAAAGAAAACTTAAAAAACTGAGAACCACATAAAACCAAAGCCTAACAGCAACAGTAATAACAAACAACCAGTGTTAACACAGTCACGCTCAAACGCATATACCTTAACCAAGTATCAACGCCGGTAACGACGAGTAGAAAACGAAGGTTAAGCGAATTGGAAAAAAGAAACAGAATACGAATCAAAACGGGCTCAAACCTTTACTAACTGTTGTTGTTGATTGGTATTATCACCGTATGTTACCTTTTCTGCCATGAAGAGGAGTGCACCCTTATATTTGAGAGCGTTTTTAACATACACGTTTGTATGCATACCTGCTTTCCGTATAGTAGAGAGGTTTGAGAAGGAGAGCGTAAGCATTCTCTTACTTTTCAAGATTTTTTTTTCCTCATAGATTACTTCACGCATATTTGTATACATATATATATATATATATATATATATATATAGGGGTATACATATATATATATATAACTGTTTTTGTGTGTTGCTGTTTTTCTCTTATCCTTTAACTATTCTAAAAGGGTCAGAACCTCACAGTCACAAAGCATTAACAAAACAGACAAGACTTTTGTAAAAGCCCTGTACGGATCAGTTCAGTTCAGTGCAGTTATTTTTCTGGCATATAAATGTATGGGTGTGCTAGCGTGCAGTAAGTATATGTACGAGTTTATGAATATTTCGTATAGCAGTAGCACGCGTTCTCTATTACTAATTTATCTGAGCGTTTGGCGGGCGTTTTGCTGCTGTTCTTGTTATTGTATTTTGCACAACTGACACTTTTTCTTTTGCTGTATGATTCTACTCTGCACTTTGGTACAATGACTAAACCTTTGCAATACATAGTACAAACACGAATGTAACACATTTACCCTATACATGTAGTCTTTTAACACAATGTACGATCGGCATTATGTTGAACATGTCATTAAATTTGTTATACAAGCTTTTATAAACATTGCGCGTAGATCCATTCGCCGCAGAGAATCTCAAGTACTGTAAATAAGTAGGTGTTATTTTTTATTGGTATCCCTCCGCTTTTATTTATTTTTTATATGCGTCACATGTAGGGGCTATTCATTGGTAAACGTTAAATAGTACGAGAATCGCGTCGTATAAATACTCAACTAATTGTGAAAGTACAACGGATCGTGAGATAGAATATAAAAAATGCTCTTCATTGATATTTTATGCTTTGGATTTTAGATCAATTTCCTTAAAAAGGTCGCAAGTCACTAAAGTTGAGTTTCGATATTTTTCTATTTGTTATGCTTACGATAGGACTAAGTTCATTTGCAAATTTGACTTATGGGATAGTTGAAGCTTTTAATTTCCGTGTAAGTCCTTGCTGGTTTCTTATTCTCAGTATAGATAGATGCAGAAATGATCAAAGCGATAAGACTAAAAAAAGTGATTAAGAATCTTAGTTATATGTCTCGTGATAATTTTAAATGTTTTCGAATCGAAGCAATATATGTTGCTTGTGCAACTCAAATAATTTCGATAAGAAGAAGGATACATTTATTTATTTATTTTGTTCACCAAAAAAATATTTCTAAAAAATGTAATTAAAATGATTTTCAGTTTATGTTTACTTTAAACATTACTTTTGGAAATTTAGCGGTAAAAATATATCAACTTATTATGTTTAATTAAGTTAAAGTCGCACACGCGACATGATATGAGAAATCTATAAAGTAATATGGCTTTCGTGTTCATTACTTTTCTCAAGACTTTTTCTTCATTTTCAGATGTGTTAGAGGGGAACTTGAGGTCGCAACAGTAACCCGGACGATAACTAACTGTTAAGTGAACTCTGCCATATTATTCAATTCTAAATCTAGATAAGCGAAAATGTTCAAAATCCTTACACCGTCTTATGCCATCAAATAATTTGCATGCAAATAAAACAGATTGTCGGTAAAACAATAATTAAAAATTCATAAGAAGACTTGTCTTAGTTATGAAATTTCTGATTGATTTACATCCAGTTCAGCGTTACTGATAACGTCTTTGCGCGAGTATTAGTTCCATTTATTCAAATCATTGCCACAACATTCGTATTTGAAAATTTCAAGTACTATAAGTATAAGATTTCATATTTTTTAGATTATCATGTTCGTGTGGTTCATGTAAAAAATGAGTTCATTTCTACGTAAAAAATTTGCTCCATTTCGTTACTTATTTAGATTATCGTTCACTGAAATAAAAACGGAGAAAAAATGGTCGCTTTTTGATTTTAACACATAATGCATTTATATTATTCGACGACGTGGATGTTTCTTCTGCTTTATGTTTTTGGATCGAAGAGATCGTAATCCTAAACAATCATTGTCCAAAACTTTCAAGAGAAGGCTTGACCTTCTGCTCATACAGGGTCTACGAAATAAATGGAAGACAAAATGCTTATTCTATAACTCATGGCAGGAGTCCTACTAGTGCATGTCATAACCTCATTATCAATTAAAAACTGAAATTTTCATTTTATCATATTTTACGAATAACTTTACTTTGTATTTCTTGTCAAGTGTATTTTCAGTTATATTGTGAAGGATGAATGAAGAAAACTTTATATCGGGTTGTATCGGAAACGCATGGGAAAATTGAGGTTTCAGGAAACGTTTATAGATGTGGTAAACGTAAGACTAAATTTTGCTATAAAAGCCCGTAAGGTCGCAGAAGACCTGAAGGTAATAAGCAGATTGACAATGATTTTTACCCCAAGCTCGGAGAGAAATAAGGATTTCGGTTTCAATATATATTTGTTTAGGAAATAATTAAAAATAGAGAATAGTGCGATCTTTTCCAGTCCCTCAGTACAGAACGTGTCCTTATTATCTTTGAAATGCATATGTTTTAATTGTACATCTTACGCATTCATAGAAATCGTTTAATTAAATAGAAAAAAAAAAATTGGAATAAACAGCAACAAGAAAGGAAAATCATATAAAATCGTTCACAAGTCAAAGTTACCGCCTTCATATAGCCGAACAACCAATCACAGGCCAGTTGAAAGCAATAGCATATAATTTCACACGAAGTGTAAAGGCATTCTTCTCTGTCAGTCCATTGCTATGTATGAGTATGTTTGAAGATTTGTTTGTTGTGCTAGTTTGGTTCGACGAAACTCACCACCTTTTGCTTCGCAAGCGAAAAGAGAGAGGAAAATGCGCATATGAACATACAATAAATAACAACAAATGCTTCACAACGGCATGCACCCATGTATAACATATATAATAAACAGATTAGGGTGAAATTTGTAAAGTTTTATATAGACGATAAGCACCATAGTGCCATTAGTTAATTGTAAAGCAATCGGCATTTCTTATCTATGGCATATGCATTGTTAGGTATTTATGTGCATATACTATGTGAGCACAGATTAAAAGGAAAATAATTATTTTCAAATGTGTATATACATATATATATATATTTATTATAAAACTGAGCATTATTTTTGCATAAAGTCTGAAATCAAATTTTTTGTTAAAAATTGCTTTTTTTATTAATAAATAAAATTTTTTTTACGTCTAATCAGCTACTCTGGGAACATACCGCATACAAAGTGGGCGTAGTGCTGCGTTCTTGCGTTCAATTAACATCTAATTGCTAAGAAGCAGTATATTTCAATTCATTGGGCTAAAGATGAATGGGCTTTGGTTTACGCTAAAAACGAAAAAAATATCGAACTGAAAGGAAAATAATTAGTCTCATTGAAGATCGCAACTCTATTCGAAACCAGGTAGGAGAAATTACCGCATTGCTTAGAAATGTTATGGGATAGGAAAATTATTTGAACAAGATTTCATAGATAATTGGAAACACTAAAAACCATTTCCAGAAAATATGACTTATGTAAGTATAAGATTTGTGGCAGTTTGACTTCCCTTAGCTAGCTGTACAAAGAAATCATTTTTTATTGACCAAAAATTTTATAAAATCTTCTTAATTTATTTTAAGCCTAGTAAAAACATTAGAGTGGCCCATGGACCACAGCTTCGCTTAAGACAGTTATTGATATAACGACTTTTTAGTATAAAGAGTTACATGGGAAGTGGTAAAAAATGGATCCGGACCATTTTGAATAGACTTGGTGGACCTCACTTAACCAAAATATTTTAAAAATTGCGACCTGCAGGTCGAACAAAAAAAAATAAGGCGAACAGACGGAGAGACGGACAAACAAACTTAGACTTTCTGAATCGATCGATATAATAAAAGTTATGTCTACTTCAAGTCTTCCTAGTTATTTCATACATCCGCATAAACTTAACAGATCCTTGTACTGTAACTAGTGTAGGGTATAACAAATAAATACTTTAGGGGCTGGATTTTGTATCACCATCACCAAAATCGATATTGTTTTTATTATTAGATCAGTATTAACGAGCTTCGGAAGTTTGAATCGAGCCACTAACAGGTTGCAATCAGGTTTTCTTCATGTAAAGAATATACAGAATAGTTTGCAGCATTCTGTTTCGTTTATCTTATGAGTAACAAGTGAGAAACGTGAAAAAAATGAAAAAAATAACAATCTTGTCATTTTATCTTTGCATAGACGCGGATTTTTTACATTTGGTAAATGCTTCCATAAATTGAATTTAGAACATTTGAACCATTTGTTTATCATAATTTATGGCTAATGAGGTAAAATCCTCAAGTTTTTGCTTTGAGAAGCAAAGATGCTTTCAGCTTACGCTTTACGGTAAGCGTGTCCTTCAACCGTTTCGTTCCATTTTCAAACCCAACGCGCGTGCCAGAATTTTCAGTGTTTCTGCCCAATTTAAAGCCGATATTTTAATTTTTGGGACATGTGAGTGACGGACACACAACCAGACTGTTCAAGAATATATATGCCTTATTGCGTCTGCGAAGCTTTCTTTTAGATGTTGCAAAGCTTATGACAAAAATGAGTATACCTCGACCCCCATTGATGGTGCGTATAAAAATAATAAGACTTATGCAAGCAAAAGCATTAAAGTATTCTTACAGATTTGTCAAAACCAAGCTGAAGGCTGTGCAGCTTTCGTTAAACAATTTTCCTTCTCTCTCAGTTCTTGCTTTCGCCTCGCAACGAATCGTAGTTTCTCACCAAGAAGAAGAAACTAGAAATTTTTTGAAAACGGAGCACAAACCGAAGAACATTATTATTGTTAGCTAATTTTGGAGAAATCGTGAATCGTTTTAAATGATTTTGGAACTTGTCTAAGAGAACTTTCTCTCATAAAAATGACACAGACAGACATGACTTAATCGATTCCCTTATTCATGCTGGTCCCGTAGGAGAGGGTTACGGCAGTAACGGAATTTGCTCTGTATTTCTTGAGATAATGACCGAATACTCAGGAGATGTTTCCTATTAATTCTTGTAACACGGTGAACGTCAGAAACAAGTGCGGAAAGAGACAAAGTTATAGGGAGAGCGCTGCAGTCAAATGGGCATGCGTCCCATTGATAAGTGTTATGCTTTCATCGACTGAGCACTCATTGTCGCTGCGAGCACAATAAACTCTAGCGCGCTTAGGATTCGACACATTTTGCGGACATTAGTTTGATAGTTCGGCCACTCATGCGTGCGTTTGAATTTCAAATCCACAGAATGCCTTGGAAAATTTAAAAAGGTGATTTTTCTTTATCAGCCATCATTTAACTCAGTTTAAAACATTTTAAAAATATTTGCATAGTAATTTAAATGGAAAATTCATTTCCTAGATTGTTTGTTATTTTCAAGAGAAAAAAAAGAGGAACAAAATTAAGTAAATTTTTGGATTTTTTCTGATTTTCCTTATTCTCAATGTTGCTCAAGTATAGCGGTTATTACCTATGAACTAAGGGAATATGATCATGAATACGAATCGATGGATAATAATTTTTTGAATAAAGGACTTTTGTTTGCTTGATGCTCCTTTTAAAGTGATTGCTTTATTACTTGTCTTCCTCGCCTTCACTAAGCCTCAAATTTATTCAATTACACTTTCAAGACAAACAATATGCCATTATTTAGCAACCATGAATGACGATTGGTGTTTCATTTGCTTTGAATTTGTCAATGTTACATAAATCACAGCTAACGGACCATTCTAGAAGAATGCGAGAATAGTCCTTTGGCGCAAATGTTACCAGAGTACAAATGAGTTTTTCCCTGCAGATAGAGGTGAAATTTGATCTGAATCGCTATATGCTAAGTCGCTAAAAGCTCTGGAACAAGCGTTAAAGAAAAGTAACTAAAATGTCTAACTTTAATGAACCAACGCCGCTAAATAGGCGGAATAAATTTCACTTATAGTATGATATAATTATTATTATCACTACTACACCGCTAAAGCGATTCAAACTTTTTCGCGAAAGGAATATTTTGTATAGCAAATTATCATCTTTTTTATAGCAGAGAAATAAAACGGTAAATATATAATAATTTTTTTTGAAATGCATTTGTCAGCCGTCTAGCCTGTCTAACCCTGTTTATTAGGAGTAGTGGGTTTTAAAAAACGTCCATCGCATCTCGTTACTGTCGCTTTTCTATTAGTGATAGATAAATAGTGAATAATTGTCAAAACAGTTGATCTGCCTTTTAGAAGATCTTTTTCATACTAACACTATGAATAAGCTTCTGGTTATTTTTAAGAGAAATCTTAAAATAAATTAAGGCACCGGTTAAGCCAGTGTTATATATGAGAAGGGATAATATATAGTGAATACAACAGGAAGAGTCGCATATTCAACTTCAGTGCTGCCAATGTTTCCTGAGCAAATTTTGTCGTAAGGTTTCGAACGTTATCGTGCGGAAAAGTCATAACGATATCAAGATTTTTAACATGCTGCACCCTTCTTTTTTTTGATGCAATTCTATCAGTTGTTTTGGCTGTCTTTAGTTAAGGTGTCGTTTAGTTGAAACTAGTTATGATAATCTAAAATGGATATTTAGCTTTAATGCCAATGCAAATGATTCGCTTACTATGCATAAGATCAATTTTTGCTTTGAACATCGTAAGCAAATCTGTCTGTCTCTGCTAACAGTGCTATCGCTCTGATTAAGCACGAAAAGGTACGCTTCTCATAAATAGGGTATTTTCAGTATAGAAGTTGAACTATTCGAACCTTCGAGTGGAATAACTTTTGCCTTTGCATCATCTTAACGATAGTACTTTCTGAGGGGGGGATTACATCTCTATCTACCTAATCCATATTGCCTGCACAAATCTGAAATTCAAGGCAAGTATTTTGAGTTGCATACAAAGAGAGTAAATTTACAAGCAGGTTAACTATGCCCACAAACATGTGCTCTATAAATACTGAAATAGTTCAAG
This sequence comes from Glossina pallidipes, assembly GCA_000688715.1. Classification (NCBI taxonomy): domain Eukaryota; kingdom Metazoa; phylum Arthropoda; class Insecta; order Diptera; family Glossinidae; genus Glossina; species Glossina pallidipes. Next base: position 162,003 of record KK499993.1, read on the forward strand.
ACAATATTATTAAAGGCTATCAAATAATTCAATTAGTAGGAAAGACATGGTTTTCCATTACGACTGGGTCAATGTAAAGAGTTTATCTGCGAAATTTTGATGCCTCCGCAGTAGAATATCTGAACCGATTACCACTAATTTTGCTCTCTGCAGAATATTGTTAAGTGGACTACAAACGTGACTTTTGAAACTCACTGTATTCAGTTTTTCTATCCGCAATTTCAGAAGTTGTTCGGTTATAGTCTAACGATTGTACTGGGAAAACTGCGAAAGGAACATATTTGGCTTGAAAAAGTGAAAGGTGTGTGAATTTTGATGAGAAACATCACGAAAAGATTATTTGAGAAAATATATAAACTTATAGTCGGACGAGTATCTAGTTTAAATTTACTAAAATTAAAAGTTTTTTTGTATCGAGAATTTGTTGTTTTTTACATATTTTTGTTATAAAATACCTAAAGCTCGAATCTTTATAGTAACAAAGACTTACTATTCAAAAGGCCATTGTACGGGAATGCACTTTAAAGCCGAATGTATATAGTCCAAACATTCCAAAGAAAATTTCGCTGATCAATCCTGTCCGTTTTCAATTGCGTTCGTCCTTAAGCCAAAACTCGTCAGTAAAGCCAATTTCTTCGAAAATATCTCAAAAACTGCGACCTATAGGTTGAAAAAAAAAAGAAACAGGCCACACATTCATAGTCAGACGGACAGACATGCTTAAATCGATTCAGAAAATGATTCTAAATCGATTAGTATAGGTAAGTGTGTCTTAGACCCATCTATATGCTGCAAACGTTCATATAAACTTAATATATCAAGCATCACAAGTGGTGTAGAATTTGTAAAATTAAAATCATAAGGTCTTCAATGCCGTGAGATAAAGTGTTAGAATCGCTTAAGAATACGCTTAAGTATAAAGGCCGAAGGAAACGGATTCGTTTAAAAGTAGGAAGCAAATTATTTAGCATTAAATTTTTATGAATTACTTTCATTCAATTTGAAAGAAATGTTACAAAAGCAAAAATATGTTTATTCAATTTTTAATTTTTTTTTCGTTGTGTATTAACATTTTCTCTAACTGATAAATTGTAATGTAATGTTGATGTATGGGACAGAAGGTGTATCCGTTACTCAATTAAAAACCAAAAATTTCTCTTCCTCACTTTTACATATAAAACAAACGACCCCTGCACAATCAGGAGCTCTGAACCATGACAGTTTGAGAGACGACACAACTTAAACATAAAAAAAAAAAAAAAAACAGTTGGAAGACAAGTAATAGCAAAAGCAACAATAACAAATGATATGCAAACAACATGAATAATACCGATCACGTGCCCTTATTTTGAGGAGAAAAATGCGCGCCTGCGATCATGCACGGTTATGCGCGTCTTGTGACGCGTGTCAGGCAGCATACCTATACTATAGTGCTTGTTAGTTTAAATGAAAATTACCCGCCACAAAAGTATTTGTACATATTTAGCCCAAGAAAACACAAAAAAAAAAAAAAAAAAAAAAAAAAAAAAAAAAAAAAAAAATAAAAACTAAAATAAAATAAAATAATAATATTGCTTCCATGCAAGTAAGTATAGAGAAAACTGTTGGTTGAGAATTTAATTCGACAAGATTGACACATGCAGGCTAGAATGGTAAGATAGTGTGTTGGACGTTTTCCAGTCATAACTGACTACGGGGTGAAACTTTTATAATAGTTTTTTTAAAGCAATGTTCCTACAGATAATGGAGATTCAGTGGTTGCTTTTCAACTCGTAACGTTTTTTTTTTTTTTTTATTAACAAAGGAGCAGGTGGGCACCACCATCTTTTTGCATTAGAGTTAACTAAAAACTTAATAATTTACAGACTTTTGACTTTACTCTTGAAATAAGCAAATGTCATTGACTTTGCGCGCTTTATGGTATCCTGCAATTTTAATTTACTCAAGCAACAAGTTAAACAATTTCAATCGAACAGTGAATCCATTAAACACAAATGAACGAAGCAGAAATCACTCCAATGGCAATTGCAATTATGAGAAACTTCATGCCATCTTTAATGGTGCATTAGTAAAATATAATTTGGGCGCTGAGAAGACTTTATTCTTGGGTGTAGGGAAAAAAGTTAAAAGATTCTAATCGGGCAAAATCGACAATGCAATACTGTGCATACTTCCGTCTGACTTCATTTATTTTCGTCATAAAGTAGCAAACATTAGAATTGATTTTCATATAAAAGTTCACTTTTAATGAGAAACCCTATATGGGAAGGGAAGCGAAAAATGTACCTTTGTAAGGCAAACTTACTACGGTAAATTTATATACACAATCTATTTCTATCATAAAATATTATATATTAGACCTTATCATCAAGGTTAGGAGAGAAGGACATACAACCACCTATTAGAATACCGATCGATTGAGAATCATTTCATAGATCGATGTAGGCATGCTTGCCTTTCTATGCGATGTCTGTCAATGTACGAACGTTATTAAAAATGAATTGGACCCTAGAGCTCTATTTTAAAATGTATGTTATATGAAAATTATTTGTTCGATTTTTAATATCATATTTCTAGAGAAAAATCGGCGGAAATTTTTTGCATTTTGCCATATCGAATATATTTGGAATATTTAAGCACATTCTCATAAACGGTCTTATAAAAAGTACGCTTTCATATGTCAACAAAGTCTATTGTTCAACATTTTATGATAGAAGCTCTTGCAAAACAGCGTTTTCACTTCGTGTCACACGTTGCTTAGGCAAACGAATGTAGGGTACTTATTTGACGCCTTTGACTCCGCGTAACATTTTAACGTGTTTCTGAATTGAAAGTTGGAAATTTTAATAAAAAAGCAGTTTCGCATCAAACTTAAAGTGAGGTAAACAAAAGTAAGACGTGATAATTACGTTAGAAGAAAACGGACAAATTTAGATCAAGTTCGTCTAAAGAAAGATATGATGGATATATGGCTTTTCCTTAGAATACCGATCACGCCATGATCTCGTCAATCCTGCTGGTCGGGCATTTTTGGCAGGCATTCTCTGCAAAACGATCAAGCTGTTAGCATTCATTGGCTAAACTGATGACTAAAAGTTTTGCAAAATGTGCAACCACGAGTGTAGTGATGTTCGTCCGTCGCTTTGCTTGCCAAAGTGATAATTTGAAAATTGGCATAAAATCTTTGGGCAAATGATCCGGGAATAACAGAAATACGTACAAAATTGCTGCTCACGGTTAATTGTCAACAACAAATGTTGTTAACTTGTGGTAAATATGTTAAGAATTACTCACCTTTGGTAAAGCGTTAAATGGTTGAAAGCGATCCTCAGTTACTTAAAAAAGTTAAGAGAATTGAAATGCGACTGGTTGTGTTTGTTTCTGACTTACATATATATATATATATATATATATATATATATATATATATATATATATATATATATATAGATATATATATATATATATATATATTATATATAGCCATAAAAGGTTAAAACGACACATTCTTGTCCGAACCGTATCGTTTTAATTGAAATAGACAACATGGCAGCATATTTACAAACAGACATATAAACGAAAAAAACACAAATACACACATTCACAAACTCATGAGAGTTTTTGGTTAATTTCATTGACAAAGCTTTTTGTAGGAGGAAATAACTGAAAAAAACAAAAAAAAAAAAAAAACTAACAATAGCAACAACAATAGACTTTTTAGCGGCAATAAGAAATTAAGTAAATGTGACAAAACAGTGCTGCCAGATTTGTCTGCCGTTTTACATATGCACAAATGTCTGTTTCTCGATTCTTTTTGTTTTCCTTTTTACGTATTGTTTTTAATATTCTTTTTGCCTTATTTTTCTATTTCCACCACAAAGAATTACGAAACGGTGCCTTATTTGTTGCAAATTGATTGTAATATCAGTTGTAATTGTTTTTATTGTTTGTTACAGACTCTTTTATTGGTTTAGAATCTTTGCGAGCGGTAAGACGCGGGTGCATTTGCGGGGTTTACCATACAAAGTGCAATACATAGTGCGCTTGTTGAGTTGCGTTGTGTTGCAAGGCGCCATCAGCGTGGATTACAAGAAATGCTCACAATATCAACACAACAAATTCCTTTAGGCCAAAACTATTGCAAGAAAAGACTTTGCTACTGTTGCTGAAAGTCCAACTTATTGAAAAGACAAAGCTTTAGCCATACGTACGTAACAGCATGAGCTCTAGATTTTTAAAACAGCAGCTGCAGGCCATCGTTTTTCTTCTTTCTTTTTTTAAAGCATTCAGCAGCTACTGTATGTGAAACGCTTTTGCCTATCGTACACACACACACATATATATATATATATATATATATGTATATACGTATATGCGTACATGTATACATATACATATATATGCATGCGCCTTTTTCTCTTGTGTGTCTCTGACCAGGGTTATCTTACGTTTGTCCATATCTATGCGAATCCCTACCACCGCTAGTAGAGAATAGCAAAACTAGACAAACTTAGCAGTCGTAGCCTTTTTATAGTTGTACGCAATTAATATCAAATAAAATTGAAATAAATTCACTTTGAAATGCAAATTATGGCGATTTGTTTTGCCATGATTCCAGCATGACCAAAAAAATGCAAATCAATTCTTCTATAATAGTTATCCTATTGTCGAATCTTCATTGCTATTGGATGGAATCTTTTCGAGAGATCAAACTAAATTACAAAATTGCATAAAAATGGAAATGCCTCCAAATAAAAATTCTTCTTTTCTTGGTTTATTTTTTTTCTTTTTTTTTGTTTGTCTAAAAGTGAGAGAGCAGAAGATAGAAAAAGTAACAGTAAAATGAACTATAGATGTCGGGAACTCAATTCAAGAATACGCTTAAAAATAAGAATTTTTAACGAATTGAATTGAAGTCTACCGTAATATTATGATTTTCATTTCATTTTGTTTTGTAAAGTTTTTACCTTGTTTGCTACCTATTTAAAAGGCGGAAATTGAGTCCATTGCATGTTAATGTAACGAGTAGTTTTCTCTGTTACATTGCTTTTGCATTTACTTCTTTTAAATATCGTGATTACAACTTAATTGTGCAATTGATTGTACCATGGATTGTTGGGTCAGCCATCATTCTGATCTCAAGGTAGGAGGCAATACTGTATTTCAAAAATTAATCACCAAAACCAGGTAAACCCCACTAAATATGCTTTAAATCAAGGAGATCAGAAATCAACAAGTATTGATGTCGATGTTCAGATTTTAACTATCACATAAACTAAAGCTGGTCAATCCTGGCCATGCGACGCTCATAAAAACTTTCAAATCCATTGTTGAAATTTCATGTATGTTTAGAGTTAAATTTAAATAAAGTATTTTCCTAAGCTGTTTCCACTTCTTGAGTGCTTCGACTACTGAGTGCAACCTTATAGGTGTCATGTTGTTGTTGGTGTGTAATCTAATACTCCGTAACATTTTCTGTAATAATAATATCATATCCATCGCGCTGAGTTATGTAACGCGCACAAATTGCGGTCTTCATACATGTTTGTCCTTCTGGCTTTCTTGAAGTGGTTACGGTCTGCCCAAATATATACATATTTGGAGAGATTAAAAATAATAATAATTGCTATCTAAGAGATCGATGAAGAAAGAAAAAGCTCTTAAAGTTGAACGGCAACATTTGCTTCTAGTCGGACGTTTTTATTTGTCGATTTTCATTCATATTGCATGGATTCTAATGTCCTTTCGTTTCGCTGCTTTCCTTCGCCCGGCTCTTATTAAAACCTTTTCTGACCATCATAGGGTACATTCCCCGAGTGGCTGGTCATACAAAAAAAAAACAAAAATTGTCTGATGATAGGATTAAGCAGTTCATGCTAATTCACTCTTTTTACAATGAAAGCAAACTTTAGCTTAAACTAACTTAAAGTCAACATTTGCTTAAACTTTTCTTCCAGACTCAAATGATTTTTTTGATTTATATATGGTTTTAAAAGATATAAGCAAAATTAAAAAAAAAAAATCTTTGACTCGCCTTATAAATTTTATATAATCGCCTCAATTAATTTCCCACCACTGTCTGTGACTTTGATTTAATTCCGGACAACTGTTAACGCTGTATGTAATTGTCGATCTATAAGCCATAAAAGCAACACTTGAAAATTTATTACAATTTCAATGACAGTGGGGGGTTCGATTCCTTCAGCTATCATAATACATACATACGTACTTAAATAGTCAATATTACGCTAATAATAAGAATAATGGTAATAATAACCATGGCCTCCTAGCACAGTGTGCGGAGAAAATACACTAAGACGGGGGTAGGCGTAGTTAGAAGCAAAGTTTAAAAGTAAAAAATAAACAAAAAATCAACTGAAGAAAATATAAATAAATAAATAAATAAACGAAATCGGTAATAAATTTATTACAATTTAAGCTACTGGTTATGAGCGGTGCCTGATGGTCTAAAAAAAAAAAACAGGCAAAAAACAAAAGTAAATAAATAAATAAAAAAGAGGAGCAACGTATATAGTCGCAGCAAAACTATTCCATTCGGATTTGGCTGTAAAGAGAATATATGCCCAAAAGTCCAAGCAAATCTACTGCTCGATAGTCTTTTGTTTATACATAGTTTGCTATGGCATGCTGCGTTCGTTTGCCTTACATACATTAATACCCTAGGTATCGTGAAGATTGTTGGCAATTATTAAAATGATAATTGCCCACAAATCTGGCTATCAATTGACGACCATCAAAGTAACCTTAGACCATAAGAGAAAATTGAAAAAAAAATACAATTTTGTACACATGCATAAAGGAATAGAGAAAGGAAAAGAAAAGTGTAGCAGATAGCAAAAGGTGGGGAGTAGGAGAGATGTAAGTAATTCCCAAAGGCTCTTCAACTGGTATTTCAATTCTAATTTCTGGTTTTGCACTCAATAGAAGATTTAAGAATACCTGGTTCTTGTTCGTTTCGCTGCTTCCGTGCACATATTCGAGTGCGCATTAAGTTCTAAACGGTTTCAAAGCGCTTTGCTTTCAAAGGCCAATTGTTGACAATTTGCTTGTTTCGTTGTTACGTTGCTGTTGGCTTTCAATTTTTGAAATGTATTGGTTCAAAAGAGGTAACAGCCGATCCTTGAAGCAAGCATGCCTACGTCAAGTACAAATTTTGTTTTGTTTTGTTTTGTTTTGTTTTGTTTTGTTTGTGTTGCAATCGTAATATTTACTATGAATCTGCGTAACATCGCCACCTTTAACACAACAATTGCCGTACCCAAGTTTTTCTTTCATTCTTCGTTATTAGCTTTCAGGCCGCATACAGAGAAAACTAAATACAAAATTATTAAGGCTTACGCTGTTTTGAAAGCCTTGGCATAAAACAGATGATAAAATTATGTTGATTGTTTATAGTTGTGTCTCGTTGTTAGTGCCTTACTCCCATATGCGTTCACAATGGCATTCTAACCCAGATGCGTTCCGCTGCTACATTTAGCGGGTGAAAAGATCTCCACATAACACTGCAAAAATATCATGTGTTCAAGTATACGACACTATGTTGTAGTTTAAAAAGTGCACGATTGAAATCATTATAACTACGTATCTTTTCCAAGAGAGAAAAGAAATTATTACCACTACATAGTGTAATTACTGCATAGATAGCGGATATACAGCAATGATTGATTGTACGCAGTGTGTGATGAAGTGCGATCGTGTACGAAGAAGTTCTTTAATCTCTTATTTTTGCATTTATATTAGTGGAAACTGCAATGTTACGATCAGTCACAGCAAATAAATAGTCGGTTTTTTGCATATGTGGAGCTGCGAGTTTGAATTTCAACACTTCGCCATGCATAGGCCAAGGAGTTGTTTCAGTTACAGTCCAGGCATACTTCAGTAATTTAGTCATTTAATCGTTCCACTATGTTTTTGCCATTACGGATGACGTGAATTGGAGGTAAATAAAATTGCGAAAATACCGTATAAATCCATTCGCAAATAAGCCGTAAAGTTTTGTAGAACAGAAAGAAGTATTGATATTGATTTACTTATTTATATGTATGTATTTATCTATTTACACTAAGAAGCTAATAGCCGAATTTAATAGATTCTTAAAACTGAATCTTATGCTAAATATTGAGAATTTACTTTTAAAATACGCAAAATAATGAATTAAAAGAAAAAGCAAGAGAGCAGAGAAGAAGTAAGCATGGAAACACATTCGCAGCCGATCTACTCCCGAGCTGGGCAGTGCACCCCTAAAGCAATGCCAGCATGCAAAAGCTGGCCAACCGATAATAAAGCACGCATTCAGTTCAACTTGCGAATCGTACAAAGCCTTCATTATTGTCAGCTGGATTAGATATGACTTAGGCATGACGTGTGCAGTAAGGAGAGTTGATTTGACAGAATTTAAAGAGATTAAATTATTAAAAGCATTTAGATTTTTGGAAATTTTGTTGACAATTTGCTGGTTCTCGATATCTGGTGTAGGTTTCAAAAGCAGTTAACGAACGCTCTTTGATCATTTCTATTACCCTTTTGACGATTAATGCGAAACCATTTCTAGAAGCGTCGGAAAAACAAGTGATTACTTGGAACTATATCAAGCATATTCGTTTGCTTTCTTATGGAGAAATTAGCGAATGATTATAGCGAGATACGCGAGGCTGCATTATTGGGACATAAAAGACGGAAATCGTTTTGCAAGATATGTGAACGTGTCATAGGTGAATGGATTCACGTAAACGATGCTCAAGACTTCGATGACATTTCTTATTAACGACTTGACCCTTGGAAAGCAACACCTTTTGCGAACCACATCACTTTAATCGAATACAATACAATGGTAAAAATGACTTCTTCCTTCTTATTTTTGCCTTTTTTTTTAAATTTTATTTTTTTTTTTGTCAGTTTTGTATCATTACAATAAAGCATATTGAGAGGAAAAAAAAAATTGTCCTTGTTATTATAATTGCTATTTGCAGCCCTTTGTCATATGACTTTGTGCAATTTTCACGATACATACGTATTTTACTTTATGTATGTAATATCAGTATATATGGTGATATTCTTAACATACCAAAATAATTGATCTATGTTTGTATAATAATGTCCTTTTAACCTGCTGTTGCTGCTGCACAACATTATTATACACAAAAACTATAAAGATTATGAAACACATAGGGAATATTTATGTATACATTTTTATGTCTCCCGTAACCGTATGGGAGTAGATGGAAGTGTGGACAATTTACATTACCACCTGCTAGATCGATTACAAGATACAAATAACCAGACATAGCAGACGAATCTAGGCGCGCTATCAACAAAGCACCTGTTTAAGGTAATATCAAATAAATAAAATAAAATACAAAAAAGCAAAAAAAAAAAAAAAAAAAAAAATTAAAAAAAAAGAGACAAAACGAAAAAAAAAAAAACAAAAGAAGAAAAAAGAAAAGCAATGATATTAAGTAAAATAAAGAAGCAACGCTTATTTAAATAATGCAGAAGAAATTCTGATGCAAAAAGTTCTTATTTAAAAATTGAAATTTCTTACTTAACAATGTTTACGAAAATTTATATATGACGTGACATTTATTAATTGT